>MCJB01009267.1:2269-91171 GCA_002018475.1 Nicotiana obtusifolia
CCAGGTTTCTCACAGTGTTTCGGGTAACCGCGGTTCTCAGATGCAGTATTCTGATCAGCAGTCTATCAGTGCACAACCGCTACAGAGTTTCCAGAGTCCGCAGCCTAAGGCTTGTTACATGTGTGGCGACACAAGGCACATTGCTAGGTATTGCCATTGTGCTTTAAGCAACTCCCCACACCAGGATTCCCATGTTATGACACAGGCACTAGATGTTCCGCAGCCCGCCCAGCTAGCTAGAGGTGGGAGTAGAGGTGCTAGAGGTATAGGTAGGGGTACTGGAGGTGGAGCTCAGGTCCGCAGAGGTGGGGCCCAGCCAGCAGCAGGCCGTCCTAGAGATGTGGCTCAGGGTGGTATGGCTCAGCCCCGATGTTATACTTTCCTAACGCAGCCTGAGGCAGAGGCTTCAGATATAGTGATTACAGGTACGGTTCTGGTCTGTGCTAACGATGCTTCGGCATTATTTTATCCAGGGTCTACCTACTCGTATGTCTCATCTTATTTTGAACCGTATCTGGCCATGCTTAGTGATTCATTGAGTGTTCCTGTTTATGTGTCTACCCCGGTGAGTGAATCCATTGTGGTAGATCGAGTCCATCGTTCCTGTGCGGTAGTGATTGGGGGTCTCGAGACCCATGTAGACTTATTGCTTTTAGACATGGTTGATTTTGATGTCATATTGGGGATGGATTGGTTATCACCTTACCACACCATCCTGGACTTCCATGCCAAGACTGTGACCTTAGCTTTACCGGGTATGCCCCGTTTGGAGTGGAAGGGCACTCCTGGTCATCCCACCCGTAGCATTATCTCTTATGTGAAGGCTCGACGTATGGTCGAGAAGGGGTGTTTGGCTTATCTGGCTCATGTTCATGATTCCAGTGCAGAGGTCCTCTCTATTGAGTCTGTGCCCGTGGTTCATGAGTTTCCCGAGGTTTTCCCATCCGACCTGCCGGGGATGCCACCCGACAGGGATATTGACTTTTGCATTGATGTGGCTCCGGGCACTCAACCCATTTCTATTCCGCCGTACCGCATGGCCCCGCCAGAGTTAAAAGAATTGAAAAAGCAGTTGCAAGACTCGCTCGAGAAGGGTTTTATCAAACCCACTGTTTCACCTTGGGGTGCCACGGTGTTGTTTGTTAAAAAGAAGGACGGGTCAATGGGAATGTGCATCGATTACTGACAATTGAACAAAGTTACAATCAAAAATAAGTACCCATTGCCGAGGATCGATGATTTGTTTGATCAGCTCCAGGGTGCCAGGGTATTTTTTCAAAGATTGATTTGAGGTCTGGCTATCATCAGTTGAAGATTAGGGCATCCGATGTCCCTAAGACAGCTTTCCGTACTCGGTACGGGCATTATGAATTCTTGGTTATGTCATTTGGGTTGACTAATGCCCCAGCAGCTTTTATGGACTTGATGAACCGAGTGTTCAAACCTTAGCTGGATTCGTTCGTGATAGTTTTCATCGATGACATCCTGGTATATTCCCGCGGCCAGGAGGAGCATGCACAGCATCTCAGAGTGGTTCTTCAGACCCTGAGGGATAGTCGGTTGTATGCTAAGTTTTCAAAGTGTGAATTCTGGTTGAGTTCGGTTACATTTCTGGGACATATTGTATCATCGGTTCATGGAGGGGTTTTCATCTATTGCAGCCCCGATGACCAAGTTGACCCAGAAAGGTGCCCAGTTCAGGTGGTAGGATGAGTGTGAGGCGAGCTTTTAGAAGCTTAAGACAGCTCTGACCACGACACCGGTGTTAGTTTTGCCCACAGGCTCAGGGCCTTACACGGTTTATTGTGATGCCTCTCGTATTGGGCTTGGTGCAGTGTTAATGCAAGAGGGAAAGGTCATTGCCTATGCTTCGAGGCAGTTGAAGATTCATGAGAAGAACTATCCGGTGCATGATTTAGAATTGGCAGCCATAGTTCACGCCTTGAAGATTTGGAGGCACTACTTATATGGCGTGCCGTGTGAGGTGTTCACGGATCATAAGAGTCTTAAATATCTGTTCAAACAAAAGGAGTTAAATTTGAGGCAGAGGAGGTGGTTGGAATTGTTAAAGGACTATGATGTCACTATCTTATACCACTCGGGAAAGGCCAACGTGGTGGCCGATGCCTTGAGTAGAAAGTCGGCCAGTATGGGCAGCCTTGCTTATATTCCGGTGGGTGAAAGACCACTTGATCTGGACGTTCAGACTTTGGCCAATCGATTTGTGAGACTGGATATTTCTGAGCCTAATCGGGTATTAGCTTACACGGTCGCTCATTCTTCATTGTTGGAACGAATACGTGAACGACACTTTGATGATCCCCATTTGTGTGTCCTTAGGGACACGATGCAGCAAGGAGGGGCCAAGCAGGTCACCTTAGGAGACGACGGAATTTTGAGATTACAGGGTCGAGTTTTGTGCCCAATGTAGAGGGACTTCGGGAATTGATTCTGAAGGAGGCCCATAGCTCCAGGTATTCTATTCATCTGGGCCCCGCAAAGATGTATCAGGATTTGCGACAGCATTATTGGTGGCATAGGATGAAGAAGGATACAGTTGCATATGTGACTCGGTGTTTGAATTGCCAGCAGGTTAAGTGCGAGCATCAGCGACCTGGTGCACTATTCCAGAGAATTGAACTCCCCGAGTGGAAATGGGAACGGATCACTATGGATTTCGTTGTTGGACTTCCGCAGACCCAGAAGAAGTTCGACGCAATTTGGGTCATTGTTGATAGGATAACCAAGTCAGCACATTTCATCCCTGTGGCGGCTTCCTATTCGTCCGAGAGGTTAACCGAGATCTACATCCGGGAAATTGTTCGCCTTCATGGCGTGCCGATATCTATTATTTCGGATCGGGGTACACAGTTTACTTCGCGTTTTTGGAGGGCAGTTCAGCGAGAGTTGGGAACCCAGGTTGAATTAAGCACAGCATTTCATCCTCAGACGGACGGACAGTCCTAGCGGACTATCCAGATATTGGAGGATATGCTCCGAGCTTGTGATATTGACTTTGGAGATTCGTGGGACCAGTTTCTGCCATTAGCGGAGTTCGCCTACAATAACAGCTACCAGTCGAGCATTCAGATGGCTCCTTATGAGGCTTTATATGGATCCTTCAGGCGGTGTCGAACTCCGGTTGGGTGGTTTGAGACGGGAGAGGCTCGGTTGTTAGGCATAGAATTGGTTCAGGAGGCCTTAAAAAAGGTCAAAATCATTCAGGAAAGGCTTCGTAACGCTCAGTCCAGGCAAAAGAGCTATGCGGATCGTAATGCACGAGATATGTCCTTTATGGTTGGTGAGCGGGCATTACTCCGGGTGTCGCCTATGAAAGGCGTGAAGAGATTTGGGAAGAGGGGCAAGCTTAGCCCTAGGTTCATTGGTCCGTTCGAAATTCTTGATCGAGTGGGGGAGGTGGCTTATAGGCTTGCACTGCCACCGAGCTTATCAGCCGTGCATCCAGTGTTTCATGTGTCCATGCTCCGGAAATATCACGGCGACCCAACTCACGTGCTAGATTTCAGCACCGTCCAGCTGGACAACGACTTGTCTTATAAGGAGGAACCGATAGCCATTTTAGACCGCCAAGTCCGTCAGCTGAGATCGAAGAGTTTTCCTTCCGTTCGTGTTCAGTGGAGAGGTCAGCCTCCTGAGGCATTGACCTGGGAGTCCGAATCCGATATGCGGAGTTATCCACATCTTTTTCCCGACTCAGGTACTTCTTTATCCTGTCCGTTCGAGGACGAACGGTTGTCTTGGAGGGGGAGAATGTGTGTCGTAGAAACACATATAATACTAATTGTCTAGATTTGGCTTGTTTTAAGCACAAATCCCTCTTTGTAATTATGAAATCTTAACATTCCTGCGAGGTATGAGGTATAAGAATCTAATAATTTAGAAAAGAGTTAAAAAAGGTAAGTAATGCAGGATATGCGGTCGCATTTCAGACATGCGGACCGCATATCTTACATGGGCGTCACATACTTGGACAGATTTCTGGGCAAAGGTTCATGTCAGAAATGCTGCCTGAAATGCGGACTGCATTTCAAGAATGCGGACCGCAAATTGCCCTGCCTGTATCGCAGAGTGGAACAGAGAACTGGACAAGTTTTATGTCAAAAATGCGGTGAGAAATGCGGACCGCATTTCTAAAATGCGGACCGCAAATCTCACAGTGAAATCGCAGAGTGAGACAGATCTTGGGCCAAATGCTATGTCAGAAATGCGGTCCAAATGCGGACCGCAGGTTGAGTTTGCGACCAGAATGCGATCGCATTCTGGACACCTGAAATTTTATTTTTTTGTCCCGAATTTTGGCCCACTATAAATAGGAACTAGGAACCCTAACATGCAAAACCCCCTTGTTTCGTCAATTACCTCAGAAAAACTAACCAAAGCACCCTCAAACCCCAGCAAATCAACCTTCAAATCACCTTGAAAACAACCCCAAAATCCGTGAAAAAAAAATGTATCCAAAATATAGTCATCAACCTCCCATTACCAACCCAGTTTTCCCCCATTTAAACCCACCAATAACCAGCTGCAACTCACCGGAAAATAGCCCCAGTTTAAGCTGAAAAAAAAAAAGACCGTAGAATCACTCCCCTCAAACCCCAACATCTATTACAATACCCCACTCTCTAACACCAAATACCCAGCTCAAATTGCTGCAAATTGTGCCAAGTTTGCCTCAAGCCGTAACTCGTTAGCTCCAATTGAGTTTGCCTAAAGTTCGTGAGCGTTCATAAAAGATTGGACTCGAAGAATTGTTGGAAGTCTAGGAAGTTATTGCAAAGCAATGTAAGTGTTTGTTTTAACCTTAGCTTGAGAGATTAGAAATCGTGTCTTATTTATTAAATTGCTTCTTGTTGAGAACAACGTATAGGCATGGTGACGAGTGTCTATATGTTGGTGTCACGCATGATCGTGGGTCGTATATGGATAATCGTTGTGTGACTATTGTTTCGAATTGTTGAATATTATCCTCTATTTGGTGTGATATGATGCATTTGGGAGCGGGTGGTATGCCTGCCACGAGATATTGTGAATTGAGGGCGGGTGGTACGCCTACCACAAGGTTTCCTTATTTTAGTTGTTCCTTTGGTTATGGTCCTAGCCTTTTCCTATTCGGCATAAAGTTGATGGTTAACTAGACTAGTTGAGTAAGAATTGTTAGGAGTCAAAGGGGTCCAGTGTCAAATTTGTGGGTAGTATTTTAGGAGTTCGTTAGAAGTTTAAAGGGTCCAGTGTCATATTAGTAAAGTCGTGTCTAGAGTTAATGAAATGATAATTGGGTTGGGAGGTTAGTTGTAGAATTTTGACTGTAATTGAGTACTGACATTGATTGAGCTAAATAGGAGTCAAGTTTGGTTTGGTTATAGCTGAATTCCCCCTGGCCAGGATGATTGTTTTGCTGTTATTTGTTCCCTTGCTGGGAAGTTGTTATGTTGATTTGTTCCCTTGCTGGGATTTCTTGTGATTGTTGTGATGATGAAAGTGGGAGCGGGTGGCACACCTGCCATGAGATATTATGAAAGTGGGAGGGGGTGGTACGCCTACCACAGTATATATTGTAAGTGGGAGCAGGTGGCACGCCTGCCACGAGATATTATGAAAGTGGGAGCGGGTGGTACGCCTACCACAGTATATATTGTAAGTGGGAGCGGGTGGCACGCCTGCCACAAGATGTAATGTATGTGGGAGCGGGTGGCACGCCTTTCACGAAACGTAATGTATGTGGGAGCGGGTGGCATGCCTGCCACAAGAGGTTACTGTAAGTGGGAACGGGTTGCACGCCTGCAACAAGAGGTCACTGTAAGTTGGAGCGGGTGGCACGCCTGCCACGGGATGTGATGTATGTGGGAGTGGGTGGCACGCCTGTCACAAGAGGTTACTGTAAGTAGGAATGGGTTGCACGCCTGCAACAAGAGGTTAGTGGAGGAAAAAGGGTGGACTGAATTACATTTCATTGTCTTAAAGGCTGATTTGCAGTTTTCTTTCTTATTCATTGATGATTCATTTCGTTTTATTTGTCTGCTATTCCGATGTATGTTTTCCTTTTCCCCGTTCAAATTGTTTATGTATTTTATCTTCTACTGTAGATACGTGTATGCTTAAAATTGCACAGGTTTATCTAGAGTCTGGTCCTAGCCTCGTCACTACCTCGCTGGGGTTAGTCCAGGCACTTACCAGCACATGGGGTCGGTTATGCTGATACTACATTTTGCATTCTTTTGTGAAGATCTCAGTGCCGCAGGCTACGAACAGTAGGAAGCTTCCAGCCTCTGATTTTCAGGCAACCCAAGGTAGTTCTGCAGACGTCCGCGGATCTTGGAGTCCCTTGTCCATTTCTTGTATATGTTTCTTCTATGTAGTCCAGAAACAGCATTTTGTTATATTCTTCATACCCTGTTTGTAGTACTCTTAAATAGTCTGTAAAACTGTTTATCGGCGATAGTTGTGTAAAGTATTAACTTTGCGTTTATTTCGCTTGTTGAATACTGCTTTTCAGTTAATGCATTTGTGATGTAATGAATTCGTAAATAGAAACGTGGCAATTAGTCCGATTGACTGGCTTGCGTAGCTTTCACTAGTAGGCGCCAGCACAACTCCCGAGGGTGAAAAATCCGGGTCGTGACAATTTAATATGGCTGTCTTGCCTATTCATGATCTCATTTTTATCCTTTGATGAACAACAAAAAATAAAAGATTGGCGTGAAAATAAAAAGAAACTCTTGAAGTATATAGGAACTCACCACCAGGGCGGATCTACACATTAAATTGGGGTGCTTGAGCACCCATTAACTTCGACCCAGAGTATATATAGTTGCATAGAAAATTTGAAGATACGAATATAAAAGACCAGCAAGCACCCAGGAGACAGAAATTGTGATAGGTGCTTCGGTTAAGGAAGGGCGTTGGAGGTTTATGAAAGTACAAAGGGCGAGAGTTCGAATCTATTCCCAAAACGCCTCTTTACACAGGTGTAATGACTCGATCGGTCATTTTACTTTCTCGATTCCCGTTCCCCCATTTAAGACTCCCCATATGTGCTTTTACTATTTTATGACTTGTGGGAATTGTTGGTTTGATTTTGAAAGTATTCGGATTGAAATCAGAACACTTAATTCCTTAATAGTCGCCTAAGATGGCCAAGTTTGACTTGAGTCCACATTTTGAGTAAACGGCCTCGGAACTGAGATTTGATATTTCCAATAGGTTCATATGATAATTTTGGACTTGGGCGTGTGTTATCAAGCTTCGAATGATCCGGGAGCGTTTCGACATTTAATGTTGAAAGTTGGCGCATTGAAGGTTTTCAAGTTATTTAAATTTGGTTTGAAGTAGACTTTGGTGTTATCAATGTCCGTTTTTGATTCTGAGTCTTGGAATAGGCATGTATTATAATTTATGACTTGTACGCAAAATTCGACGCCATTCCGAGTTGTCTAACTATGATTCGTCGCATTCGGAGCTAGTTGAAAAAGTTTGAAGTTCATAAGTTGATTAATTTGGTTTTAGGGTGCGATTCCTAGTTTTGATGTTGTTTTAGGTGTTTCGAGGTTTCAAGCAGGTTCAGGTTATGTTTATGCACTTGTTGGTGCATTTGAACGGGGTCAGGGGCGGCTCAGGTGTGTTTCGGACCACCTGGAGCTAAGTCTAAAATTGCTAAACTGCAGGTTCTGGTTTTCCTTCTTCGCGAATGCAGAGGTGGTGTCATGTTCGCGATGAAGGAATTGGGGGCTGGCATTTTTGTTCTTCGTGTTCACAATCACACGGTCGCGTTTGCGAAGGGTTAAGGACTATGGCCTTTGAGTTCGCGTTGGAAGGTCCACGTTCGGGTAGGGGGAGAGGGCCTGGGGGTAGTGGGTCATTGCCCTTAGCGTTCGCGAAGGGCAGGTCGCGTTCTCGTAGCTTGGGCTGGGCTGGCCTATGCCAATGCGAGGACTTGGTTGCATTCTTGAAGGGCTTTTTCACAGCAATATGGCCTCCGCGATCGTGAGGCCTTTTTTGCGATCGTGAAGAAGGGGCCCCTCGGCAGTGTTCTAATTTAAAAACGAGACTTAGGCTATGTCTTTTATATCACAAATCTCTTGGCCGATTTTAGAGCTTTTTAGAGAGGGATTTTCATCTAGCTTCTTGAGATAAGTATTTTCTACACAATGTGAGTTCAATACATAGATTATGGGTGAATTTTAACATAAAAATTGTAGGAATTTTAAAAATTTGTTGAAAAACCAAGGTTTTGGTTAAAATGGGATTAGAAACCAAAAATAATAATGAAATTGAGTAAAAATTATATATTGTGTTCGTGAGGTTATAGGTAACATTTAATTTCGATAATTTTCGGAATCCGGACACATGGGCCTAGGGGTGAATTTTAGGAATCTTCCAAATTGGGTTGGGTAATTACTCTAATAGTTAAATTATGAACTTTGAGCTTATATTGATTAGTTTGTACGACCTTTGGCTAGTTTCAGATTGTTCGGCATCGATTTGAGGCTATTAATGGATTTTTGGACCGGGAAGAAGACTTGAAAATAAGGTAAGTCTCTTGCCTAACCTTATAAGAGGGAATTAACCTCATATGTGCTTAAAATATTATTTGCTAATAATTTGTGGGTACTACATACGCACGAAGTGACGAGAGTCCGTATGTAGCTAAAAATCATGTTATGTCCAAGTAGTCATAAGACTTTATTACGTAATACTTGTACTAATTGAACTCAACTTCTTAGTTTAATTACTTGTATTAATAAGTAAAACTTGATTAGAGATTATGTTAGACCGAGCTTCATTACTTATAGTTTTGGCGGAATGTTTAATTATTGATAGAAAATTTATGTTCCTTTATGGGCTTATCTTGGGGTTGTCAGCACTCCGTAGTCCAAAGATTTTCCCTATTCCTATATATCGGGCTGAACGCCTCGGCAATGTTTATATATAATGAGATGCATCCATGGATCGGGCCATATGACCTCGGTAGTGTATGTACACAATTGTTATGGATCGGTCCATACGACCTCCGCAAAACTCGTGCGTGATATTGCTAGGATTTTGATTATACGCGGTATTTCCTTCATGACTTGAGAAATTATAATTACTTGTTGGCCCTTAATTGTGGAATTTGGCATGTGATATTTGGGAAATTTTTACTTGTTATTTTTGTTAATGAATCACATATTTATCGCTTCTTATTCCATTGTTACTGTTGTATCTCATGCCTATTTATAATTATTGCACTTTATATATACAATAACCACTAGTAAGTGTCGATATTGACCCCTCGTCACTACTTCTTCGAGGTTAGACTAGATACTTATTGGGTATACGTTGTTTACGTAATCATGCTACACTTCTGGCCAAATTTTGTAGGTTCTGAGGCAGATACATTTGGTGTTCGTCCAGGCGCGCATCCGCATTAGTCGGAGGCCTAGTGGTGCGCTGCTTTCCGGGTTCCGTTCTGCAGCACCCGAAGCCTCCTCTTGTTGTATTTATTATTTTTTGTCTATTCTGCTTCAGACAATAGTTGTAGGGGTTTTTGTATAGTCTACTAGATACTCGTACACTTAAGACATCGGATTTTGGGTATTTCTAGTAGACATTCATGGTTTGGTCTATTAATATTACCGTTTCACTCACATATTTTATTTTATGCCGTATATCATCATGACCTTTTATATTTGAGTTTTCTCTATTAAATAAAGATTCATGATTTTGAAAGTAGTAAAGTAAATAATTAAATGGATAGTTCACGGTTGGATTGCCTAACGGTGACATTAGGTGCCATCACGGCCTATAGTGGGAATTGGGTCGTGATAACTTGGTATCAGAGCACTAGGTTCACATAGATCTCACAAGTCATGAGTGGGCCTAATAGAGTATTACGGATTGGTGCGGAGAAGTTCGTATTTATCTTCGAGAGACTATAGGGTGTTAGGAAACTTCTCTTTCTTCATCTCCCATTGAGCAGTTGATGTTGTGCTAAGTGTATTTCTCTTATTCTCTCACAGATGAAGAGAACACCCACAGAAGATGACCTGGCGGAAGAGGAGCTACTCCCCCTATTTCTAGAGGCTGAAGCTAAGGCTGACAGAGGGATCCAGCTCTTGTTAGATGACGAGGGTGTCCTAGAGTTTCCCCCGTTATACCACTAGCGGATCCAGTGGAGGATCCTGTCATTGAGGAGCAGGATGAGGCGCCTGCAGCTGAGCCAGCCCCGGCAGATTTCATGTCTGCACCGGGATTTCAGGAGGTCATGGGCCGTATGCTACAATTCATGAACTCTATGACGTAGGCTGGTTTATTTCTAGCAGACCCAACCATATATCAGGAGGGAAGGGAGCACAAACCTCTACCGCTCATGCTCCAGAGCATGTTGTTGCTGTTTATCAGACCCCAAGTGCACTACCTGTAGGTGGGGCTCAGCCGCTTGCAGCGGCTATACCAGAGCCCATACAAGCCGCGACCACCGAGCATCAAAAGCAGTTGGAGGTGGACTAGGCTACATCCTCTCGTGTTTGGCGGTGAGTGACATGAGGACCACATGATTTTATTGATCTCTGCAGGGACAAACTGCACAATATTGGAGTATTAGAGTCTAATACTGTGGACTTCACCATATTATAGTTGGAGGGCAGGACCCGTAGAAGGTGGCAGTCCTATCTTTGTTGTAGGCCATCAGGTTCGCCTCCCTTGACTTGGGACCAGTTAACACACCTCTTATTGGAAATTTATATTCCACCTTCTCAGAGAGAAGAACTACGGGGTAAGTTCTAGCAGCTTTAGCAGGGTTAGATGTCTGTGACCGATTATGAGGCCAGATTCTCTGAGTTGTCTCACCATGCACTTATGATACTCCCCATAGATATAGAGAAAGTACGTAGGTTTATTGCGGGCTTGCATTATGGTATTCAGGTTACTATGGACCGAGAGGTTGAGATGGGGCCTCTTTACGAGCAGGTTGTGGAGATAGCTCGGAGGATCGAGGGTATTCGCAACTAGGGCCGATTGTATACGACGAGTGAGAAGAGGCTTCGGCATTCTGGAGGATTCAGTGATGCACCACAAGGGGCAAAGGTTAGTTCCTGAGGGGTCAGTCTAGCAGGCCCACATATTCAGCACCACCGCCTGCTCGGGGTGCCCCTGTGCAGCCCTACTTTAGCGCCATTCAGAGGGTACCTATCGCCCACTGGCCATTCCGAGTTCTTCCACTGGATATTCAGGTCATCAGGGCCAGACCCAGGGTTAGTCATCTTCTGCATCGAGAGGTTTCTATGAGTGCGGGGAGCTTGGTCATATGAGGAGATTTTGCCCCACGCTTCGAGGCATGGCAGTACGCAAGGCCATCAGCCCATGATCACCGCACCAGTTGTCGCACCAGCTGTCGCACCGCCCGCTCGGCCAGCCAGAGGTAGAGGGCAGGTGGGTAGGGGTTATCCTAGAGGTGGAGGCCAGCCAGGTGGCGCTCCAACTAGGTTCTATTCCTACCTAACCAAAGCTGATGCAGTAGCCTCAAACGACATGATCACAGGTATTATTTCGGTATGCGGTAGGGATGCTTCAGTACTATTTGATCCAATTTCTACCTATTCATATGTGTCTTCTCTATTTTCTCCTTATCTGGATATCTCTCGTAGTCCTTGGGTGTTCCTGTATATGTGTCCACGCCAGTGGTGATTTCATTATTGTGTATCAGGTTTACCGATCTTGTGTAGTGACTTCTGTGGTTATGAGACCAGAGCAGATCTTATGTTGCTTGATATGACGACTTTGAGGTCATCTTGGGCATGGACCGGTTGTCTCCGTACCATGTCCATCTTGATTTCTATACCAAGACTGTTACTTTGGCGATGCTAGAGTTGCCCGGATTAGAGTGGAGGGGTTCATCTATCAAGGCTTGAAATATGGTCGAGAAGGGTTGTTTGGCCTATTTGGCTTAAGTTCGGGATACTGCTGCGAAAAATCCCACGATTGATTCAGTTCTTGTGGTGCGGGTGTTCTCAGATGTGTTTCCTTCTGATCTACCAAGCATGCCACTAGATCCTAATGTTGATTTCAGTATTGATTTGGTGCTAGGCACCTAACCTATCTCTATTCCACTGCACTGCATGGCTCCAATGGAGTTGAAGGAGTTAAAGGAACAACTTGAGGAGTTTCTCGCGAAGGGGTTCATCAGGCCGAGTGTGTAGCCTTGGGGTTCATCTATCAGTATTGTTTGTGAAGAAGAAAGATGTGAGTATGCGGATGTACTTTAATTACCGCCAGTTGAATAAGGTTACATAAATAATAAGTACCCGTTATCGCACATTGATGATTTATTTGATCAGTTACAGGGTGCTAGAGTGTTCTCCAAGATTGACATTGGAACTGGGTATCATTAGCTGAAGATTCGTACTTCGAATGTTCTGAAGACGTCTTTTCGGGCTATATATGGGCACTATGAGTTTCTAGTGATGTTCTTCGGCATGACTAACGTTTCGATGGTGTTTATAGATTTGATGAATCGGGCTTTCAGGTATATCTTGACTCATTTTTCATTGTCTTCATTGATGACATATTGATCTACCCGTGTAGTATGGAGGAGCACGAGCAGCATTTAAGAGTTGTGCTTCAAACCTTGCAGGAAGAGAAGCTATATGCTAAGTTCTTCAAGTGTGAGTTCTGGTTAGATTCTGTGGCGTTCTTGGGGCACGTTGTATCAGGTGAGGGTATTAAGGTAGATCCTAAGAAGATCGAGGCAGTTCAGAGCTAGCCTCGTCCTACCATAGCGATCGAGATCAGGAGTTTCTTTGGGTTAGTGGGTTATTATCACCGGTTTGTAGAGGGCTTCTCACTGATTGCAACACCTTTGAATAGATTGACCTAGAAAGGTGTTCCGTTCAGATGGTCCAATGATTGTGAGGAGAGCTTTTAGAAGCTCAAGACCGCAGTGACTACAGCATCGGTGTTAGTGTTGCTGTCCAGTTCGGGGATGTTTACTGGGTATTGCGATGCTTCACGCGTTGTATTAGGTTGTGCATTGATACTAGAGTGGCGAGTTATTGCATCTGCTTCACGTCAGCTGAAGCCCCACGAGAAGAATTACCCCATACATGATTTGGAGTGGGTCGCGATAGTTCATGCTCTCAAGATCTAAAGGCATTATCTTTATGGGGTGTCCTGTGAGGTTTACACTAATCATCACAGCTTGCAGCATTTGTTTAAGCAAAGGGATCTTAATTTGAGGAATAGAAAGTGGATTGAGTTATTGAAGGATTATGATATTAATATCCTATATCATCCGAGCAAGGCGAATGTGGTTATGGATGCCTTGAGCAGAAAGGCCGCGAGTATGGGTAGTTTAGCATTCATTTTAGCAGAGGAGATGCAAATGGCTTTGGACATTTAGTCCTTAGCTAATAGACTTGTGAGGTTGGATATTTCAGAGCTTAGTCGAGTTCTTGCATGTGTTTTGGCTCATTCTTCATTGGTCAAGCGGATCAAGGCTCGTTAGTACGATGATTCGCACTTGATTGTTCTTATAGAGACGGTACTACAGGGTGGTGCCAAAAAGGTCACTATCGGTGATGATGGTGTTCTACGAATCCAGAGTTGCTTATGTGTTCCTAACATTGATGGACTGAGGGACATGATTCAAGAATAGGCACACAGTTCACGGTATTCTATTTATCCAGGTGCTACGAAGATGTATCGTGACCTGAGGCAGCACTACTGGTGGCAGCGGAGGAGAAAGGATATAGTTGTATGTGGTGAGATGTCTAAATTGCTAGCAGGTTAAGTATGAGCACCAGAGGCCAGGCAGCCTACTTCAGCAGATAGTTATACCGGAGCGGAAGTGGGAGCGCATCACCATGGACTTCGTAGCTGGGTTGCCACGGACATTGAGGAAATTTGATGCTGTTTGGGTCATTCTCGACAGGCTGACCAAGTCGGTGCACTTTATTCTGGTTTTAAATATGTACTCTTCAGAGAAGTTGGCCCAGATTTACAGTCAAGAGATTGTACGGTTGCATGGTATGCCTATTTCCATCATTTCACATAGAGGCCCTCAGTTTACTTCGCACTTCTAGAGAGCAGTACAGAGCAAGTTGGGTACCCGGGTGGAGCTCAGCATAGCCTTTCATCCGCATACTGACGGACAGTCGAAATGACGGTTTAGATTCTGGAGGATATGCTCAGAGCGTGCGTGATTGACTTCAGAGAGCAGTGGTACCAATTCTTGCCTTTGGCCGAGTTTTCTTATAATAACAATTATCAGTCTAGCATCAAGATGGCTCCATTTGAGGCTTTATATAGTCGGTTATGTCGTTCACCCATCGGGTGGTTTGAGCCGGCGAGGCTAGGTTGTCCGGTACCGATTTGGTAAAGGATGTCTTGGATACGGTAAAGTTGATTCAGAAGAGACTTTACACAGCACAGTCCAAACAGAAGAGTTAGGCGGATCAGAATGTGTGTCATTTATCATTTATGGTGGGGGAGAAAGTACTCTTCAAAGTCTCGCCGATGAAGGGTATCATGAGGTTCGAAAGAAGGGCAAGATGAGTACGAGGCTTATTGGCCCATTTGAGGTGTTGAGGCGAGTTGGGGAGGTTTCTTATGAGCTTGCTTTGCCTCCCAGTCTATCAAGAGTTCATCTGATTTTTCATGTGTCTATGCTCCGGAAGTACTATGCCGACATGTCGCATGTGTTAGATTACAGCACGGTTCAGCTAGATGAGAGCTTGGGTTATGAGGAGGAGGAGCTAGTAGCCAGTAGCCATTGTTGACAGGCAGGTTCGCCAGTTGAGGTCTAAGAAGATTTCTGTGATAAAGGTCCAGTGCAGGGGCCAACAGTCGAGGAGGCGACTTAGGAGACCGAGGAGGACATGTGGAGCAGATATCCACACTTTTTCAGCACTCCAGGTATGATTCTAGACTTATTCAAGGACGAACGCTTCTTTAAGAGGCGGAGAATGTAACAACCCGACCTGTCCTTTGCTTTCTGGATCCTCGTTTCCCCATTTAAGACTCCCTGTATGTGCTTTTATTTCTTTATCACTTGTGGGGATGGTTGGTTTGATTTTGGAAGTGTTCGGGTTGAAATCGGAACACTTAGTTCCTTATAGTGGCCTAGATGGCCAAGTTTGATTTGAGTCAATATTTTAAGTAAATAGCCTCCGAACTAAGATTTGATGAATCCAATAGGTTCGTATGATGATTTCATACTTGGGCATGTGTTCGAATCGAGTTTCGGGTAATCTGGGAGCGTTTCGACACTTAATGTTGAAATTTGGCCAATTGAAGGTTTTCAAGTTCTTTAAATTTAGTTTGAAGTAGAATTTGGTGTTTCGATGTCCGTTTGGGATTCCGAACCTGGGAATAGGTCCTTGTGGTGATTTATGACTTGAACACAAAATTTAGCGTCATTCCGATTTGTCTAGGTATGATTCATTGCATTTGGAACTAGTTGAAGAAGTTTGAAGTTCATAAGTTGATTAATTTGGTTTTAGGGTGCGATTCTTAGTTTCGATGTTGTTTTAGGTGTTTCCAGGTCTCGAGCAGGTCTCTGCTATGTTTATACACTTGTTGGTGCATTTGGACGGGTTCCCGGGTAGCTCGGGTGTGTTTCAAATCACCCAGCGAATGCGGCGGTGGTGTCGTGTTCACAATGAAGGAAATGGGGACTGGGCTTTTTTGTTCTTCACGTTCGTGATCACACGGTCGCATTCATGAAGGTTTAAGACTGTGGCCTTCGCATTCGCATTGGAAGGTCTGCATTCGCGTAGAAGGTGGGAAGGCCTGGGGGTCAGAGGGTCGTTGCCCTTCGCAAATGGCAGGTCGTGTTCGCGTAGCTTAGGCTGGGCTGGCCTTTGCAAATGTGAGGACCTGGTCGCATTCGCGAAGGGCGTTTTCAGAGCCTGGGTAATTTGGCATTCAGGATTGCGAGGCCCTTTTCGCGATTATGAAGAAGGGACGCCTGGGTAGTGTTCTAATTTAAAAACAGGACTTAGGCCATTTATTTCATTTCACATATCTCTTGGCCGATTTTGGAGCTTTTTAGGGAGGGATTTTAAGCTAGCATCTTGAGGTAAGTATTTTCTATACAATGTGAGTTTAATACATAGTTATGGGTGGATTTTAACATAGAAATGGTAGGAATTTTGAAAATTTGTTGAAAAACCTAAGTTTTGGTAAAAATGGGATAAGACCACAAAAATAATAATGGAATTGAGTATAAATAATAAATTTGTGTTCATGAGGTTATGGGTAACATTTTATTTTAAAAAATTTCCAGAAACCGGGCACGTCTGCCGGGGGTTAATTTTAGGAATCTTTCAAATTGGGTTGGGTAATTATTCTAATAGTTAAATTATGAACTTTGAGCTTATATTTATTAGTTTGTACGACATTTGGCTAGTTTCGGATTGCTCGGCACCGATTTGAGGCTATTACTGTAATTTGTGGACCGGAAAGAGGACTGATAACGAGGTAAGTCTCTTGCCTAACCTTGTAAGAGGGAATTAACCCCATAGGAGTTTAAATTGTTATTTGCTAATAATTTATGAGTGCTACATACACACGAAGTGAGGAGAGTCCGTACAAAGCTAAAAACCATGTTATGTCCGAGTAGTGTAATTGTCACGGCTCGATTTCTAACCAAGTCTTAACCGGCAGTTGGTGTCTTAACTTGACTAAGTGAACTATCATGGCTTTTCTATTCTGTTCCATTTCTGTTATACCATGCAACACATTATAATTCGATATGATTTAAAGTAAATTCTTTTCTGAATCTTTAATCGAAAAAATAGTATAAAAAGAAACTCATTCTGTTATCTGGAATACATTAAAAAAACAACTGTAATGCAAAATGGAGACCCGTGACTCTATTATAACTCTGTCTATGAAGCCTCTAAGAAATACTAAATAATAAGACAAAATTCTGAAACCAACAGACTCCATGAACTAAAATGGAGCTTATCAAATCTTCTGGTAATGAGAGGAGAATGTCCTAACTAGCAACCTGCTTACCTGCAAAATTTGTGGCTACATTGACATATGTCAATGTATGTCAATGTAGGTTCCCATGAAGAGAACGTCAGTATACCACATCGTTACTCAGTAAGTAAAGCAATCCTCCAACTGAAGCTGAAACGAGAATCTGAAAGAATTATGTATGCATGGTAAAATAAAATTCTAAAAGCTTCTCATAAAGAGTTAAAACACACAATCCATATATATAGTCTAAAATTCTTCTTCATGTCATTCTAAAATTCTCTTGCTTTTCTTTTCTGAAAGAAATATAAACTTCAAATGCATAAATACATAAACTTTCTCGAAACAATCCTTGTAGATTTTCTGAAGCACTTTTTTCTTTTCTTTTCTTTTCTGGGGAGTTCCATTGATTCTAACATTCTTTCTGATTCTACTTCTGAAATTGCCATCATATGATTGGTAAGGTGGAAGATCCTAGCCCTATCGCCTGGACCCCATTCCTGTGGTGTCTCACAGTTCAAGGTTCTAGCATGTTCGCGGTCTTGTGTCTTACTAGGGCACTTCTATCATAGTGCCCGAACCAGCGATACACTAATCTCTTACTCTGGTACGTGTAGTTTCGGGGCAACATAAACCACTGGAGACTATGAACCTTTCTCAGAGATTTAAGGAAACTTCGAAAATATTATTTTGAGTGATTCTTGTATCACAAAATTTAAAACAATGATATATCTCCACAATTCTCATCAAAATAGTTCCATAAAATCATGTAAAGGAAATTTCAATAGTTTATACATTAAAGAAATATATGCAAGTCATGAATGCATGAGACATGAGTTACGGAGAACAAACTATTCTTGAGTTATTAACTATGATAATCATCTAAGATCTTTTCTACAATTCTAATGGATAATGTGAGTCTAGTCATTCCATTCAGAGCCCACATTAACATCCTATACAGTCTAATAATAACTTATGGCATGATCTTTTTGAGAAGACAACTTAGTAAAAGCATTGTCTCTACTCACTTGATTCCTTTATTTTGAATACCTTCTCCAATGGGTTCAACTCACCAATCAAATCAATACATAGTTAATTTAAGAATTAATACTAGAAGCTCCAAGATTTCCAAAATGTAGAAACCCTAGGTTTGATTCTTCTCTCCTTCTAGGTCTCATCGTTAATCTAAGTTTTTGTAGTAGTTTCTAGGAACAAATATCAACCATAAACCTCTCTAACAATTGTGGTTAAAAATGGTTACGAAACTTACCTTGAACCACGAAACCCTAGGTTAGCAGAGAGACCTTGTTCTTGTTGAGAATCTAGCAATTTTGAGATGGATTATTATTAGAATTGATGTTTAGAAGTAGTATTTCTAACGTCAATCGCAATTGAAAACTCACCTTAGGTAGTATGAGAACCCTGGGATCACTTGAGGATGAGAGAGGAGGTTTTATCATTAAAGAATAAGGCTATTTTCTCTCTTCCCGTCCCTTTTTTTTCAACTTCACGCCTTCGGCGCCTCAGTCCACTCCCTGCACTATCCACAACGTCCAGATAAAATTATTTATGATTTTGGCATTTTGATTGGCGCCCGGTGCACCCCTGGGTGCCCAAAAACGCGGCCTATTTTTCTGACAGGATAGTTTTCAGTAAAGTGCCTATAACGTTTTATAGGAATATCGAAATGATGAATGGTTTGAAATGTTAGAAACTACATTTCAAGGAATTTATTTGATATATAGATCAAATCTCAATTCATTATAAATCGATATATATGCTCATTGAAACTTAGGTCATGTGCGGCTAAGGCTATTTTCATCCCTTTAACAACTCCAATATATTCCAATTTACGTCTCTCCTCTTATAACCATCCATTCAACCTTCTAAATATAAGAATTATATATTTTGTACCTTCATAACTTTTCACATACCTTTGTGTCCAACTTAAAGCTTGAGCGACAACATGATACTTAGCAAAAGATTTTGTTTTCCGTTGATTTACAATCTACCCTTCTCCCCCTTGTATGAAATTCGTACTCGAATGTCGAATGAGCCACATAAAGGTAAAACTCCCACTATTAGCTCTCTGCCTCGTTTGCATAGTTTACCTAAGATGAAAAATTTGGCCAACACTTTGAATTTATTATAAATTTCTATAGTGCCTCATATGGAACTAGAAAACTCCACAAAATATTCAACTTGTCAAATCTCAATCTTTATTACCCACATTGCCATCCAACTACAATCCAAAATCAACGCTCTCATGATAACATACAGCTATCAAAACTGGTACACATACAAGTACATAAACTTATCGAACTTGGAATATTACATACCTCTTTCTCAAATAAATGAGGATAATTTTTTTTTTCATGTCTTCTTCTGCTTTCCATGTAGCTTTTTCTAAGTCTTTTCTTTTGTCTATCATATCTTGAGGATAACATGGAGCATTACTTCATGTATATAGGTCTTTCATGACTTTTAAAAGAAAACTATATAATATTAAAACCAACACAATTTCCCATATATATCGTATGAAGCTATCATACAAATGTAATTTCCCAATAACCTCCCTCGTTTGTGATTCAGCCTCTATGTTCGAATTAGTCACTCTTCCTATTCTCGTTTGCGACTCAACCTTACTCACTATTCAACTACTCTTCTAACTCTTACATAATGAAAAGGCACATATATGTTGGAAAATGCACCCTCTATTATAGGTCTGCTCATAAAAATTATAAGAACTAAAAGTTACCTCTGAAACTGGACTTATATTTAGGCACTTCTTTCTTGCTTTTTCTTTCTGACCTTCGTAAAATTTAGGGGGATTGAGGCATCACTTCCCTCTTCTTCTCAATGTGTGTGTGTGTGTATATATATCGGTTTCTTCGGCATTTATGTAGAATAAATTCTCGGCTTAAGAAATTTGGAATATGTGTGTGTTTGTGTGTGTGTGTGTATATATATATATATATTTATTTATTTATTTATTTATTTATTTATTTATTTATAGACCATGCCTTTAGAACATATTATGTAGCCTCAATTTCAAGACGTCATTCATCCACATAAAACTACTGGTGCCCTTTAATCATTTATATTTAATATTCCTTTTATCTTTTCGGGTCCTAGGATACCACTTATCTTATCAGGTTCGCTATATCAATTTGGCAACTTGGCCCTCTGCCCACTTGATTGTTACAAATAGAACTACTTCTGAACTTGTGAAAATATCTGACTTTGTGAGTTACTTGTTCTGCGAATAGGCTATTATCCACCTTCATTTAACTTGTGACAAATGGTGAAACATAAAATCTAGAACATCTATGTATGTTCTTCATCATCTCATGTTTTCTTATTTATGTAAATTATCAGTGGTGCTCTTCTACCATTCTTGGGATTACTGTAATTTAATGCCTATCATGCCTCAGTTATTGGCACCATTCTCAAGTTTATCACGCAATTCGTTGTACGATAGGCATATGTGAGGGCTACGACATCGCATAGCTTAGGCGCTCTAGCGTACTCTGAGTTACCTCTTTCCTAACAATACACTACTGCTATTTTTGCCTCTGAGGCTATTAAAACTATAAGAAAAACTTCATCCCTTTATCTTGCGCTAGATGTGTGCTTACGATATTAATTTTTCTGTGGCATCTCACATCTATCTCTCTTAATCCTTTGATACATCCTAATCTACTACAACATTCATGGTACTCTTATATTACTTTTGGTATTTAACTCGCATTAGACAATCACTTTTAAACTTGTGTACATACTTGGACCTGTCAGTCACTTCAATGACGGTTTGCTAGTCAATGATAAATAATTTTAGCATTGACTCTTAAGATAGGATGTTAATTCACTCCCAAGTATGAGTCTATGGTCCTGACACCACACAGATTGTAATTATATGTACTGCTATCTATTTGTTTCACAGATGGATGAGGTCTTTTCTTGTGGGCCAATATCATACCGATTTTACTTATCACGATTCACTTTTGAAAGATTGAGCTTGTTCTTTAGCCTTCTTTGTGCTTCATTAGTTTATTCCTTAATTGCAGATGTTTCGCTTCAGTAATCTAGTAATCAATCACTATTCTCATAAGGAGATATGTCCTTTCATGCATCCATCTTCTTGGAGCAAAGTATCCTCTATTTGCTTTGATACTTACCTCGCATATACTATTCTCGGGTACTAACCATTGGTCTAGGTTTATCCTAGTATTGTCAACATCTCTTTCAATGTGCTTTCCCCGTGCATTTAATCCTTCCATAATATTCAAGACTTCCTTGATTCTATACTTTGTAGACGAATCCCTTCCCGATTCATTACTCACATCTCTTGATACCACTGGTTAGTCATGATCTCATCTAGTGTCTTATTTTTCTTCTAGTTATCTTTCTCTTTAGGATATATCTTCTTATTCCATGGTCTATCTCGTGAAATACCTAATACCTGATAACTCATTTGATAAATTGGCTCATTCATCCTGGGCCCTCTTGGTTCTTATTGTATCCGAACTTTACGGCACTTCAAAACCACTAATCTTATGTCTAAACATCATATAATACCCAATCTATTGAATTAGGTTGCACACTTCACAAGCAAATCACCTTGATACCATTTTGTGTAATGTTCTATTCTATTTTGGGTCACATCTAGCCGAACTTGAGAAAGCGAGGCTCTCTGAGAAAGTCATATGCCAACCCTCAAAATCTACTCTGCATTGGTACAACTATTTGTGTGAACCATGAAAAATATATTTTTTTATGTAATATTACCTTTTTTATATCATACAGTTACAAAATTTCTTGGGGTATCTCGAAATTGATCTTCTAGCACGGAGGCTAACATTTCTGATAACTTTCCTCGCGTGACTTGACTTTACTGAAATTTCCTGTCATACTATGGCATCTTGACTTGGCTGAACAATCTTATTTAAATATAAATATCATATATTCTCATTATGTATATGACTGCATGCTATAAATTCTGGACTTAGCTCGTTAACATGCGATTATTCTCAAGCTCAACCTTAAGTCACGTTAAGCACTATTGGCCACGATCAAAACATTATATAGTTGAGATTTGAGTCACCTCATCCAATATCTCTTAATATTTCATAACTATGCTAGCTTCAAAATGTATCAATATCACTTTAAGAGCTCTAGGGCCTTAAGTCAACACATCACTCTTGTATCTTATTGGAAGTATATTCTTCGCTTTATCCCATTATCTGTATCATTCATTCTCTCCATAATGCAAGGATGACTTTCTGAGTTTTGTGATTTTTTCTTTTCCCTTAAGAGGACGACTTATAATGTATATTTTCCTCTCTTCTATCTCCTTTTGTTCCTTGGTACTCATGACCAGACATATGTATATTTAAAGAGCTTGGTATTGTCATTCCAGTAGTTCGCCTCATGGTGGAAATTTATCACATCAATCCCGAGGTCATGTCTCTTTGTACTTCATAAACTGTAGTAACCACGCATGCACTTTAAATTATATATTCATTGTGTTACTATAGATCATAATACATATAATAAACTACTAGTTTCTTCTTATCATCTTCATCATTTAGAGGACATTCTTTTATAGGAGCTACAAAGTACTCGCTGCAACTACCATAAGTTTCATCCTAAGAGTATGTACAATTCTTATCTGACCCCCTTACATAACTTATTAGCCTCGTTATTTTGAACAAAATGTGATCTCAACTCGGGGACGAAATCCGGATATGTATTTCTTCTACCTAATCTCTTCACACTAACAGTAGCCTATGCCATGACTGACCTTCTTGGTATATAAGTTAAATCTAGACATAGCTTAGGGATATAGTCTTTTATCGTGTTACTACTAACCTTACTAGCACCAACTCTTTGTGAGTTCCATGGCAACTCTGACCTTATTGAAGACATCATTACCTCATCTTTTCAGTACAAAGTCTTTGACATATTTATAATAATTCTGATTTATTACAGTCCTGAACTAGGTCATCCTTGTATTACCACATTCTCCCTTTTGGGATACACTTTTCTTGGTCAGTTCCTAGCTTAGCCTTCATTCTCCCATAAAGGCGATTAGCACGCCTCTCTTGTAGACGGTGATGCCTTGCTAGCTTTTCCTCTTAGAGTCCCTAGTCACATTGGTATGTCAATCATTATATTGATCGACAAAAATAGAAATATGATTCTCAGTTTAAGTTTTAAAGCACGATCTAGAGTGAGAAAGAATGAGAAACTTTTCTTAAATGTCTGTATTCTCTCGTTTATAGGAGTAGGGCCCTCACAATGACAACGAGACTCTACTGACACAATTCATAGACCCCTAGGACTCTGTAAACCTTCTGCTATGATACCAAATTTTTCATGACCCGATTTCTAACCAAGTCGTAACCGGCGCTCGGTGCCTTAACTTGACCGAGTGAACCATCTTGGCTTTTCTATTTTGTTCTATTTCTATTATGCAATTCACCTCAACACAATTCAATATGATTTAAAGTAAATTCTTTTCTGAATCTTTAATCAAAATAATAGTCTGAAAAGAAACTCATTCTATTATCTGGAATACATTAAAAAAACAATTGTAATGCAAAGTGAACATCCGTGACTTTATTCTGATTCTGTTTATGAAGCCTCTAATAAATATTGAATAATAAGACAAAATTCTGAAATCAACGAACTCTACAAACTAAAATGGACCTCACCAAATCCTCTGATAATGAGAGGAGAATATACGAACTCGCAACATGCTTACCTGCAAAATCTGTGCCTACATTGACATATGTCAATGTAGGTTCCATGAAGAGAACTTCAGTATACCACAGCGGTACTCAGTAAGTAAAGCAATCGTCCCACTAAAGCTAGAACGAGACTCTGAAAGAAGTATGTATGCATGGTAAAAGAAAATTCTAAAAGTTTCTGATAAAGAGTTGAAACAGACAACCCATATATCAATTGTAAAATTCTTCTTGATGTCATTCATGAAAATTCTCCTGCTTTTCTTTTCTCTTCTTTTCCAAAAAAATATATATAATTCAAATAGATAAATACATAAAGTTTCTCGAAACAATCATTGTAAATTTTCTGAAGCATTTTCTTTTCTTTTCTTTTTTAGGGAGTTCCATTGATTCTGGCATTCTTTCTGATTCTGAAAATGTCACCATATGATCGGTACGGTGGACGATCCCAGCCCGATCGCCTGGACCCCATTCCTGTGGTGCCTCACAGTTCAAGGTTCTAGCATGCTCACGTTCTTGTGCCTTACGAAGGCACTTATATCATAGTGCTAGAACCAACGGCACACTAATCTCCTACTCTGGCACAAGTAGTTTCAGGAAAACATTAACCACTAGAGGCTATGAACCCTTCTCAGAGATCTAAGGAAACTCCAAAAATATTTTTCTGAGTGATTTTTGTATCACAAAATTTAATACAATGATATATCTCCACATTTCTCATCAAAATAGTTCCTTAAAAATCATGTAAAAGAAATTTCAATAATTTATACATTAAAGAAATATATGCAAGTAATGAATGCATGAGAGATAAGTTACGGAGAACAGACTATTTCTTGAGTTATTAACCATGATAATCATCTAAGATCTTTTCTACAATTCTAATGGATAATATGAGTCCACTCGTTCCGTTCAGAGACCACATTAACATCCTATACAATCTAGCAATAACTTATGGCTTGATCTTTGTGAGAAGACTACTTTAGTAAAAACATTGTCTCTGCTCACCTTAATTCCTTGCTTTTGAATACCTTCGTTTGCTCCAATCCAATGGGTTCAACTCACCAAAAAAATCTATGCATAGTTAATTTAAGAACCAATACTAGAAGTTCCAAGATTTTCAAAATATAGAAACTCTAGGTTTGATTCTTCTCTCCTTCTAGAGTTCATCATTAATCTAATTTTTTGTAGTAGTTTCTAGGAACAAATATCAACCAAAAACTTCTCTAAGAATTGTGGTTGAAAACGGTTACGAAACTTACCTTGAACCGTGAAACCCTAGGTTAGCGGAGATACCTTGTTCTTGAGTTCATGTTGAGAATCTAGCAATTTTGAGATGGATTATTGTTAGATTTGATGTTTGGAAGTACTATTATAACATTAATTGCATTGGAAAGCTCACCTTAGGTAGTATGCGAACCCTGGGATGACTTGAGAATAAGAGAGGAGGTTTAATCTTTAAAGAATGAGACTATTTTCTTTCTCCCCGTCCCTTTTATTTCAATGTCATGCCTTGGGTGCCGCAATTCCCACCCAGCACTATCCACGATTTCCAAAAAAAATTATTTTGGTTTTGGCATTTTGATTGGCGCCCATCACACCCCTGGGCGCCCAAAAACGCGGTCCATTTTTCTAACGGGATAGTCTTCAGTAAAATGCCTATATCTTTTTATAGGAACATTGAAATGATGAATGGTTCGAAGTGTTAGAAACTTGACTTTAAGGCTTTCTTTTAATATATAGATAAAATCTCTTCATTATATATCAATATATATGCTCATTCAAACTTAGGTCATGTGCAACTAAGGTCATTTTCATCCCTTAAACAACTTCAATATATTCCAATTTACGTCTCTCCTCTTATAACCATCCATTCAATCTTCTAAACATATGATTTATGTATTTTATACCTTCATAACTTTTCACACACCTTTGTGTACAACTTAGAGCTTGAGCGACAACATAATACTTAGAAAAAGGCATTTTTTTTCCGGGGCCTTACAGTAATGACCCGATCGGTCGTTTTGAGCTTTAGCATTCCATTAAGTAGTTTGAAACTTTTAGTAGCTTCATATTATGTATTAAAACTTGCATGTATGATAGGTTTCAGTTTTCGAGCAGTTCATGATTGATTTGGAAGAATGATTCTCATATTAGAAGCTTTAAGTTGGAAGAGTTTACCAAGATTAGACTGAGAGTAGACTTTGGTGATATCGGGTTTGAATTTTAGTTCCTGGAGTTGGAATAGGTCTGTTGCGTCGCTCAGAACTTCCATGCAAAATTTGAGGTCATTCGGAGTAGATTTGATATGGTTCGACATGAGTTTTACAAGTTGAAAGTTCATTAGTTTATTAGGCTTGAATTGATGTGTGATTCGTGGTTTTGGTGTTATTTGATATGATTTGAAGCTTCGAGTAAGGTAGTTTTGCATTTTTGGACTTGTTGGTACGTTTGGATGGGATCCGGGAGACCTCGAGCGCGTTTCGGGTGAGTTTTGAGCAAGTTTGGGCATTTCGGCACTTTGATGAAGTTCTGGAGAAGTTGAAGTGCAGAGGGCAATTTTTGAATGCTGAGGGAACTTTTGGAGTATTGAGACAAGCCTCAAGTGTGTCCGCAAACCCAGAGTGCAGAGGCATTTGAAAAAGTGCGGACCGCACTAAGGGTTGCAACAGAAAAACTGCAGGTTTGTTGGTCCATTTTCAGGAGCTTATATCTCTCAATTTATGAAGAATTTGGGGATGATCCATAATCTAAAGGTGTATCCTTTGAGTCTAGTTTCCCGAAAATCAGACCGTTCATCATTTGAACATTTGTACAGAAAGTTATGGTCAATTTACTAAAGACTGATAATGCAGTTACTACTGAAGTACGGTCGCACAATACAGATTGCGACCGCAGAAATTGGAAGTGCAGACCACAGAAAAAAAGTGCGGTCAGCACTGTTGGAGATCAGATCTTGTACTATATAAAAGGGATTTTTTTACTTTTATTTCATTCTTCACCATTTAGTGACTTGGGAGCCCGAGTTTGAAGGGTTTCAACCTAGACCTTCATCTACAAGCTTGGGGTAAGAAAACATCGATTCGGAATTGGGATTGGATGATTTTGGTATGATTGGACTCGTATTGGAATGGGTGTTCGAATTTTATCAGTTTTGTCGGGTTTCGAGGTGCGGGCCCGGGGTTGGCTTTTTGGGTTGACTGTTTAGTTTTTATTAAGATCGAAACTTTATTATCCAGAATTATTTCTTCAGCTTTTATTTATGATATTAAGTTATTTTGGCTAGATTTGGACCATCTGGAGGTTGTTTCATACGAGAAGGGCCTCTTAGAGTATTGATTAAGATTCTTAGAGGTAAGTATCTTGCCTAACTTTGTGTGGGAGAACTACCCCGTAGGGATTGGTTTGTTTGCATGATTTGAACTATGTGAAAGACGTGTACTCGAGGCAATGAGTGTGTACATAGTTTTATGTGTAATGACCGGGTTAGACTCTTAGGGTTCTTATGCTCACTAAATTGAAGATTGCTCTACGATGTTATGTCTTCCGTTGTTAAATTCACTCTTATATGCCTTATTTGAAGTTGTTGGTTCTATGTTCTATCTTCTGTTGCCAAATTTTACTTATACATGCTTTAATTATAATTGGTGCCTCTTTAATGTCATATTATCTCTTTCATAGTTGAGTTATTCTTATTTGAAGTTAGAGGTACACGATTTCTTTTATGTAGTTGTTTATCCTTATTGAAGTTATTATTACATATTACCTCCTCTGTAGTTGACTATCCTTATTTGAAGTTATTGCTACATGTTATCTCTTCAATAGTCGGTTATCCGTATTTGAAGTTTATGTTACATGTCTCTCTCTTATTGTTCAGCTACTCTTATTTGAAGTCGTTATTACTTGTTATGTATTTCATTGTTACGTTTATTCTTCAATTTTATTGTATTGTCGTAATTGTTGAGTTGATCTAGTTGTCGTACCCTTGTGTTATTGTTGTTCTTTTTGTACTCGGTGTTGTTGAGCCGTGGGCTATGTGTGATTGTGGTATTGAAATTGTTGTTGTGGAAATGTTGTAGTATATGGGCACATGTGGTGCGGCTTGTTATATTATGTTGTTATGCTTTTGGCACTATGGTATTGTTGAGAGGATTTGTCGGGGTGTTCGCACGTGAGTTGTCCGTGCTATTGTTATTATTGATATTTGCACATGCGGCGTGACAAGGCAGGCTATATATGTTGGTTCTTCTCATATGTCGAGACAAGGTGGGATAATTGTTATGTGCGTGTGGCGAGACAAGGGGGAATTTACTTTATTATTATGCTCGCGGTGAGACAAGTGAGGCTATGTCAGGAATGATTTGTGATGGCTTGGGGGCATTGTCATTGATGACATTTGTGTGGTGGTGACTATCTTGTGTGAGTCATGCATATTACGAGTTTTTGTTGTGTTATTTCCAATGTACCATTAGGTGTCTCTGATCTTACTTGTTGACTCGAGCTGTGATAGTACACTTGCACAAGAATAAACAATAATCTGTCAATTATATCAGTCCAAGAATATGAACCTTGATGTTTGTTCATTTACATGTATTTTTAAATACCTGCCTTATATGCGTGAGTTGTACTATTGGCACGTGAGTCGTCCGTGCTGATATGAGATATTGTTACTATTGGCATGTGAGTTGTCCGTGCGGATATGAGATCTTGTTACTGTTAGAACATGAGTTGTCCGTGCAGATATGAAGTATTAATGGATATTGGCACGTGAGTCATCCGTGCAGCACATGAGGTGTCCGTGCGGTTGTGATTGGTAATGTTGGTTCAAGATGCCAAGTCATTAGGATTCGTCATTTGGGACCCGTGATTTGTGATTATGAGTTGTCGTACCTCGAGGTAATTCTTTTAAAACCCTTGTGCGAGAGCGGTTGATTATTGGGTTGATACTTATTTTTCCTTGGTTTCATTAGACTTTAACTGTATTCTGCTTTCTTTACGGCGTTATTACCCGTTTTCTCCTTATTGCTAATTATTTCTTCTAGTTTCCATTTGCAAGTATTGTATTATTATTCTTACCATGTTTAGCTTATATTGATATTGTTCCCTGTTAGTTGTATATTCGTACTTGTTATGTTATTATGTATAGTAGGTGTTTTGGCAGTTCCTCATCACTACTCCACCGAGGTTAGTCTTGATACTTACTGGGTACTACTGTGGTGTACTCATGCTACGCTTACTGCACATTTTTGTGTAGATCTAGGTACCTCAAAGCGTGTTTGTTATAAGATAGTTGATCGAGTATTGCGGTGGAGACTTCAGGGTATACCTGTCGTCGCGTTCGCAGGCGTCGGAGTCACCTTCTGAAGTTTTACTTTGTAGTGTTTATTTCTATTCCAGAATAATAGCACTTAGAAATTTTCTAATGAACTCAGTAGAGCCTATGACTTATACTGCCGGTTTTGGGATGTTGTATATCTACTCCAGGTTATTGGCTTTGCATAGAAATTTCTAGTTTATGTTTGTTAATTCATTAGTTCAAGTCTATTATTAATTTAGTAAGTGTTACGCTTACCTAGTCTTAGAGACGAGGTGCCATCGCAACTCCTAAGGAGTGGTTTTGGGTCGTGACAAGTTGGTATCAGAGCTCTAGGTTTATAGGTGCTACGAGTCATAAGCAAGTTTAGTAGAGTCTTGCGGATCGGTATGGAGAGGTCTGTACTTATCTTCGAGAGGCTACAGAACTATTAGAAAACTTCACATCTTTCCTTCCTATCGTGAAAGTTTATTGATTTTGGAGTTTGAGCCTTTGTCATTCTATTCTCTCACTGATGGTAAGGACACAAGCTGTAGCTACTGATGACGCTACCCCCAGAGCGGGTGTAGCTAGGGATCGGGGCCAACACAGAGGCCGAGAAGGACCACGTGCTAAAGATAGAGCACCTGTCAAAGCAGCAGTTGAGGAGCCACCAGTAGCTCCGGTTGGAGGACAGGCACTGGAGCGCCTGTTGCTACCCCTGGACTTCAGGAGACATTAATGCAGTTCTGAGCATGTTTGGTACATTGGATTGGGCGGGATTGATTCCAGCTACCCTAGCTACTTCACAGACCAGGGAAGGAGCTCAGATTCCGCCACCCGTATTCCAGAGCAGCGGGTCCACATTGGTCAGGTTCTGGGTGTTATGCCAGCACAGCCTGTTATCTGGTTCAACCTGGGGTCAGGCTAGAGGCATCTGAGGAGGAGCAGCTAAGACTTGAGAGGTTCAAAACGTATCACCTTCCTACTTATAGTAGCACAGAGACTAAGGACGCGCAAGGTTTTCTGTCAAGTGCCACCGTATTCTCCGAACCATGGGCATTGTGGAGGTAAGCGGAGTTGCTTTTACTACTTTTCAGCTGTCAGGAGCAGCAAACCAGTGGTGGCAGGCTTATAAGCAGGGTGGACCAGCTAATGCAACACCACTCACTTGGACTCAGTTTTCAGAGATACTTTTAAGGGAGTTTGTTCCCAGACCCTTCAGAATGTGTGGCGCACTGAGCTCGAGCAGCTGCGTCAAGGCACTATGAAAGTGTTAGAGTATGCCATCAGATTCAGTGATTTGTCCCTTCATGCACCTACTTTTGTTTCTACAGTTGGAGAGCGAGTCTGCATGTTCATTGAGGAGATTAGTTATGGTATCAAATTCACCATGTATCGGGAGTTGGAGATGGATGTTCCATTTCAGTAGGTGGTGGAGATTGCTCGTAGGCTGGAGGGAATACGGGGTCAGGAGAGAGAGGACAGGGAGGCTAAGAGGTCTCGTGGACCGGGAGGATCTACCGATCCCTATTTTGGAGGTAGGGTGTGTCATAGTAGAGGTTTTGTGGGTCAACCAGTTCAGTTTGCATTTCAGGCTTCACGTGCTACTTCAGATATCCATGGGTCCTAGAGTACCCATACCGGATAGCTTCCACAGCCATGTCAGCGTAGAGGTTGCATTGAGTGTGGGGATACCAGCCATATGGTGAGAGATTGTCCCAGACTCCGAACGGATGTGTCACAGCAGGGTATTGAAGCTATGAGTTTTGTTGTAGTTGCTACTATACCTGCACCGCCAACTAGGGGTGGAGGTCAGCCGGGTAGAGGTCGTCCTAGAGGGGGAGGCTAGGCCCATTGTTATGCTTTTCCTGGTTGGAGTGAGGCTGATGCACTAGATGATGTCATTACAAGTATGGTTTTGTTGATTATAGAAATGCATTTGTGTTATTTCAATTCGGTCCCATTTATTGTTAAGATTTATCCTACGTTGCTTTAGATATAGTGTTTATGATTCTTGTATTCAGTCCATGTGTTCACGCGAGTAGGGGGATCCTATTGTGATAGCTCGTGTCTATCATACTGGTTTAGTTTTTATTGAGGGTCATGAGGCCTGGGTGGACTTTTTGCTAGTTAAATACGGTAGGTCTTGACATGATTCCTGGATGGTTGGCCCCGACTTGTGATTTGAGTTTTCTACCAGTATGGGAATTCCATTGCATGTTGAGATTTTGTCTCTCGAAATTGAGTTAGTTAAAGGTTTTCAGTTAGTGTGATGTCTATTCTACTTGTGATTCAGAACTGTGGATGGGATCATAGTGTTTTCATGTGGATTGATAAGTTTGGACTGCCTGCGCACTGCAGTGGAGTTATATTAGGAGGAGACCCTTATGTAATTAGTTCGCATTTTTTGTTTCTCCCTTGGGGAATGGATTCCTAGTATGGTACTGATAGGGAGTTGTGCCTGTCAAACTTATTTGATAGCTGTCCCATGTGTTCCTCTTTTCATATCCAGTCATATTCGAGTTGTGCTTATTAGGTTTTGCTTGCGAGGTATGTGCCCAGGTGGTATTGGGGGTGACTTATGATCGGGTGAGTAGTTTTGATTTCACATGTTTCTTGCATCATTATCAGTGTTGGGAAGGTTTGGAATAAGGTTCTAGTAGATGTGAGACTATCTACTATATCGGGTTGGGTAATAGGCAGCTATTGTGGTCAAAGTTGTTGCAATGGGCATATGGCCGATGTGTCACATCGTGTGGTTATTCCTTGTGGATGTATGCATGAGTTGTTGCAGTTGGTTGAGGTTGATACAGTGTGTTTATAAGGGAATCAGGTCTTTGGAAAATGATCGGATGGTGAAAATTTTGGTTCTAGGGCTTGTTGGTATGGGTGAAAGGAATAATCTTCAGTCGAGATGGTGTTGTCGGGCTTACGTCGATTAGGGTGACATGGGATCACCCGTATGTATGTGTATGGTGAGTTTATATAGTGATTTGATGGCCTTAGAGTGACTAATGCCATGTTCGAGGACGAATGTACGTTCAAGTGGGGGAGAATGTATGACCTAAAAGATCGTTTTGAGCTTTAGCGTTCCATTCTGTGGTTTGAGACTTTTAGTAGCTTCATATTATATATTATAACTTGCATGTATGATTGGTTTCGGTTTTCGAGCAGTTTAGGATTGATTTGGAAGAATCATTCTTATTTTATAAGCTTTAAGTTGGAAGAATTGACCAAGATTTAACCGAGAGTAGACTTTGTTGATATTGGGTTCGGATTTTTGTTCCAGGATTTGGAATAGGTCTGTTGCGTCATCCGGGACTCGCATGCAAAATTTGAGGTCATTCGGAGTTGATTTGATATGGTTCGACATGAGTTTTAAAAGTTTGATCATTAGGCTTGAATTGATGTGCGATTCATGATTTTTATGTCATTTGATGTGATTTGAGGATTTGAGTAAATTCGTATTGTGTTTTAGGACTTGTTGGTATGTTTGGAGGGGATCCGGGGGACCTCGGGTGTGTTTTGGGTGAAATTTGAGCAAGTTTGGGAATTTTGGCACTTTGATGAAGTTTTTGAGCGGTTGAAGTTTGGAGGGCACTTTTTGGAGTGCTAGAAGAACTTTTGGAGTGCTGAGGCAAAGCCTCAAGTGCGGTCGCAAACCCCAGAGTGCGGAGGCATTGGTCAAAGTGTGGACTGCACTAAGAGTCGCTACAGGAAATCTACAGATTTGTTGGTCCGACTTCAGGAGGTTATATCTCTCAATATATGAAGAATTTTGGGATGATCCAAAACTAAAATTGTAGCCCTTTGAGACTAGTTTCCAGAAAATCAAACCGTTAATCATTTGGACATTTATACAGAAAGTTATGGTGAATTTACTGAAAATCGATAGTGCAGTTACTGCTAAAGTGCGTCCACACAATATGGATTGCGGCCGTAGAACTTGGAAGTGCGGACCACTCAAAAAAAAAGTGCGATCAGCACTGTGTGAGATCAGATCTTGTACTATATAAATGGGATTTTTGGACTTCTATTTCATTCTTCACCATTTTAGAGACTTGGGAGCTCGAGTTTGAAGAGTTTCAAGCTAGACCTTCATCTACAAGCTTGGGGTAAGTGATTCTAATATATATCTATGAGATTTACATGGATCCATCATTAGATTTAACATCAAAACATGGGAAGTAACAAGAGAAATTGGGGGGTTTTGTCTAAATTTTTTTACAGTGAATAATTAAGTTTTGACCATCGATTAGGAGTCGGAATTAGATGATATTGGTATAGTTGGACTCATATTAGAATGGGTGTTCGGATTTTATGAGTTTTGTTGGGTTTTGAGGTGTGAGCTCGGGGTTGACTTTTTGTGTTGACCTTTTGGTTTTCATTAAAGATCAAAACTTTATTATCCGAAATTGTTTTCTTTGGCTTTTATTTATGATAGTATGTTATTTTGGCTAGATTCTCTTTCATAGTTGAGTTATTCTTATTTGAAGTTATAGGTACACGATTTCTTTTATGTAGTTGTTTATCCTTATTGAAGTTATTATTACATATTACCTCCTCTGTAGCTGACTATCCTTATTTGAAGTTATTGCTGCATGTTATCTCTTCAGTAGTCGGTTATCCTTATTTGAAGTCGATGTTACATGTTCTCTCTCTTATTATTGAACTATTCTTACTTGAAGTTATTATTACTTGTTATGTATTTCATTGTTAAGCTTATTCTTCCGTTTCATTGTATTGTTGTAATTGTTGAGTTGATTTACTTGTCGTAACCTCATATTATTATTATTCTTGTTGTACTCAATGTTGTTGAGTCGTCGGCTATGTGTGGTTGTGGTATTAGAATTGTTGTTGTGGAAACGTTGTGGTAGATGTGCACATGTGGTGTGGGTTGTTATATTATGTTGTTATGCTTTTGGCACATGTGGTATTGTTGAGATGATTGTCGAGGTGTTCGCACGTGAGTTGTCCTTGTTATTGTTATTATTGATATTTGCACATGTGGTGTGACAAGGCGGGCTATATATGTTGGGTTTGCACATGTGGAGAGACAAGGTGGGATAATTGTTACGTGCATGTAGCGAGAAGTGGCGGGCATTTACTTTAGTGTTGCGCACGCAGAGAGACAAGGGGGGCTATGTCAGGGATGATGTGTGATGGCCTGGGGGCATTGTCATTGATGACATTTGTGTGGTGGTGAGTATCTTGTGTGAGTCATGCATATTTTGGATTTTTGTGTTGTTGTTTCCAATGGGTCATTCGGTGTCTCTGATCTTACATGTTGACTCGAGCTGTGATAGTATACTTGCACAAGCATATACCGTAATCTGTCATTTATATCAGTCCAAGAATATGAACCTTGATGTTTGTTGATCATTTACATGTATTCTTGTATACCTGCCTTCTGTGCGTCACTAGTACTATTGGCACGTGAATTGTCCGTGCGGATATGAGATATTATTACTATTGGCACGTCAGTGGCCCATGCGGATATAAGATATTATTACTGTTAGCATGTAAGTTGTCCGTGCAGATATGAATCATTAATTGCATTGGCGCGTGAGTCGTTCGTGCAGCACGTGAAATGTCCGTGCGGTTGTGATTGGTAATGTGGGCACAAGATGCCAAGTGATTAGGGTTCGTGATTTGGGGGGACCTGTGATTTGTGATTATGAGATATGGTACCTCGAGGTAATTCTTGTATAAACCTTGTGTGAGAGCAGTTGGTTATTGGGTTGCTACTTATTTTTCCTTACTTGGTTTCACTAGACTTTAACTGTATTCTTCTTTCTTTACGCCGTTATTACCCATTTGCTCCTTGTTGCTAATTATTGGTTCTAGTTTCCATTTGCAAGTATTGTATTGTTATTTTTACCATGTTTAGCTTATATTGATATTGTTCCATGTTAGTTGTATATTCATACTTGTACAGGTTATTATGTCTAGTAGGTGTCTTGATTGTTCCTCGTCACTACTCCACCGAGTTTAGTCTTGATACTTACTGGGTACCACTGTGGTGTACTCATGCTACGCTTACTACATATTTTTATGCAGATCCAGGTACCTCGCAGCGTGTTGGTCATTAGATAGATGATCGAGTATTGCTTTGGAGACTTCAAGATATACCTATCGTCGCGTTCATAGACCTCGGAGTCACCTTCTGAAGTTTTTCTTTGTACTATTTATTTCTATTCCGGAATAGTAGTACTTAGAGATTTTCTAGTGAACTCAATAGAGCTTATGACTTGTACTACCGGTTTTGGGATGTTGTATATCTATTCTAGATTGTTGGCTTTGTATAGAAATTTCAGGTTCATGTTTGTTAATTCATTAGTTAAAGTCTGTTATTAACTCAGTAAGTGTTAGCTTACCTAGTTCTAGAGACTATGTGCCATCACAACTCCTAAATAGGGGTTTTGGGTCGTGACAGGCAGACATAGGACTTTATTATGCAATACTTGTACTAATTGAACTCAACTTGTTAGTTTAATTACATGTATTAATAAGTGAAACTTGATTAGAGATTATGTTAGACCGAGCTTCATTACACTTCTGCACAAATTGTGCAGGTTCTGAGATAGGTACATCAGGTGTTCGTCCAGGCGCACATCCGCATTACTCAGAGGCCTAGTGGTGAACTGCTTTCCAAGCTTCGTTCTGCACCACCTGGAGCCTCCTCTTGTTGTATTTATTATTTTCTGTCTATTCCGCTTCAGATAGTAGCTATAGGGGGTTTGTATATTCTAGTAAATGCTCGTGCACTTGTGACATCGGGTTTTGGGTATTTCTAGTAGATATTCATGGTTTGGTCTATTAATATTACTGTTTCACTCTCATATTTTATTTTATGTGTAATATCACATGTCCTTTTATACTTGGGTTTTCTCTATTAAATAAAGATTCATGATTTTAAAGGTAATAAAGTGTATAATTAAATGAATAGTTCACCTTTGGCTTGCCTAACGGCGAGGTAGGGCTCCATCATGGCCAATAGTGGAAATTGGGTCGTGACAACTGTAACGACCCGGAATTCCCACCCTCGGGACCGTAGTGGCGCCTAACATTTCACTTGCTAGGCAAGCCAATGTTAGAATAGTTTTAAGCCATTTTTAACAAAACAGATTAACTGATACCAATTAAATTGAAATAGCTGAAATAAAACTTAAATAAAGTACGAAAAGTCATAACAACCGCAATAACTAGACATAACCCCAGATTTGGTGTCACAAGTGCACGAGCAACTAGAATAATACGTCTGAATGAAAGTAAAACTATTTGAAAAGAAATAAACAGCTAGGATAAAGTAGAGGGGGACTTCAGGGTTGCGAATGCCAAGCAGCTGTACCTCAAGTCTCCATCAAATGTCCGATCTGAGCAATCTACTGATCGCCGCTGGGACCGACTCCAAAGTTTGCACAAGAAGTGCAGAGTATAGCATGTGTACAACCGACCACATGTACTCTGTAGGTGTCGAGCCTAACCTCGACGAAGTAGTGACGAGGCTAAGGCGGGTCACTTACAATAACCTGTTCGCAGTATAATAATAATGACATGAAAGGAATACGAAAAATTAGGTAGTAGAATTATGAAAATAAACTCAATCCTCGAAAATCAGTAAAACCAAAAATACAAATCCTCAGAATCTCATACGAAAAAACCAAAGCCAACACAATAGAACAAGGAATACAAAACACATAAACCGTTGCGGCAAGCAACCTTATCCCACCGTACAAACACGATCCTCCCTTATTCCACCATGTCAACATCAATAATAACAAGTAAAAAATGTTGTGGCGCGCAACCCGATCCCACCATATAATCATAGTCAATATCATAATCCTTCCTTGTTTCACTATATCAGTCCTCCCTTATTCCACATGTTGCGGCATACAACCCGATCCCACCATATCAATATCAGTCCTCCCTTATTCCACCTGTTGCGGCGTGGAACCCGATCCATAAATACAAATCAATAAATGAAATCAAATCAACAACTCGAATCACAAGAATCTTTACGATTAACGAATATGAAAGAAGAACCATAAAGGAAATCTCGTGCCAAATCAAGAATTACCATAATTAATACTAAGCAGCAGGATAAGTCAAATAAATGACAATTAAAGGGTACAAGTAAGTCATTTAAGGCAAGTAGCAGTTAGTCATGGAAGCATGGGAGGAACTAAGATTTTTAATACTAGAATAATAAATGACAAGTAGCAAATTAAGGCATAAGAAGCAATTAAAGCATGTAACACTTAAGACATGGAATAAAATAATTAATGAAATGCGGGAAAACATGGAACAAGTATTTTAACGGCGTATATACACTCGACACCTCGCATATACACCACTACACATATAATTTACATAGCATATAGCTCAAGGGTTCCTAATTTCCTCAAATCAAAGTTAGACACAACACTTACCTCACTCCGCAAGCAAATCAAAGCTCTACCGGGGGCATTTCCTCTAAAATCCACCTCCAAACAAATCTAATATAACCAAAATCGACTCAATAACATCAATTAATGCTAGGGAAATCAATTACAATACATAAAATTAAGATCTTTATACTTTTTCCAAAAAGTCAACTTCGGGCCCACTTGGTCAAAATCTGAGATTTGGACCAAAACCCATTTACCCATTCACCCCCGAGCCCGATTATGTAATTAGTTTCAAAATCTGACCTCAATTTGAGGTCTAAATCCCAAATTTGCAAAAACCCCCCAATTCTTCCCAAATCCCTAATTTTCCTACCATTAAAGAACGTAGATTAAGGCTAGAAATTAGTAGGTGATAGATGGAAATGGAAGAAAATAAGTTAAAGTACACTAACATATGAAAGGGTGATAAAATTTCTCCTCCAAATCACCTCTAGGCCGAGCTCTAATGGAAATAAGGTGAAAAATGGGTGAAATCCCGTGTTTGAAATGTTTTATGTCACTGGCGTCAGGTCTTCATCGTGTTTGCGAAGGACCTGCCGCATTCGCGATGCTCATCGGCCCGATTGGCGTTCGCGTTTGCGAGATGGGCTCCGCATTCGCTATGGTTCTTCCCCCCTAACCATCGCGTTCGCGACCCAGCGATCGCGTTTGCGTAGCACACAAGGCTGACTCCCCCAAAGCCCACAATTCTTCGCGTTCGCGGAGGAACAGACGTGTTTGCGAAGGGAAAGCCCCCCACAACTTCTCGTTCGCGTCCAGTACCTCGCATTCGTGAAGAGCAAATCCACCCCAGTCCCAAACTACCCCTTCGCGATGGCGGGAGTATCTTCGCGATCGCGAAGAAGGACACACTAGCTGACAGCAGAAGCCAAAACCAAAACTTTTCTTCAGTTCAAATGATATTTAGCCTATCCGAAACTCACCCGAGCCCTCGAGGCTCCAAACCTAACATGCACACAAGTCCAAAAACATCATACGTACTTGCTCACGTGATCAGAACACCAAAATAAAAATAGAATTATGAATCGGATACCAAAACTAATGAAATTTTTAATGAAACTTAAGAACATGCAATTTCTCAACCGGACGTCCGAATCACGTCAAATCAACTTCGTTTTGCACCAAATTTTGCAGACAAGTCATAAATAATGAACCGAACCTATACCAAGTTCCGAAATCAAAATCCGAACATGGTAGTAGCAAAGTCAACTCAAGGTCAAATTTAGGAATTCTTTAAGCCTTTAAGCTTCTAGTTTTCACCAAATTATGATAAATCAAGTTAGACAATTCCGAATTCGATTCCGGGCATACACCCAAGTCCCAAATCACGATACAGATCCACCAGGATTGTCAAAACACTTATTCGGGTTTGTTTACACAAAACGTTAGCCGTAGTCAACTCAAATGAGTTTAAGGCACGATTTTACAATTTCATCAATTTTCTCATAAAAACCTTCTGGAATAAGGACACATACTGCGCACGCAAATCGAGGAAGTCTAAAACGGAGCTATTCGAGGTTTTGGAACACAGAAATGGGTAAAACTACAAATCGCCTATCGGGTCATCACATTCTCTACCTCTAAAACAAACGTTCATTCTCAAACGGACATAGAATATATACCTGGACTGGTAAAAAGGTATGGATATCTTCTCCACATGTCCGACCTAGACTCCCAAGTGGCTGCCTCGACCGGCTGACCTCTCCACTACACTTGAATTGAAGAATAACTCTTAGACCTTAACTGTTGGACCTGCCGGGCTAGAATAGCCACCGGCTCCTCCTTATAAGTCAAATCCTTGTCCAATTGGACTGAGCTGAAATCTAACACATGGGACGGATCACCATGATATTTCCGAGGCATTGACACATAGAACACCGGATGGACTACTGATAAACTAGGTGGTAATGTGAGCTTGTAGGCCACCTCATCACTCTCTCAAAAATCTCAAAGGGTTCAATATACCTAGGGCTCAACTTGCCCTTCTTTCCGAACCTCATCATACCATTCATGGGTGAAACTCGGAGCAATACCCGATCTCCAACCATGAATGCAACATCACGAACTCTACGATCGGCATAACTCTTCTAACTAGACTCAGCGATGCGAAGACGATCCTGAATAATCTTGACCTTATCCATCCTGTACCAAATTTGTACCCAACAACCGAGCCTCCTCCGGCACGACCTATCCGACTGGCAAACGGCACCGCCTCCCGTATAATGCCTTATAGGGAGCCATCTGAATGCTCGACTGGTAGTTTTTGTTGCAGGTAAACTTCGCAAGAAGAAAGAACTGATCCCAAGAAACCTCTAAATCCATAAGGCAACCCTGAAGCATATCCTCCAATACCTAAATAGTGTGCTCGGACTGCCCGTCCGTTTGGGGATGAAATATTGTACTCAACTCAACCTGCGTGCCCAACTCATGATGTATGGGCCTCCAGAAGTGCAAGGTGAATTGCGTACCTCGATCAGAAATGATATTCACGGGCACACCGTGAAGACGGACGATCTCGCGGATGTAGATCTAAGCTAACCGCCTTGAAGAATAGGTAGCTTCCACTAGAATGAAATGTGCTGATTTGGTCAACATGTCCACAATGACCTATACCGCGTCAAACTCCTTTTGAGTCTGTGGGAGTCCAACAACAAAATCTATAGTGATACGCTCCCACTTCCACACAGGAATCTCTAACCTCCGAAGGAAACCACCGAGCCTCTGATGCTCGTACTTTACTTGCTGACAATTTAGACACCGAGCTACATATGCAACTATATCCTTCTTCATCCTCCTCCTCCACTAATAATGTTGTCGCAAGTCCTGATACATCTTGGCGGCAACCGGATGAATAGAATATCAGGAACTATTGGCCTCCTCAAGAATCAACTCATGAAGCCCATCCACATTGGGCACACAAACACGACCCTGCATCCTCAAAACCCTATCATCTCCACAGTAACCTGCGTGGCACCACCGTGTCGCACCGTGTCCCTAAGGACGAACAAATGGGGATCATCATAACTAGCGCTCTGAAACATCTAACCTCACAACCTGATTGGCCAAAGCCTGAACATCTGCTGCAAGCGGTCTCTCACCAACTGGGATATACACAAGGCTGCCCATACTCACTGCCTTTCTACTCAAGGCATCGGCCACCACATTGGCCTTCCTGGGATGATACGAAATGGTGATATCATAGTCTTTCAACAGCTCCAACCACCTCCTCTGCCTTAAGTTGAGATTCTTTTGTTTGAACAAATACTGTAGACTCCGACGATCCGTGAATACCTCACACGGCACACCGTAAAGATAATGCCTCCAAATCTTCAACCATGAACAATGGCTGGCAACTCTAAGTCATGAACAGGGTAATTCTTCTCATGAACCTTCAACTGCCGCGACGTGTATGAAATCACCCTGCCATCCTGCATCAATACTACATCGAGACCAATATGAGATGCATCACAATACACCGTGTATGATCCTGGACCTGCGGGCAATACCAATACCGGCGCCCTAGTCAAAGCAGTCTTGAGCTTCTGGAAGCTCAACTCACACTCATCTGACCATCTGAATGGGGAACCCTTCTGGGTCAATCTAGTCAATAGAGCTGCTATGGATGAAAACCTCTCCACGAACCGGCGAAAATAATCCGCCAAACCCAAGAAACTCTGGATTTCTATAGCTGAAGTAGGTCTAGGCCAGCTCTGAACTGCCTCAATCTTCTTAAGATCCACCTTTATGCCCTCTACGATACAATATGTCTCAAAAGGGCGGTTGAGTCTAACAAAAACTCACACTTTGAAAACTTGGCATATAACTGGCTATCTTTCAGAGTCTGAAGTACAATCCGAAGATGCTACTCATGCTCCTCTCGACTGCGGGAGTAGATCAAGATATCATCAATGAATACAATCACAAAGGAATCCAAGTAGGGCTTGAACACCCGGTTCATCAAATTCATGAATGTTGTTGGGGCATTTGTCAACCCAAATGACATCACTAGAAACTCATAATGCCCATACCGAGTCCGAAAAGTCGTCTTAGGGACATCGAATGCCTTAATATTCAACTGATGGTAACCAGACCTCAAATCAATATTCAAAAATACTTTGGCACCCAAAAGCTGATCAAATAAGTCATCATTCCTTATATTTGTTCTTAATAGTGACTATATTCAACTGCCAATAGTCTATACACATCCTCATCGATCCATCTTTCTTCTTCATGAACAACACGGGCCCACCCCAAGGCGAGACACTAGGTCTAATGAAGCCCTTATCAAGCATAAAAATGGGTTGAGTGCCCGGAGCCAAATCAATACAGAAGTCAATATCTCTGTAAGGTGGCATCCCCGACAGATCTGCAGGAAACACCTTTGGAAACTCACACAACAGGTACTGAATCCATGAAGGTACCTCCGCACTAAAATCACGGACATAGGCCAAATAAGCTAGACATTCCTTCTCGATCATACGTCGAGCCTTCACATAAGAAATAACTTTGCTGGTAGAGTGGCCAGGAGTCCCTCTCCACTCTAATCGAGGCAACCCCAGCATGGCTAAGGTCAACATCTTGGCGTTCCATTCCAATATAGCATGATAATGTGACAGCCAATCCGTACCCAAGATAACATCAAAATCTACCTTATCAAGAAGCAGGAGACCTATGCTAGTCTCAAGACTCCCAATAGTAATCACACACGAGCGATAGACACGATCTACAATAATAAAATCTCCCACCTGCGTGGACACATACACAGGAGCACTCAAAGAATCACAAGGCACAACCAGATATGAAGCAAAATAGGATGACAGGTAGGAATAAGTAGATCCCGGATCAAATAGAACTAAAGCATCTCTATGGCAAACTGGAACAATATCTATGATAACGGCATCAGATGACTCAGCTTCAGGCCTAGATGGAAAAGCATAACATTGGTGCTAGGCCCCACCACTTTGAATTACATCTTTGGAATGGGCTCTAGCTGGCTGGCTTCCACCTCTGACGGCCTGACCTCTACCTCTAACGGCCTGACCTCCACCTCTGGCTGCCTGACCCCTACCTCTAGTTGGCTGCACAGGCGGTGGAGCAACCGATGCTGGAACTATGGCATGAGAACTCTGTTGTGGCATGCCTCCCAATAATCTCGGACAGAACCTCCTGGTATAACCAATACCACCATGCTCAAAACACCCATCCAGCTATTGTAGCTGCTAAAGCTGAAGCTGACCCCAACTAGCCGAATAACCACGGTGATAGCTCTGAATAAGAGGTGCGCTAATAGGAGCTGATGGTGCACTGTAGGCTAGCTGTCCAAAATGAGGCACATAGGGACTGCAGCTCCTTGAAGTACTATGAGATGTCTGAAGCGCTGAATGAAATGGATGGGAGGATGGCCTCTACCAAAAGTACCCCTGCCTCCAGATGTGGCACCATTGGAACTACCGGAATGACGGGGCCTCTTATCTAACACCAGCCCTCTCTCTTGAGCATGAACCAACTCGATCCGTCTAGCAATATCTACGGCCGCCTGGAAAAGAATATCACTCCTTGCCTCCTTGGCCATCTGAAGCCTGATAGTGTAAGTGAGCCCATCAATAAATATCCTCACTCTCTCCCTCTCAATAGGAAGCAAGATAGTGGCATAGCGAGCTAGGTCCACAAATCGAGTCTCATACTAGGTGACAGTCATACTACCCTACTGGAGACGCTCGAACTGCCTACGGTACTCCTCTCTCAGGGTGACAGGAATGAACTGAACTATCCCAACTGGCGGGGCTGCTGGAGTCTAATACTGGAGAGTCACCTGCTCCGGGGTATGAGTAGTGGGAGTCTATGCTCCTCTCCCAGCCCGAGAGACGGCTGGTGCCACCGAAAATATACCGGTCTGGGCCACGCTCTCAATAAGGCCCACCAAATAGACTAGAGTATCCTGAAGCACTGGAGTGGCTATGAACCCCTCCGGAACCTAAGCTGGTCCAACAGGAATAGTCTGAGCTGGAACCTCCTCCTCAAAATCCACCTGAGGCTCCACTACGGGTGCTGCTGCTCGAGCTCTTGGCTGAGCTCTGCCTCTACCTCGGCCTCTGGCACGACCTCAGCCTCGGCCTCGACCTCGACCTGCCCCTAGTCGTAGCTGCCACAAGGGACCCCGGCTCCTGTCCGGCGATAGATGCAGTGCGTGTTCTCGCCATCTGCAAGAGTACAAGGATAGAAAGGTTCAATCATCAATGATAGAATAAAATCGCACGACAGAGTAAGAAAGAAGTGACATATTTCCTAAACTCTATAGCCCCTGGGATATAAGTACAAACGTCTCCGTAGTAATCCTACAGACTCTACTAAGCTTGCTCGTGACTCGTGAGACCTAGGCAACCTAGTTCTCTAATACCAACTTGTCACGATCCAGAATTTTTACCCTCGGGACCGTGATGGCGCCTAACATTTCACTTGCTAGGCAAGCCAATATTAGAATAGTTTTTAGCCATTTTTAACACCACAGATTAACTAATATCAATTAAATTGAAATAGCTTAAATAAAACTTAAATAAAGTGCGAAAAGTCATAACAACCGCAATATCTAGATACAACCCCAGATCTGGTGTCACAAGTGCACGAGCGACTAGAATAATACAAATAATGGTCCGAATGAAAGTAAAACTGTCTGAAAAGAAATAAACAGCTAGGATAAAGTAGAAGGGGACTTCGGGGCTGCAAACGTCGAGCAGTTATACCTCAACTCTCCTTCAAATGTCCGATCCGAGCAATCTACTAACTGTCGCCGGACTGACTCCAAAGTCTGCACAAGAAGTGTAGAGTGAAGTATGAGTATAACCAACCCCATGTACTTTATAAGTGCTGATCCTAACCTCGAGAAGTAGTGACGAGGCTAAGGCGGGTCACTTACAATAACCTATATGCAGTATAATAATAATAATAATGACAGGAAAGGAATACGGAAAATATGGCAGTTAACTTATCGAAACAAACTCAATCCTTGAAAATTAGTAAAACTAGAAATACAAATCCTCAGAGTCTCGTACGAAAACACCGAAACCAACATAATACAACAAAGAATATAAAACACATAAATCATTATGGCGTGTAACCCGATCCTACCGTACAAACATGATCCTCCCTTTTTCCACCACTTCAATATCAATAATAACAAGTAAAATATGTTGCGGCGCTCAACACGATCCCACCATATAATCAGAGTCAATATCATAATCCTTCCTTATTCCACCTGTTGCGACGTGTAACCAAATCTTACCATATCAATATCAATCCTCCCTTGTTCCACCTGTTACAGCATGCAACCCAATCCATAAACACAAATCAATAAATGAAAATCAAATCAATAACTCGAACCACAAGAATCTCTACGATTAAAGAATATGAAAGCAGAACCATAAAGGAAATCTCGTACCAAATCAAGAATTACCATAGTTAATACTAAGCAGCAAGATAAGTCAAAGAAATGACAATTTAAGGGTACAAGTAAGTAATTTAAGGCAAGTACCAGTTAATCATGGAAGCATGGAAGGAACTAAAATTTTTAGCACTAGAATAATAAATGACAAGTGACAAATTAAAGCATAAGAGGCAATTAAAGCGTGTAACAGTTAAGACATAAAATAAAATAATTAATGAAATGTGGAAAAACATGGAAACAAGTATTTCGACGGCGTATATACACTCCTTAGCTCGCATATACGCCGCTACACATGTAATTCACATAGCATATAGCTCAAGGGTTCCTGATTCCCTCAAATCAAGGTTAGATACAATACTTACCTTGTTGTGCAAGCAAACCAAATCTCTACTGGGGCCTTTCCTCTAAAATCTGCCTCCAAACGAATCGAAAAAATTGACTCAATAACGTTAAATAATGCTAGGGAAATCAATTACAATACATTAACTTAAGATCCTTACAATTTTCTCAAAAATAGCATACGAACTCGCTCGCGCGGTCAAAACACCAAAGTAACACCTAGAACTATAAATCGGACACCAAAACGAATGAATATTTTAATGAATTTTAAGAACATGCAATTTCTCAACCGGACGTCTGAATCGCGTCAAATGAATTCTGTTTTGCACCAAATTATGCAGCCAAGTCATAAATACTAAAGCGAACATATACCAAGTTTCGGAACTGAAATTCGAACCCGGTAGCAACAAAGTCAACTCACGGTCAAATTTAGGAATTCTTTAAGCCTTTAAGCTTCTAGTTTTCAACAAATTATGATAAATCAAGTTAGGCACTTTTGAATTCGATTCTGGGCATACGCCCGAGTTCTAAATCACGATACGGACCCACCGAGATCATCAAAATGCTTATCTGGATCCGTTTACACAAAACGTTGACCGTAGTCAACTCAAATGAGTGTTAAGGCACGATTTTAAATTTTCATCAATAATAAAAACCTTCCGAAAAAAGGACACGGACTGCGCACGCAAATCGAGGAAGACTAAACAGAGCTATTCAAGGTCTCAGAACACAGCATTGAAGGGCAAAACTATAAATGACCTATCGGGTCATCACAACAACAATCAAATTATTTCTTTTCAATAAGAACCCCAAAGTTTGACTCTCCTGAAGATGCACAATTTCTCCCGGAGGGACAAACCCATCAATCTTTTTTCTCCTCTGTTGTGTTATCCATCACACTTTTATGGGATCCATAATATTAAACTATAAGTTTTCTAGATAACCTTTTTAATCATCGTGTTCAAATAGTTATGCACTTATATGATATGATTGGTAATAATTTTACGTCAAAAAAATTCTGGCACTCACGAACCTAAATTCCTGGATTCACTACTGCTCACCATCTTGAAATTGTATCAAGATCTAACCGTACTAAGAAAGAATTAGAAGATCTAACGATTCTGTAATATGAATAAAGAGAACCTGTTACAAATAAAGTGATTCAAATAAATTAAATAGGACAAATCACGAATATTATTTTTCTCATTAAAGTTAAAATAAATAATTACTGTACATGGAAGTCTCTGTATGAGAACAGCAAAGCCAAATTTTAAAAAATAATAATAGAAAGAAAAAGAGGCATCTGACGTTGAACGAAATAACTCGATCCTTGAAAAGCTCATCTCCTTTGGCTTGCAGATCTGTTTTAAGTCTTCTAATTCAAGATTTTTAGTGCCTTCTTTCAATTACAATATGCCTAGGACTTCTCTCTTTTCCAATAAAACATTATCATTTGCCTTATTCTAATTCTACTTTGACGACTCCTCTTACATGTACGAATAATATTGAAAATTAAATCAAGATTAATTAGTATTTTTATCGTCGTTTAGGATTTGATTTTACTTATTTATTTAATTTATATTTAGTTAGGTTTTATTTATCAAATTCATATTGGAATAGATTTTGTTAGTCTAGTAGAATTTGATTTATAGTATTATAAATAGGGGTGTTACTACATATTTTCTATTGTGGATAGGTAGCCATGATGTAGAGAGATTCAAGAGTTTATGAGTTGTAAAAAAGCCTCCTACCACATTCTCTCCCTAATTTTATAAATTTCTTCTATATAGTCTTTGTTGAATTTTTTCCTTGTGCCTAAATTATTTTTGGGGTATTTCAATCCTTCAAATTGGTATCAGAGCCTGTGTAAGATCCTGTCAGAGCCGGTAAAAGATCCAAAAAAAATATGAATACTCTATTACCTAATTGTCCCGCTTTTGCGTTTGATGGCAAAAATAACTTTGAAACTTGGTATCAACATATGAATAATTTTTTTAAGGCTATTGGATTATGGTCCACCATTAATGAAGGATTTGAGGAACCTCTAGAAGGCACAACATTGATGGTGATGCGCTATGCAATCACAGAAGAAGAGACATTTAGATTATAAGGCACGCTACTATCTCGCCATCAAGGTCGAATTATATGTATCTAAAAAAATATTTGCATGCAAAGTCATCAAAGGAGGCTTGGACAATCTTGGTGAAGTCATATCGAAGAGTTGCTGAAATAAAGAAGGAGAAACTACAAGAGTTTAGGAGTCAATTTGAGCTGGCTTATATGAGACCAACAGAGTCTGTCAAAGAATTTTTTACAAGAATTGAATAAATAGTCAATGGTTTAAGGACCAGTGGAGAAGTATTGGAAGATGTTAAAATTGTTGAAAAAATATTGCAGTCTCTCAGTTTAAAGTTTAACAATTAAAAAGTTATTCTTGAAGCTATCAAAGATCTTAATACTCTCGGACTTGATGATTTACAAGGGGAATTGGTGACATACAAAAGATCACTGAATCAACAAAAAGATGAGACATTAGATGATGCATCGCTAGAAAAGGATGATCAACCAAAAGAAAAGGAAGGCACACTAATAATGATAGAAATAAATCAAGGATGCCAAAATTCAGAAATAGAAGAGAAAATAAGAGAAGGTACATGTAATTTTTATTATGATAGAGATTTCATTGAACGCGAAGAGAAGTCAAATAATATTCAAATTGATCTACCAAAAATTTCTGCGATTGTTAAAAAGGACGATTTGGTCGCAAGAGATGCACGTCCAAAAAGATTGGTGTTTTACAAGAAAAGTTATTTGATTGTATTGAAGATGAACCTAGTAACGAAAAAAGCAAGATGATTCATCAAGAGAAAGTTTCTGATAATCTACCCAAGATTGAGGCAGAAATAACTTGGGATCCAGAACCACAACAGCGTATGATTATAGATATTGAAGATACAATCAATTTCGTACCATTGTTCGAGATTGCATGTTTCAAGCAAGAGGAAATGTTTATTGGTGGCATTACTCTACACCTTGTAGAATATTTAATTGGAGTTGAATGGGTGTACAGGTCCAACTACAGGGCAACTGGAGTAGTAGATGGTTTTAAAGTAAAGAAAAAATATGTTGATGATATTTTGAAGGGATTTACCATGGTTAAAGCCAAATCATATATGACCAATATTGAAGAGAAATTGATGTCAACTAAAGATGAACTTGCGGCTTTGTTGATGTAACATATTTTAGGGAATTGGTGGAGAGTCTAAGGTACTTGACTTCAACGAGGCTTGACGTTACTCATGACATACTCAAGTTTGAACATCTTGGTTTAAGGAAGGCTATTGGAAATTAAACCAAGATTAATTAGTATTCCTACGTCATCTACGATTTGGTATTTACTAGTTTATTTAATTCATATCGAGTTAGGTTTTATTTAGCAAATTTATATTGGAATAGGTTTTGTTAGTCTAGTCAAATTTGGTTTGTAGTATTATAAATAGGGGTGCTACTACATATTTTTTATTGTGTAGAGGTAGCTACGATGTAGAGAGATTCAAGAGTATATGAGTTGTGAATTTGTTTTGGGGTGTTCTAGAATTTGTTTATGGTTTGCTTTACATTGACACACTATTACTTTATATTGTAATTAAATTGTACGTATCTATGATTTTTTTAATGCATTGAGTTCTCTATCTAATAAGATTCATGATTTCAAAAATAATAAAATGAATAATTAAGTTGGTAGTTTATTGCTGGCTTGCCTAACAGCGATGTTGGGCGCCATCACTACTTATATTAAAATTTGGATCGTGACAATATGTACGAATAAAAAAAATTAAACAATAAAGTTGTTAGAAATTTATAATATGGGCCAAGTAAATCCTGGTGGAGAATGGGTATTAATCGGTGGATGATATGAACTTCAACACCCAATATTTGAGTTGAATTATTCTTATCGTAGACGATTCCTAAAGTTATTTAGTTTTTACTTATTCTATTCCAACATATACTGTATTCAATTGAGTCCTTTTCTTGTTAATTTTTGTCAAAAAACATAGCTAATACGCTTGGAACCGTTTTTTTGAATGCAACTATTCAAGTTGCAGCAATGCGAAGATTTGTTTAATTTTAGATATAATTAATATATATAGAGATATAATAGAACATGTGATAAAGTCAAACATATAGCTTACGTAGAGTTAAATTTGTAGGACCTATTCATGTAATTTGAGTCTTCGGTATATCCCCTATTGCTTGTGATCTTATCTCCTGCATCTCTTGTAATTTTGTTTCTTTGGAGTTAATTATTTATATAGTCATCCAAGTTATCAAAAGTTTTCAAAATGTCACCACATTCGGAATCTCGTCTTCTCTCACCGGAATTATTTGTCATGTCATTTGACATACCTAGTTGGAATCTAATGTAACAGTAGACCATCATTTAACTACAACAATCCAACTTAAAATTCAACATATCAATTAAAACAGCTGGTCCCATTTTTTTAATTCTATTTCAGTCATCATTATCTTCATTCTTATAATCAAGTATATTACTTTTTACTGAATATGAGAGAACGGAAAAGAGAGTGAAAAAGAAATAGAAATACTACGTCAATATTCTCAAAAACAATAAATGATCATCTTTAGACGGAGAAAAAAATTAAAAAAATTAATTTCATGCTTGAATATCGTCTTTAAGGATAGCTGGTTGTGGACATGTATTACCTCTTTGTATTTCTACAGCATTCTCACCAGCATTTAAATCAGCAGTTGTGACTTATAATTGTTTAGCTAATAAGCCTAGACCCCTTCAAATCTATTATGTTACTCGATAGAAATGTTAAATAAAGTTATAGATAATTAAATTTAGAAAATATGATATTGTATCAAATTGAGTGAAATTCAAATTACACCTCAACTGACGAACATTAGAAAGATGCAAAGATATAAAAATTTACTGTTGTCCCAATTAAATTGATGCTAATCGGGCACAAAGTTTATTGATAAATCCCCGCCAATAACGTCAGATCAAGGTGTATCCCAGTTGCACCAATTAATTAGAGATCGCGTAAGGAAAAAGTGGTCAGTATCTCCGCACACTTCATGTCTAAATATATAGACACAAATATCTTTTCATCTTTTAGAGAAAAAAAAAAAAATTCTCTCTAAAATCAAAAAGAGTGTGTGTATGTGTGGTATGCTACAGAAGAATGACTTATAAGGGACAGATGGAGGCTATTTATAGATAGAACAGATGAATGGAGGGGTAAAAAGAGGGGAAGGAATATGATCATCGTGGGGGGAAAGATTTACTCCTAATCAGATTATATTAATTCTTTAATGTTTAAATCATAAATTAAGGTAAATCTATAAATTAATTATGATTTGTACATATCAGATACTTTTTAATATGACATACACAACAAATGTAAGTAAATATTTCCTTGAAAGTCGGGTTCAACACCATGGGGGAGATGAACAAACTTAGGACTTATACTTGGATCAACTAGAGTGTATGCAGTTACGGAGTGCCACTTGGGAAGTGTAGTGGAATTACCGTGAATATATGTGCACATGATCTAAGTTTTATACATTGACGATTCATAAATATTTTGTGCATCAGGTTAATCTGACATATAGTAATAAAAACTTTTTAGAGCAAGCTTAATATGAGAACCTAAAAAATATAATGCGATTAACTTGCTACACAACCAATTAATTTGTACAAATAATTTGATGAGTACAACCTAAGCCTGTTAATCAGGCCGGGCCAACTGAATCACAGCCCGATTCGACCTCGGTTAGGCCGGTACAATAGGGGTTGGGGACGGGTTGGGAAGGATTGGGCGGGGAGCCGGGCAAAAACATACACATTTTGGTAACCGGTGCCCCGAAATCCGTTTAGCCCGGTTACCCGTTACCAGGTTTTTACCGGACTACAGCCCGGTTACCGTTGTAATTTTTTTTTAATTTTCTGGACCGTTGCCAACGATCAAATGCAAAAATGACCGTTGGGCAACGGCTATTTTTTATAAAACTGGCTATTTCGGCCTACCCCTTAAGAAAAAAGCCCTCCCCCACCCCCTAATAATTGATAAATTATAATTTTAACCTTTTAAAACCTATAAATAGCCCTCTTCTTCTTTATTTTTTCTCACAATTTGCTCACTTACTACTCTAATTCTCTCAATTCTCTCTTGATTATATTGCTTATTGCTCTTAAATTCTCAATTACTTATTATTTCAAGTTTCATCAAATTTTACTTTAGTCGCTACAAAATTATTATCAAATATCAAGTATTCAAGTGAAGTGTTGTATCAATATTCAATATCATCAAATATCAAGTATCAGTTTATCAACTGAAGTTTGATATCAAATTTAGTGCGGCATCCGGAATCCCGGTACACTCGTTCCATCTCTTTCTCTTCTTTGGTATATATTTTTATTTTATTATTTAGAATTATTAATTAATTTCTTAATTTAATTTACATAATGGATATAGTTAGAGCAGCCAAAAAAAGCGTGTACTATAAGGGTGATAGTAGTAAGAGTAAAACTTCTAAAAAATCAAGAGGTGGTACTGGTTCTTCTAGTAGCTTTACACATATTTCTAAAAGTTCACCTAAAAATTTAAAATGTAGATTATAAGCGGCTTCAAGAAAATTATGGTATAGATGATAATTTAGATGATATTCAATCACTTGATAATCTTGAAACACCACCAGCTACACCTGGTAATGCTAGTCAAATTCAAAATACTAAGGGTGAAGGTTGTGGTAATACAGGTAGGCCTCCCCACCCTATTAAGAGGAATCGAAGACTAAGAAGTAAGTGTTGAATTTTTTTTGAAAGACTAGAAAAAGATAAAAATTATGTAAAGTGTCAAATGTGTAAGGAAGTTTATAAACATGAGATCGGAGGTAAGGCAGGGGGAACGGGTCAACTTCGTAGGCACATGATGAATAACCACCCTATTGCATGGGGTGTTGATGAGGAAGGTGGGCAACAAAACTTAACCCGGGTACTAGCGGTTTAATCGGTAAATACGATATAGTGAAAGATCGGGAAGAATTAGCTAAAATGATTATTTTAGGGTTTTTAGCTTTTTGTTTTGCTGTTTCACCATATCTTGTTGCTTATATTCAAAGAATTTATAATCTTTTGTTTAAAGGTATTCCTAGAAGTACTTGTAGAGCTGATATCTTTAGGCTCTTTGGACAATATCAGACATATATCCGTTATTTGTTCGACAGTCTTTCTTGTAGAGTTTTTCTTACTTCTGATACTGGTCGTGATGTAAATGAAAATGATTATTTGACTGTTACCATTGAATAGATGATAATTTTTATATGCAAAAACGTATTAGTGCTTTTAAATATGATGAAGATCAAAGTCATACTAGTGCATTTATAAGTAGTACTATCCATGAAGTTGCTATATCTTACAATCTTGCAGAAAAAGTTTTGTGTATGTCATTTGATGATGCTTCTAACAACAATGTTGCTATTACAATATTAAAATAGCATCTACACCCACCACTTCCTGAAATATTTCATGTTAGGTGTGCATGTCATATTTATAATTTAATTGTGAAGAGTGGCCTTGAATTATTTAGAGATGAGATCACTTTAGTTAGAAGAGCTTTTGGTAGAAATGCTAGATTAAATGCATTTAAGGAAAAATGTGTACAATATGGACTAAAATCAAGACTCATGCCTGAAGAAATAGTTACTAGGTGGAATTATACTTATTTATTTTTAAGATGTTGTCATAAATATAGAATGCCTATAACTGAAGTTGCTAATTCTTTTGTACCGTCCTAACTGTTTGTTAACATCTAGAACTTGGGATGTCATTGAAGATATTGTAAAATTTTTACAAAAATTTTATGTGGCTACACTTGAGTTTTCTGGAGCTTATTATCCTACTATTGCAAATGGTTTAGTTCATATTGCTGAAATTTCTCCTTTACTCTATAATTTGAAGAAGAAAGAAGGATATATTTCAATTGTTAAATCTATGCTAGATAAATTTAAAGAATATTTCTACCCAATTCCCCTTATTTACCTAATTGGTGCTATTGTAAACCCTTCTATCAAAATGGCCACTTGTCGCTAATTAATCACTGCTTTATATGTTTATATGGATATTGAACCAACTGAAACCCCTGATATTGAAACTTTTATTTCTGATCTACACAAACATTTACAAACTTTATATAATTATTATGCTAACATTGTTGATGCTTCTGCTGCTTTAGATGCAAAAATTCCTTCAAGTTCAATTTCAACATCTGCATTCGGTGCTTTGGGGGATAATGATGGTATTGAAGATTATTTGATTTGATCTACACTAGGAGAGCATCAACAAACCATTAGCAGGAACATTGATGAACTTCAATTCTACTTGCAAAAGTCATCGGAGCCCCGCGCAAAGGAATTTCTACTGCTGGGTTGGTGGAGGAGCAACTCAAATCAATTTCCTGTTCTTTCCGCCATGGCTCGAGACGTGCCAAATGTGCTGATTTCAACAGTCGCATCAGAGAGCGCATTTAGCCAAGCAAGGCAGCAACTAGGAGATAACCGTCATTCATTGAGCAGCAACGCTTTGGAAATTCTAATGTGCTTCGGAGATTGGATAAGATCATAATGGCGAAATCAAGGGCGTGAAGAGGTAGATGAAGAGGAGGACCAAGAAATTGGAGATATAATGGTTTATGGTTCCGATTCAAGCAATGCCGAAAATGAAGAACCTCATGTTGACATGGATGAACTTACAAAAATGATGCAATGCATGTGATGTACTCTTTGTTTTTTATAATTGTTGTAAACTTTTAACTTGCAAGTTCAAAAATAAAAAAATCAAAATAGAACTTGCAAATTAATTTGAATTATTATTTATTATTCAATGAAAATATAAAACGAAAGACTTTGAAGTTTGATCCTTACATATTGCCTATTGGTCTTATTAAATAATTTTTTGTAGCCACCTACTTTCAAATTTCAATTTTAAAATTTTAAAATTTCAATTTTAATTTTAAAACTTTAAACTTTAATGGTTAAAGTTTAATTCTAAGTCTTAAAAGTTTGCAAGCACTTAAGTATCAATAACATTGAATAAGAAAAATAAAATATACTTAAAAAAAAAAAAAAGTAACCCAGCCCGGTCCATACTCGTTAAGCCCGAACTCGAACGGGCCCACCAAAACTCGAAAAATCCCAGCCCACTATCAGCCCGGAACCCCAGACCACTAATCAATCCGGAACAATAACCGGATAGGCTGAGTTTTTCTTGTCCAGCCCGGACCAGCCCGTCCGATTAACACCTATAGTATAACTTAAATCCTAAAATTAATTACTAATACATATTACACTAAAAAGAAAAATTGAGCATTGCAAACGGTAAAAAGAAAAATGAATTTCTAAATATGTTGGAAGGTGCGAGTAAAAAGATGTACTTTAAAAAATTTTATCCCATTAATTACATGCTAATACGTCTCTTTTTCTGAGCCCGCAAAAGAAAAAAAGCCGTTTTTTTGTGTAGATATTTCTTAGGTCCATGTAGTTCTTGGATATATAATTATTTTAAAAATTATTAGGAAAAACAACAAAGTTTTGATTAAAACATAATTTGGGTTTTCAAAATTACTCCACAATTAACTAAAAACAAAATGAAAAGTAGGTTCTCACAACTAAGAAAACTCTTCTCGCAAATAATTTCAAACAAATTCGACCCAACAAGAATTTTTAGCTAAAATGGTATTATGGAAGACTGAGAAAGATACAATATAACTTATATACCTAAGACAAGAAGAAGAAATTCGTTTATTTTTTCAATTTCACAAAAGGAAAGTTGATCACTTTTATTGAGTAATGCTTCTTAATTCATAATCAGGAATATAGGTCAAAAAAAAGAGTTATGCTTAAATTATAGTTTTGATTCTTTCTACAATTAGATCTTCTATCATCTAAGAAAACACCACCATTATCTTATCTGCTTGGATTCCGATTAATTAATCACTTTTGTGCTACAAATACAAATAAAATAATTGAAAGGAGTGATACTTTTTCCAATATTATTCACCTAAAACAAATTCAATAGCAAAATGTAAACCAAATCTAAAAAGTCAATAGGGTTTTCACTTGTTAGAATAATTCTCCTTTAAAGCTTATTTTTAATACTTTATAAAAACAACTCTTAAAAACTAAATTAATATAATAATTTATTAATTTAGTATGTATTTCATTATGAAAAACCTCGTGCCATAACAATAAGCGCACGGTAAAGACCTCGTGCCATAACAATAACCGCATGCAAAGATCTCATTTCATAACAATAGCAATAGCATCACAACTGCACGACAAAGAGATTTTGCCATTAAAACAAAAATATCATCATAATCGCATGACAAAGACCTCATACCACAATATCATGATATCATAATATCGGCACGCAAAAGACCTCGTGCCAACACCAACTCATATGTCCATATGTGCCAAAATCATAATAAACCAAGATAACAATTTATCATTAAAGAGACCTATGCTTATAAGTCATCAATAAGGTGAACAATGACATCATCATCATCATCATCATCATCATCATAATAATAATAATAATAATAATAATAATAATAATAATAATAATAATAAAGTGCGAATGTGTGCTCGATAAACTTGACTACGGCTAAATCAATAGATTAATGATTCCATAACTCCCCATCTTGGTTAATTAGGAGTTAATAATACTAAAACATGATCTATTACATGAAAGGATAAGCTCATGTAGTCACATAAAGGATTACACATGCATCATAGAGAGTATACAATCAAATTAAGGCATAGTAAAAGTCTAGAGCCTAATCTAGTTATTTTTCATATATAGCACTTGCATATACTTCAGCACCTCGCATATATGTTTTGCTTTATACACATTACAAATAGACAAATAAGGTCCAATCCTAAGGGCTATCTCCCAATATAAGATTAGGCAAGATACTTATCTCAATCGGGCCAAATCGATACTCCAAAAATGTCATCCTCTTAGAAATCACCTCGACTGGCTCGAATCTAGCCAAAAACAACTTAATAACTGTCACGACACAAAATCCCAACCACAGGACCGTGATGGCGCCTAACATCTGCTTGCTAGGCAAGCCAACGTTAGCTAAAAAATTAATCAATTTAACAATTTAAAAGCAAAATATTAATAAAATGAGACTGAGATACTTTAAAATATCTAACAAAATTCATAAACAACGTTGTCCAGTCTAATCCCAGAAAACTGTTGTCACAAGTACATGAGCTGCTAGAATAATACAAACACGGTCTGAATTAAAATACGACTGTCTCATACAACGTAAACAACAATAAGATAGGAAGGGGACTTCAGGGTCTGGGAATGTTGTGCAGCTCTAGCTCAAGTCTCCTGAAAGGAAGGATCCAAGCTGTAACTATTGTAAGTTGTTGGGACCAATACCGACATCTGCACAAGAAGTGCAGAAGTGTAGTATGAGCATAATCGACTCCATGTACTCTATAAGTGCCGAGTGTAACCTCGATGAAGTAGTGATGAGGCTATGACAAGACACTCATTATAAACCTATGTGAATATAAGCAGAAAAACAATAACGTAATAGAGAAAGAGCTAATTAACACGATAACCAAAATAAGAATAAATGATAGAGGGCTCCGAAATATCATTACTTCTCAGTCTCACAACAAAATACGGTAACGGAAACCAACAACCAAGAAATATCACAATACCATCTCTCCATTGCGGCACGCAACCTGATCCACATATATAATACTAATATCGTTGCGGCGTGTAACCCGATCCATATATATATGTATATATAATACTTACCTCTTTTCAAAAATAAGTCAACAATAACACAGCTTTTCCTTTGGATCAAACTCCAAACTAATCGAATCTATCAAAAATTGTTCACACACATCAAAATAAGATTTAGAAACTACCCCCGTATGATAAAGGTTCAATCATCAACATAATTGAAAGAGTTAACAAAAAGTCAACTCGGGCCCAAGTGGTCGAAATTCAAAATTAAGATCGAATTTCAAAATTAAAATCGAATTCTGATTACTCATTCATCCCTGGGCCCGAACATGTGGTTTATTTTGAAATCCAACCTCAATTCGAGGTCTAAATCTCAATTTTATAAAATTTATAAATTCTACACAGACCCCCCAATTTCTACTTTGAAATTCATAGATTTGATGATGAAATATTCATGAAAAGTAATTGAATTTGATTAAAAACAACTTAAAGTTGCTTACCTACGAATTTGGGAAGAAATTGCTCTCCAAAAATCGCCTCTATGAAGCCTAACATTCAAAAATGGTATAAAATGAGCTAAGTCCTGAAAATTTCTAACCTTTACCCAGCTGTAGATATCACGATTGCGAACTCTTGCGATGTTCGCAAAAGCGAACAATTGTTCGTAAAAGCAAACAACCTCTAAGCCTTTAGTTATCGCAAAAGTGATGGATTTATCGCAAATGCGAAGCTGCCCACAAACATCTTAATATTGCAAATGCAACACATAAGTCGCAAATGAGAACCTCACCATATTGCAAATCCGACTGGTTCATCGCAAATTCGATGGTCACAGCCCCTTGTCCCATATTGCAAATGCGATCCTGACATCTCAAATGTGAGGATTGCATTTGCAAACTGGTCATCACAAATGTGAGACCTGCAGGCTTCCCAGCACCAGATTTACATCAGCTAATTAAAACCAACCAAAATACATCTGAAACTCGCCTAAGCCCCTCGGGCTACAATCCGAATATTCACATATGTAATATCATTATACAAACTCGCTCTCTATCTCAAATCATTAAAATAATATCAAACATCAAGATTATCAGAACTCAAGATTTTCAAGTTTAAAACTCAAATTTTTAATTTTTCACATAATATGCTAAAACGCCCTCGGGTCACCTAGGACCCCAATCAAATATGCGTACAAGTCCAAAAATATTATACGAACCTACCGAAATCGTCAAAATACTGATCCGAGGTTGTTTACATAAAGTGTTGATCGTGGTCAAGTCTAGTCGTTTTTAGAGCCAAAAATCATATTTTCTGTAAATTTTCACATATGAACTTTCCGAAATACGACACGGACCACGCTGTGATGCCCATGATGGAGGGAGGGCCGATGAGGTCAGGTCAAGCAGGACTGGCATGCTTCTAGGCTAGAAAGCTTGTTAAGAAGGAGTGCACATGTCACCTTAGGCGAATCCCACATCAGAACCTGATCAATATGGACCCGCAGCTCTGGGGTATGGACCGCGGGATTCTCCTCCCAAGCCTGAGATGTAGCCGGTGCAACGGGGATCAATCCCACCTGAGCTAAAGGGTCAAACATACTCAAAAAGTGTGCTAGGGTCTCCTGGAGTCCAGGGGTGACAACAGGCATCTCGAGTGCCTGTCCCCCAACTGGAGCTATTGGTGGCTCCTCAATCATTGCTCGGGCAGGTGCTCTAGTTGCAGCACGTGCCTCTCCTCAGCCTCTACCTCGGCTACAGCCTCTCGCGGCTTTAGCAAGGAGAGCAGGTGTTTGATCATCTGGTCCAGCAGTGTGCATCCTCACCATCTATAAGAGAATAGAAGGACACATACTTAGATTTCGAAATCAACAAATTTGCATGATAAGGAATCAAAGAAGTGAAATTTTCCTAATAGTTCTGTAGCCTCTCGAAGATAAATATAGACGTCTTCGTACAGATCCGCAAGACTGTACTAAACTTGTTTATGACTCATAACACCTATGAACCTAGAGCTCTGATACCAACTTGTCACGATCCCAAACTCCCATCTTAGGATGTCTTGATGATACATAGTCTCTAAGACTAGGTAAGCCTAACATACAAGATAATTTAGTAGAAATAACCACTAAGAATGTCTAATTAACTTATAAATCTCATGATATCATTAATACTGAATAACAATCATAAAATTCTCCAAGATCGGTAAAACTGAGTCATAAGTTCTAAGAGGTACACTAGAAGTCTCAAAAATACAATATTGTTTGATGTTAAAATAAATAGTAGAAAAGATAGTGGTAGAAGGTGACTCCGAGGCCTACGGGCGTCAAATAGGTATACCTTGAAGTCTCCATAATATCTAGTCTAATCACTAACGTTCGGCACGAGCTGAAATACCTGAATCTGCACAAAAATATGTAGAAACATAGTATGAGTACACCGTAATGGTACCCAGTAAGTATCAAACCTAACCTCGGTGGTACGAGGCCAGAAGACACACAGAAAATATTATAATCTAATAACGGCAAGCAAGGAAATAGATGACAGTAGAACAGTACGATGATATAAGTCTAACAACAAAAATTAAAGCAATAAAGGACAACAAAGAGTGCACATATGATAGGAACAACAAGTGATCAAGTACTGTGAAAATACAAGTAAAAACAAATGAAGGAAAGACAATAACCATTCGAATCAACAAGTCTTTTCACATAGAATGTACAACAAGAATCACAACCGATGTACCACACCTCATTTCCACTTTTCACAAGTCATAATCACAATCTTCCTAATATCACCACGTGAGCCTTGCATTTATTTTAAAAATATTTTTACCAAAATAGCTACATGTGTTTTAGCCCCCTTATCTCACCATGTGGCTTCAAGTAATTCCCTTACTAACAACACGCGTATAAATCACACCTTATCTCACTGCATGCATTTCAATACCCACCTTTATCCACCACATGCATATAAATATCACCACACAATAATCAACTCACACCACATGTGCTCATATGCCACAACATTACCAAATCAACAATAACAATGTTATCATAACACAAAGTCCACGGCTCAATCACAATGTGTATAAGAATCTCAATAATAACAAAATGAATGAGATGCAACTCAACAAGAAAAGATATCTTGATAACCAACAACTTCAACCTCAATGTACTATTAGCTTTCACAAATACAACTTCAATAACTCACAATGTAGGTAATTCACATGAAATGGCAACTTCTAATTCAAGTGTATAACATAAGCTTAAAAATGAAAGGGATAGCATGAAATAGCAACTACGTCTAAATGCATGAGAATAACTCAACAATGGAATGAATAGCTTTAACAACAACTACAAATAAAGGCACACAAGGGAAACCTCGACAATGGAAACTAGCACATATAATAACAACTTCAAATAAGACATGTAGGAATAAACTTGACAACGAAAGATAAAACAAATAATTATAACTTCAATTCAGTGCTTAACTGTAACCTAAGAGTCTAAACCGGTCAAATACCACATATAAGCATGTGTACACATTCATCACCTCGGGTAAACGTCTTCCCCATAACTCAAATAGTACAATCAATCCAATTCCTAAGGAGTGATTCCTCCATACAAACTTAGCAAGATACTTACCTTAGCTAGTCCAAATCAATATTAAAAAATAGCTTTTCCCTTAAAATATGCCTCTGCTCGACTCAAATCTAACAAAAAACAACTTAATATCATCAAACATTGCAAGAGAAACCAATTACAATTAATAAAGCTATAATCATTACACATTTCCCCAAAAGTCAACAAAAGTCAATCGGGCCCACACGGTCAAAAATCGAGTCAAAAGGTAGATCCCGACTACCCATAATCCCACAAGTCCATATATGTGTTTTATTTTCAAATCCGAGTCCAATTCGACTCTCAAATCTCAAATATTTATTTTTCAAAACATAGATAAAAATCCTCAAAATTTCTCTTTGATTATCATAAATTTGATGTTAAATCTCATGTATAATCATGTAATATAGTTAAAATTGATCAAAATTACTTACCAAATGATTGTAGGTGAAAATACCTTCTCCAAATCGCCTCCTACTGAGTATAGGGTTCTAAAATGAAAGAATAAGACTCAAATCCCGATTTCCAGCCCTTATGTTCAGGTGCAGATGTCGCAATTGCGATATTGGGTTCGTAGTTGCGAACCTTCACAATTGCGAAGAATGACTTGAAATTGCTGCAACTGACAACCTCAAGGGATGTCGAAAATGCGACACTGGCTTCGCATTTGCAAAGTTTGTTCCCATCGCAAATGGGACTAAACTGCGAGCCTACCCTGTCTACCCTGCACTTTGCAAATGCGATCAAGGTACCACAAATACGATCTCTGAGGCCCCGCTGCTATGATTGCAATTGCGATGCTAGTGCTCGCAATTGTGACACCTGAGGCACCAGCACACCAGCTACCTGTAATTGAATCCAAACCATTTCAAAACACGTTTGAAACTCACCCGAGCCCTCGGGGCTCGAACCAAACACCCACTTAAGTCTAAAATCATCATACAAACTCGCTCGCGCGATCAAAACACCAAAATAACATTTGGAACCATAAATCGGACGTCAAAATGCATGAATTTCGAAAGAAAACTCAAGAACCTTTAGAATTGCAACCAAGCGTCTGAATCATATCAATTCGACTCCGAATTACACCAAATTTTGCAGAAAAAATCCAAATAGTAAAATGGACTCATTCTAACTCCCAAAACCAAATTTTGTATCTGGCAGCCATAATGTCAACCTATGATCCAACTTAGGGAAACTTCTAAACCTCAAATTGCCAACTTTCAGCAAAACAAGTCAAATCAACCTAGGTACCTCCAAATTCAATTCTGGGCATACGCCAAGTGCAAAATATACGAACCTATCGGAGCTATCAAAATACCATTCCGGGGTCGTTTTCACAAAAGAAAACTATGATCAACATTTCTAACTTAGGCTTCTAAACCAAGAACCAAAGGGTCCAAATTAACCCAAAACCTTCCCGGAATGAAACTAACCAACCCTACAAGTCATAAAACCACAAATACACATATGTGAAGCATCAAACGGGTAAACGGGGCTCAAATACACAAAATTACCGGTCGGGTCGTTACATTCTTCTCTTAAAACAAACGCTCGTCCTAGAACGTGCACAGAGACATACTTCAAGTGACGAAAAGGTGAGGATAATGACTCAGTGTGTCTTGTTCAGTCTCCCAGATCCCCTCCTCGACCGGATGACCCCTCCATTGAACCTTCACTGAAGCAATGTTCTTTGAACTCAACTTTCGAGCATGCCTGTCCAAGATAGCCACCGGCTCCTCAACATAAGTCAAATCCTTGTCCAATTGGACTGAGCTAAAATTAATACATATGATGGATCACCATAATACTTTTAGAGCATGAAAACATGGAACACCGGGTGAACTGCCAATAAGTTAGGTGGCAATGTAAGTCTGTAGGACACCTCACCAACTCTTTCAAGGATCTCAAAGGGACCGCTATACCTAGGGCTCAACTTGCCCTTCTTCCCAAATCTCATCACTCCCCTCATGGGTGAAACTCTAAGAAAAACTCTTTCTCCCATCAGAAATGCTATATCACGAGCACCCCTATCAGCATAACTCTTCTACCTAGACTGTGCTGTACGAAGCCGATCCTAAATCAATTTGACTTTCTCCAAGGCATCCCGAACCAAATCAGTGCCCAACAACCTAGCATCCCCCAGCTGAAACCAACCAACTAGAGAACGAAATTGCCTCCCATATAAGGCCTTATAAGGATCCATCTGAATACTAGATCAGTAGTTATTGTTGTAGGCGAACTCTACAAGCGGTAGAAACTGATCCATGAACCTTCGAAATACATAACACAGGCATGTAGCATATCCTCCAAGATTTGAATGGTGCGCTCGGACTGCCCGTCCGTCTGGGGTGAAATGCCATGCTCAGCTCGACCTGTGTGCCTAACTTACACTGCACAGTCCTCTGGAAATGCGATGTGAACTGCCTACCTCGATCAGAGATATTAGACACCGGAATACCATGAAGACGAACAATCTCATAGATATAGATCTAAGCCAACTGCTCCAAAGAGTAGGTAGTCACAACCATAATGAAGTGTGCAGACTTGGTCAGTGTATCCATAATACCACACTACATCAAATTTCTTCAAGGTCCATAGGAGCCCAACAACGAAATCCATTACTCTCACTTCCACTTGGGAATCTCAATATTCTGAAGCAAACCACCCAGCCTCTGATGCTAGTACTTCACCTGCTGACAGTTCAAGCACCGAGCCACATACTCTACTATATCTTTCTTCATTTTTCTCCACCAATCCTGTTGCCTTAAATCTTGATACATCTTGGCGGCACCCGGATGAATGGAATAATGCAAATTGTTGGCCTTCTAAGGAATCAACTCCCACAATCCATCCACATTGGACACACAAATCTGGCCCTGCATCCTCAACACCCCATCATCTCCAATAGAAACCGCATTGGCATTGTCGTGCTGCACTGTGTCCTTAAGGACAAGCAGATGGGGTCGTCATACTGATGCGCTCATACAAAGAAGTCCGAGAAACCACACAAGCAAGAACCCGAATAGGCTCCGCAACATCCATTATCACAAACTGATTGGCGAAAGCCTGAACATCCATGGCTAGTGGCCTCACAACTGTCGGTAAGTATGCCAAACTGCACATACTTTCCTCCTTCTTACTCAATGCATCAGTCGCCACATTAGCCTTCCCCGGATGATATAGTATAGTGATATCATAGTCTTTCATCAACTCTAACCATCTCCGCTACCGCAAATTAAGGTCATTCTACTTAAATAGATGCTGGAGACTTCAAGGTCAGTATAGACCTCACATGGAACGCCGTACAGATAGTGCCTCCAAATCTTCAATGTTTGAACAGTGATCGCCAACTCTAAGTCATGCACAGGGTAATTCTTCTCATGAACCTTCAAATGCCAAGATTCGTAGGCAATCACCATTCCATCTTGCATCAACACCATGCCAAGCCAATACGCGACGCATCACAATACACAGTGCAAGATCTCGAACATATAACAAACACCAACACTAGGGCTGTAGTCAATGCAGTTTTGAGCTTGTGAAAGCTCACCTCACACTCATCGGACCATCTGAAAGGAACACCCTTATGGGTCAATCTAGTCAAAAGTGCAGCAATGGATATGAGAACCCCTCCACGAAGCGATTATAATATCTGGCGGAAACTCCGGATCTTAGTAGCTGAAGATGGTCTGGGCCATCTCTAAACAGCCTCAATATTCTTTGGATCTACCTTGATCCCCTCACTGGACGACCTAGAAATGCCACTTATTAAGCCAAAACTCACACTTGTAGAATTTTGCATATAACTTCTTCTCCCTTAATGTCTGGAGCACGAACCTCAAGTGTTGCTCATAATCCTCCCAACTGCGAGAATACACCAAGATGTCGTCAATGAACACGATGATAAGAGAATCAAGACATGGTTGGAACAAACTGTTCATCAAGTGCATAAACGTTGTTGGGGCATTGATCAACCTAAATGACATCACTAGAAACTCATAGTGACCATACCAAGTTTTGAAAGCATTCTTCGAAATATCTGAATCTCGAATCTTTAACTGATGGTACCCTGACCTCAAATCTATCTTTGAGGACACTCTAGCACCCTGAAGCTGATCAAATAAGTCATCAATATGCGGTAGTGGGTACTTGTTCTTAATTGTAACTTTGTCCGGCTGCCTATAATCAATACACACCCTCGTAGAGCCATCTTTCTTCTTCACAAACAGAACTGAAGCACCCCAAGGTGAGACACTCGGTTGGATGAAACCCTTATCAAGCAACTCTTGAAGTTGTTCCTTTAACTCCATCGGTACCATAAGATACGGTGGAATAGAAATAGGATGAGTGCCCGGCACCAAGTCAATATCAAAATAGATATTCCTATCGGGCAGCATGCCCGGTAGGTCTGCTAGGAACACATATAGGAAATCCCTCGCTACTGGAACTGACTCAAAGGTATGAGTATCGGCACCAACATCCCTCACAAAGGCTAGATATGCTTCATGCCCCTTCTCAACCATTTGTTGTGCCATAAGAAAGGACACTACCCTGTTAGGAATATAATCCAATGTACCCCTCCACTCCAACCGCAGCAACCCTGGTATAGCCAATGTCATGGTCTTGGCGTGACAGTCCAAAATGTATTGATAGTGCAACAACCAGTCCATGCCCAAGATCACTTAAAAGTCTACCATACTAAATAGCAATTGATCAACTCTGGTCTAATAACCTCCAATAGTGATTAAACTCGACCGACAAACACGGTTTACAACAATAGAATCCCCTAGAGGCGTGGACGCATACACAAGAGAACTCAAATAATTATGAGATATATCCAAATATGGAGCAAAGTAAGATGAAATGAGACTAAAATCGATGCATCCCTATGAAAGACCAGAACGATACTTGTGATGATCGCATTTGATGCAACCGCCTCTATCCTACCAGGAAAAGCATAGAAACGAGTCTAGCCTCCCCCTCTAGGGCAACCTCTACCCGCCTGACCTCCACCCCTAGATGGTGGTGCAGGTGGTGCGGCAGCTAGAACAGCAATTATGGCCTTTGAACCGTGTGGAATCTGTGGAGCCTGTGTAGTCTGTGGAGGTGCACCCCTCCTAAGTCTGGGGCAATCCCTCACTATATGTCTGGTATCACCATACTCAAAACAAGCTCTCGATTGGCGTGCTGCTAAAACTGACTCTGGCTTAGTCGACTAGATTGACCACTGAAGGCGCCCCGTGTAGGAGATGCACTAGAAAGTGGTTGTGCATAGTGGGAAACCTGAGACCTCGGAGTAGCTGGAGCACTGCTAGTAGCTGGAAGTACTGAATGAACTGGTCGGCTCACATAACCTCTGCCATGACGGGCAGAAACTAGAGCGTGGTCACCACTATATCCTCTAGAATCTCGAGGCCTTTTGGCCTCCCTGTGCTCCCTCTCTTGGCTCCGCATACCCTCCATCCTCCGAGCGATCTCTACATCCTGCTGTATCCGTCTCCAACTCTCGAGCCATGCTGAATGTGAGACCATAACGAAGCCCTTCGATGAATCTGCAGACTCGCTCTATGACAGTAGAAACCAAGGCAGCTACATGACGGGAATACTCACTGAATCTGATGTCATACTCTGACATTAACATAATCCCCTGACACAGCTACTCAAACTATGTGCACCATGCATCATGGTGCGGAGAATACGGTGGTACTTGCCCAAGTGAGTGGGGCTACATCAGCTGGCCCGCCCTTCTCGTAAACCTGCCACCACTTATACCCAACTCCTGACAGCTGAAATATAATAAAGGCAACTCCATTCACCTCCACAATACCCATGGTGCAGAGAATACGGTGGTACTTGTCCAAAAAACCCTACGCATCCTCAGTAACTGTGCCACTAAAAGTAGGAGGGTCATACTTCTTGAACCTCTCAAGTCTCCTCTGCTCCTCCTCAAATGCCTTTGTCCTGACCTTAAGCAAAATTGAAATAACGGGTTGCGCTGGCATGACACCCGGAACCTGATCAATATGGACTTGTTGCTCTGGGGTACATGTTGCTGGAGTTTGAGCTCCTCCCCCATCCTGAGATGTAGTTGGTACAACGTAGACCAATCCTTCCTGAGCTAAAGTACTGAACATGCTTAAAAAGTATGCTAAGCTCTCCTGGAGTCCAGCGTTGACAACAGGCTCCTCAGGTGCCTGTCCCCCAATCGGAGCTACTGGTGGCTCCTCAGTCATTGCTCGGGCAGGTTCTCTAGCTGCAACATGTGCCCCTCCTCAGCCCTGGCCTCTCGCGGCACTAGCAGGGGATGCGGGTGTCTGATCCTCCGATCCAGCAGTGCGTGTCCTCACCATCTAGAAAAGAATAGAAGGAAAAAGACTCAGATTTGAAAATCAACAAATTCACCTGATAAGGAATTAAAGAAGTGAAATTTTCCTAATAGTTCTGTAGCCTCTCGAAGATAAGTACAGACATCTCCGTACTGATCCGCAAGACTCTACTAAACTTGCTTATGACTCGTAACATCTATAAACCTAGAGCTTTGATACCAACTTTTCACGACCCCAAACTCCCACTTTAGGATGTCATGATTGCACCTAGTCTCTAAGACTTAAGTAAGCCTAACATACAAGAAAATTTAACAGAAATACAATACTGTTTGATGTGAAAATTTTCCAATACTGGTAAAACTGAGTCATAAGCTTTAAGAGGTACACTAGAAGTCTCAAAAATACAATATTGTTTGATGTGAAATAAACAGTAGAAAAGACAGTGGTAGAAGGTGACTCCAAGACCTGCGGGCGTCTTACAAGTATACCTTAAAGTCTCCGGAATATCTAGTCCAATCACTAGCGTTCGACACTAGGAGAAGTACCTGGATCTACACAAAAATATGTAGAAGCGTAGCATGAATACACCATAATGGTACCCAATAAGTATCAAGCCTAACCTTGGTAGAGTAGCGACAAGGTCAGGTCAAGACACTTACTAGACAAAAGAAACTTTAATAGAATATATTATAATCTTATAACTGGAAAGCAAGGAAATAAATGACAATAGAACATTATGATGATATAAGGCTAACAACGAAAATTAAAGCAATAAAGGACAACAAAGAGTGCACATATTATAGGAACAACAAGTGATTAAGTACCGTGAAAGTACAAGTAAAACCAAATGAAGGAAAGACAATAACTATTCGAATCAACAAGTCTTTTCACGTAATGTACGACAAGAATCACAACTGAGGCACCACACCTCATTTCTACCTTTCACAATTCATAATCACAATCTTCCTTATATCACCGCATGAGATCTGCATTTATTTAAAAATATTTTTCTCGAAATAACTACACGTATTTTAGCCCCATTATCTCACCACGTGACTTCAAGTAATTCCCTTACTAACAACACGCATATAAATTCCACCTTATCTCATCGCATGCGTTTCAGTACCCATCCTTATACCACTGCATGCATATCAATATTACCACATAATAATCAACTTGCACCACATGTGCCCATATGCCATAACATTACCAAATCAACTATAACAATGTTACCACAATACATAGCCCACGGCTCAACCACAATGTGTACAAGAATCTTAATAATAACAAAATGAATGAGATGCAACTCAACAAGGAAAGATATCTCGATAACCAACAACTTCAACCTCAATGTATTATTAGCTTTCACAACTACAACTTCAATAACTCACAATGAAGGTATTCCTATGAAATGGCAACTTCCAATTCAAGTGCATAACATAAGCTTAAAAATAAAAGGGATAGCATGAAATAGCAACTACGTCTAAATGCATGAGAATAACTTGACAATGGAAAGAATAGCATATAGCAACAACTACAAGTAAAGGCACATAAGTGAAAGTACGACAACAAAAACTAGCACATGTAATAAGAACTTCAAATAAGGCATGCAGGAATAACCTTGAGAAAAAAAAGATAGAACAAATAGTTATAACTTCAATTAAGTGCTTAAAAGTACCTAATAGCCTAAACATATCAAATACCACATATAGCCCGTATACACACTCATCACCTTGTGTACACATCTTCCACATAACTCAAATAGTACAATCAACTCAATTCCTAAGGAGTGATTTCACCACATAAAGCTAGGCAAGATACTTACCTCAACTAGGCCAAGTCAACACTCAAAAATAGTTTTTCCCTTAAAATTCGTCTCTGCACGGCTCAATTCTAACCAAAAACTACTTCATATTATCAAACAATGCAAGAAAAACCAATATCGATTAATAAAGCTATGATCTTTACACATTTCTCCAAAAGTCAATAAAAGTCAACCCTGGGGCCGCTCAGTCAAAACCCGAGTCCAAGGATAGATCCCGAAAACCCTAACCCTACGAGTGCATATATGTGTTTCGTTTTCAAATCTGGGTCCAATTCGACTTTCAAATCTCAATTTTTTTTAAAAAAAGATATACAAAAATCCCCAAAATTTCTCTTTAATTATATAAATTTGATGTTAACTCTCATATATAATCATGTAATATAGTTGGAAATTGATCAAAATCACTTACCCAATGATTGTAGGTGAAAATCCCCTCTCCAAATCGCCTCCAACCAAGTCTAGGGATCTAAAATGAGAGAATGAGACTCATATCCCGATTTCCGACCCTTATGTTCATGTGTAGATGTCACAATTGCGACACAATTGTGAACCCTCCCAATTGTAAAGAATGACTCGCAATTGTGGCACCTGACAGCCTAAAGGGATGTCACAAATGCAACACTGGCTTCGCATTTGCGAAGCCTTCTCCTATCGCAAATGCGACTAACTTGCCGCAAATGCGAGCCTACTCTTATAAAATGCGATCAAGGTATCTCAAATGCAATACCTGAGGCCTCTGTGCTACAATTGCAATTGCGATGCTGGTGCTTGCAATTGAGTCTAAACCATTTTAAAACACATCTGAAACTCACCCGAGCCCTCGGGGCTCCAAACTAAACATCCACACAAGTCTAAAAACATCATACGAACTCACTCGCATGATCAAAACACCAAAATAATATTTATAACCATGAATCAGACATCAAAACGCATGAATTTCAAAAGAAAACTCAAGAACCTGTAGAATTGCAACCAAGCGTCCGAATCCTATTAAACCAGCTCCGAATTATACCAATTTTTGCAGACAAGTTCCAAATATAAAAAAGGACCTATTCCAAGTCTCCAAAACCAAATTCTGACCCCGACAGCCACAAAGTCAACCTACGATCAAACTTAGGGAAACCTTTAAATCTCAAATTGCCAACTTTCGGCAAAACAAGTCAAATCGACCTAGGGACTTCCGAATTCAGTTTTGAGCATATGCCTAAGTTCAAAATCACAGTGCAAACCTATTGGAGCCATCAAAATATCATTTCGATGTCGTTTTCACAAAGGTCAAACTTCGGTCAACATTTTCAACTTAGGCTTCTAAACCAAGAACTAAAGGGTCCAAATCAATCCAAAATCTTTTTGGAAAGAAGCTAACTAATCCCGCAAGTCATAAAACCATAAATACACATGTGTGAAGCATCAAAAGAGGAAAAGAGACTCAAATACACAAAACGACCGAACAGTCATTACATTCAAGTAAACATTAACTTTGTGGGTTGTGTAAAGTAATGTTAACCATCCTGAAATGATTGGTTTATTTGAGTATTTGAGGCATTTTGTAAAAATTATCATCAAAATTTGGACTTTGCACTTGATCTTATTATTGAAGGAGATAAAAGAGTTTGAAAATCTAGTTGTAGCCCATTTTGGATCATCAAATAGTCTAACTTGATATGTTTTGGAACTTAATTGTTTGTTATGATAGCCTAGATAATTTACGTTGAAAAATCTTTTTTAGCTAAAGCACCTCTGAATATCCTTTTACTTGCATTATCTTTAGATCTAGGGACACTAGGCTAGGCTAAGTTTGACATTCACTTTTCAAATTTTCATGAATATGATTGCCTATGCTGTAAAAATCCAATTTTGAGGGTTCTCGGAGAAATTATGCTACTAAGAGAGAAATGTTGCTTGGTTGTGCTCTTGGCTAAAATCTGGAAAGGATGTTGTTAGAAAATTTGAAAAAAAGAAGAGTACGGGGGCTAGAGGTGATGATGTTGAAGCTAATGCAAAATCTATGATAGAGGACGAAATGAGTTTGAGTATCAACCAAAAAATGAGAAGAATTAAAAGGCAGAGAAAGTCAAATTTCGCGATAAATACGGTATCAAAGCCAAAATATTCCTTAGTACAGTGGTGGGGTAAACCTCAGCGAGGAAGCTGAGTCCTGAGGGGGGGTGAATGTGATGCCCATAATGGAGGGCGGGTTGATGAGTGTAGGTTAAGTGGGACTGACAGGCTTCTAGACTGGCAAGTTTCTGAAAAAGGGGTGCACATGTCACCTTAGGGAAATCCCATATCGAAATACAAGAGGAAAGTGAAGAGCTATATAAGGCATGAGTTAAATTCACATGGTACGCGTGCTTTTGAGACTCGAGGTGGCGTAGCGCAAAAAAGGATAAATTGGTCGGGCCTAGGACCAAAGCAGACAATACTTGCCATGGTCTTGAGCCGTGACAGTTATCACATGTTTGGGAGTGGTTGTTGATATTGTCTCTATTATATATTATGTTGTCAATTTTCTTTTTATATGTTGCATAGGTTATTTGACTAGTGAGTATACATGACTTGAATCTTATTACTGCTTCACCGAGGTTAGTCTTGATACTTACTGGGTACTGATGTACTCATACTACACTTTTGCACATTTTATGTAGATCCAGGTACTTCTGATCGAGCTAATCGCTAGAGAAACGTGCTTGTGCTTATTGGAGACTTGAAGGTATCACTGATGCTCCGTTTGCAGGCCTCGCTTACCCTCTGTACTTTATTTCTACTATTTATGTATTTCAAATGGTATTGTACTCTTAGAGACTTGGTATGTATTCTATTTAGAGCTTATGACTCAGTACTACCGGGTTTTGAAAAGTTGATTATTGTATCCACGTTTGGCAGTATTATCGTATTTTGCAGTTTTTGTTAATTTGAAGTTAATGTGTTTTGATTGACATTATTATGTGATAAGCTTACCTAGCCTTGGAGACTAGGTACCATCACGACCTCTGCGGTTGGAGTTTAGGTCATGACACAATCCAAGAAATAAGTAAAATCATAAATACAACAAGAGATAAAGCATGGTCTCATCAAATAAGTACAAGGGAAAAGGCGTGGTAAACCTGGAATTTAGACATACTTTTCCAGAAAATGAAATACAATGCGATATCACATATCTCATTCCTTTCATAATCATGATATAAATCCATCAACGTTTATATATAAAGGCTATTGCATGAGTCTAGAATGCTAATGCATGCTCATGATCCACTCTCAGTACCTCACAACATAAATCCATATTCTTTGAAATCTATACTTTGGTTTCTTTCCAATCATTTGTATGCGTTGTTGAGAACATGTTATTTGTTGGGAACCGGTGGCTTGTGATAATGTCGGGAAAAGTTGCGACACATCCATGTGATAGGTGTTATTTGTCTAAAGACTATATTTAGAGAGTTTGGATATAGCGAGAAGGGTTTGTTTGAGATGCTATGAGATATGGATGCTCGATTATTGCCTCGTGGGTGTAGCTCATTATTAAGGTATAGATGTATTGATGGATCTTCAGTTGTTCATTATTGGGATGGAACGAGCTCTTGCATATTGTTAATGGGTGTAGACTCGAGCGAATAAGTTGACCATATAGAGGTTGTAATTTTGGTAAGGTCATAGAATGGTGTTGCCTTGAGGCTTAAGAGGTGGGTTATCTTGTGTGAATGTTTTGAGGTTGTATGGGTCATGATGAGGTTCTTATGAAGGGTTCTTTTAATTTAGTGGAATGGATGATGTGATTATGGCTTTAGGCCAACTGGGGAGCCTACCATCAATGAATAGATCATATGAGCAAGTGTTGTTATAGTTCTGGACTAAGGTACCTTGGTGCATCTATTATGACTTGAGTACAGTGGCATCAACGTTGATTCGGACAAAGATTTATCAAGTATGTGATGTACTTTGCCCAAATGATGTATGGGGATTGTTGAATGGCTTAGGTCCAACACTCACTATGATTATAGGATGGAATAGGAAGATATTCACTAGGTTGTCTATAGGCAAGGTTTCTTCTTCTAAATAGGATAATGTGCAATAGGACATAGGTTGTTCTTCACGTTCAGTTATGCATCAGGGCACTAGAGTGGAATGGTTGACTCTCTGAACGCAATACCAGTAGGTTCGAGCTTCAAGATATGATACTTAAGTATTTACCATATGCTTTGCTTGCTTTGGCAGTTGCAATTGGCATTGGATTATGACAAGAACTTGGATACTTTTGTATTACTATTGATGTGATTATGCAGCATTAGAGGAATAAAACAAACAGTTCCAGATTCATCGGAGGCTCTTTAGAGCGAACATCTCGAAGCTCACTCGGAAAGGCTGCTATACCGTGCCTTTTGACTTAACTCTACTCTAGTAGTCACTAGACTCACTATAGTAGTCCATCTGGCTGCTCTTGCTAAAATCATTACTCTTAATTCTCTCGTGCTCTAGCAATTGTGGAGCGGGTTGTCTTCTCTCTGATGATCTTTTCTAAAAGAAGTAATGAAAGGGAAGCTCGGGGTCAAAGCGCGTTCATTGTTTCCTGTATAGCTTTCTAGAGCAGAGATCTAGCAACGCATTCTAGGCACAGATCGAGGTACATAGGTGTGCATGAAGAGGAATGTTTGGCCGACAGGTATTGTGGTGATATAGTTCCATATTGGAAATTCTTTTTGTAAGTTTACTCTAAAGACCATAGTGTGTGGGAAGAGAAAAGTGATGCCTTGAGATCAGATCTAGAGTAATTTGAAGAAGAGGGGTCAAACAGCGGTGGCTTGGACCGATATGGTAATAGCAATGATCAATTCCTTTGGTGAGTGGGTACTACAAACATGTCATGGTTAGACTTTTGGGTTTTGGCGACCTGCATGACTTGGTTAATTTAGAGAGATTCAGTTCTAATGGCTCGAACGTGTGCAAAAGGTTTACAAAAAGCTTATGATGGTTTTGACCATGACTTTGAGGTTGATGTCTTCTACGTGCATGGAAGCTTGTTGCATGTTTGTGATTGTCTTATGGATTGAGCTAAGTTGTGTGCTTCTGAGTGATGGGGCTCGTATAAGGAGGATTTTCCTACTTGTGATTCAGAGTTGATAACAAGATTCTTGTATATGGCAGCATGGTTGATGTGGTGAGTCATAGGAGATTTGGATTGAATGGTAAAGGTTGCGAATCATTTTCAGGAGGAAGGCCATGAGTTTGAGATAAAATGAGAGACTTAAGATGCTAAAGAGGATTATAGCACTATGTGTATAAGACGCATTGCGAACAAATCTATGGATGATTTGGCTAAGTACTATAAAAATTGAGTGACTGTTAACTGTTAGTGTTTAGATTATTGCTACTTGACCTGACAGATTGATGGGAATATTCTTTATGAGGTGATGTGCATAGGTGATATTGCAGTCCTTTGAGTGGAAAATTTAGAGATCAGGTATGAAGATATTCTTGAGGTAGAGATCAGATTTTCTAGAGACAAAACTATCTCTTTTGTCGTAGATAGTGGAAATGTGTTAATGGTTATATAGCTAGTTGTATGTGTCTTAGAAGGGTCACTTTGGACTTTTGGAAGACTATTTACCTATTTTGGAATGGTTGAATCAGTTTGGGGGCCTACTTGTAGTGCTATTGAGAATGTGTTTTCTATGTTGAATCATTTGCTTACCCAGCGCAGCGTTTACGATGAATGTGTCACCAGAAAGAATTCTATATCCTCTAAAAGGTTATACTTTGCATGGGGTACTAATTCCATTAGATTTGCTAGATTGTCAGCTCAACATATACTTTCGGCAGTTATGTTCGGTAGATTTGGGCGTTTGGGCTAAGTGGAGTTGAGTCGCTAAAATGTTACTTGACAAATAGTTTGAGAAGGGTGTTTGGATGTACATAGACTTGTTGAGAAGGAATCTTTCGGACTCGGGTCTTCATTGGGAGATAAGTTGTTTTTTCGCAGATTCGTCATACTTGGTTTATCATTTGAATGGTGTGCAAACTGTATCGTATAAGGTTCCATGTAGCATTTGATGTGAGTTTCCAGTCAAACATATTGACTGGATGATACAAAATTAACGGACTTGGAATTAGCACGGTCGAATTTGGATAAGGTATGTGTGGAAGAAAAATGACATTACCAAGCTCAAAAATTAGTAATGGTCCTTATCAGACAAGAGGACCATGGTTTGTTGGTATAATGGGCGGTTACAAGTTCCTATAGATTTCTTTCATCATTAGCAGTATTGTGAAGGATTAGGATAAGGATCTATTTGAGATGGAGTACCTTTGTTGGTATCAGATTTGGCAATAGCAGTTATTGTGGTAAGAATATTTGCTATGGGTATATGAGTTATAGAATACATTATTTAATTACATCTTGGAAGTAAATTTATAACTCGATACATGTTATTAGAATTCATACAGTGAATATAGACATGAACCGGATCTTGGAGGAACTTCCGAGTATTGAATTTGGGTTTTAGAGGCTTATAAACTAAGGTTGAAGGAGGAATCTTTAGTCAGGATGTGTTAATGGATTTATATGGATGGAGGTGACATAGTATCACCATGAGAATCTATATGATGAGTTTATATAGCTATTTGACATATTTGGAATAACTCTTGGCACGTTCGATGATGAATGTATATTTAAGTGGGGAGAGAGTAACGACCCAATCGATCATTTTGAGTACTGGCATTTTGTTTCGTAATTTGAGACTTCCCCTAGGTCCATTTAATGTTATATGACTTTTGGGTATGGGTAATTTTGGTCCCAAGAGGTTTAAGAGTGATTTGTAATACTGAGTTCCTAAAAGGAAGCTCTAAGTCAAGAGAGTTGACCAACGATTAATTTTTTGGTAAATAGACTCAAAATGGGATTTTGATGGTACCAATAAGTTTATATGATGATCTTGGACTTGTACGTATATTCGGATTTGGTTTTGGAGGTTCCTAGAAGAATTATAACAACCCAATAGGTCTTTCTGAGTACTAGCTTCTTTTATGTGTTTCAAGACTTCTCATAGCTCAATTTCATGATTTATGACTTGCGTGCGTAGTCCGTGTTTATTGCCGAAAAGGTTATATGTGAAATTTTAAATAAAATATAATTTTTGACTTTAAATGTGGCTAGAATTTACCGCGGTCAATGTTTTTGGTAAACGACCCCGGATTGGTATTTTGACGAACCTACTGGGTTTGTATGACGATATAGGACTTGTACGCATGTTTGATTGGGGTCCCTGGTGACCCGAGGCCGTTTCGGCGCATTATGCAAAAAGTTGGAGAAATGAGTTTTGAATTTGAAAATCTTGAGTTTTAGTGATTGATTCTTGAATTTTAATGTCATTTTAATTATTTGAGATTGCGAGTGAGTTTGTATGATATTATTACACTTGTGTGGATGTTTGGATGGGAGCTCGGGTGAGTTTCGGATGTGTTGCGGGTAGTTTTAGATAGTTGATGTGACATCTGGTGTGGTTAGTTTGTAGGTCTCGCAAATGCGAAGACTTGTTCGCAAATGCGAGCTTCGCTTTTGCAAAGACATGCTCGCATTTGCAAAGGGAAAATTGGAAACTAAGAGCTTCGATTTGGGAATCAGGGGTCGTATTTGCGAGCTGGAAGGCATTGCATTTGCGACTCAAGGCTAGGCTGGACAGCTTCACAAAGGTGAAGGTTGTATCGCTTTTGCGCTAGGGGGAATTTCGCAAATGCAATGTTTTGGTTGCAATTGCGACAGCTGAAGGGCTCAGAAGTTGTTCGCTTTTGCGAAATCGCAATTGGCGAACAAGAGTTTGCTATTGCGATATAGCCTGGTAAATTTTGGGGAATTCGGGACTTCGCTCATTTTACAAAATTTTTGAACTCTAGACTCCATAGAGGCGATTTTGGGAGAGCAATTTCTTCCCAAATTCATAGGTTAGTAATCTCAACTTGTTTTCATTCAATTTAAATTAACCTTTTATGAATTTCATCATCAAATCTAAGAATTTCAAAGTAGAAATTGAGGGTTTTGGGTAGAATTTAGAAAATTTGTAAAATTGAAATTTAGACCTTGAATTGAGGTCGGATTTCAAAACAAATCACATATTCGGGCTCGGGGTGAATGGATTATCGGGATTTGGTCTTCATTTCAGATTTCGACCACGTAGACCCAGGTTGACTTTTTGTTGACGTTTTCAATTAAAGATTGAACCTTTTTCATTCATGAATAGTTTTTAAAGCTAGTTTTGACTTGTTTGAACAATATTTGACTAGATCTGATTGGTTGGAGGCTTGTCCTAAAGGAAAAGCCGTTTTGGATTGTTGATTGTGCTTCGAAAAAAGGTAAATATCTTGGTTAACCTTGATTTGAGATAAATAGGATAGAATCGAGTCTATTTGCTATGTGATTTATGTGTTGGGGGCGGCGTATATGCAAGGTGACAGGTGTATATCTGTTGGCCATGGGATAATCATGTGGGTAGAATTAGCCCTATTTGTGCCATGTTAATTGTGTATTATGTCTTTCATGCTTTAGATACATTATTTAATTCTTTAATTGCTCGTTTTCATGTTATTTTCTATGTTGAGATCGTTGAATTATTATTTGGTTGTTAGTGCTATTTGTTGGAAGATTCTCATGTGACAAGTTGTGTTCAAATGCTATTGTTGATGTTGAACTTGCTCCCCATCCTGCTTGGTAATGTGTTGTATATTATTGCTTGGTGAGGAGGAGAGAAATGCAAGAAGGATGTTGCCATGCTTGTGAGGAAGAGTGATTGTGCACGAACAATATTTCATGCCTTTTACATATTGATTTTATTGCTTGACTGAACTTGAGGAAATGCACAAAGGGTGTTTCCATGCTTGTTTTTATATTATCGTGTGAAGATGAGAGTAAAAGTACGAAGGGTGATATTGTGCAATTATTTTTACATCATATGTAAGGATGAGAGTAAAAGCACGAAGGGTGATGCCATGCAATTTTGTTGATTTCATTGTTCTTTACTTTGATATTGGGAAATTAGACTTAGCATTGTGGTTTCATTATTTACTTTTGAAAGAAGCTTACTCAATGACGTTTTACTCTATGTTTCCGTTTGATGTCTCTTTACTTGTGTACTTGTTATCCCTTTCACTTGTTATTATTTTGTTGTTGTAACTGATACTCTATTTGTTATTTTGTTACTTCTTGATTTATAACTGCACAGGTTTATTGTAGGTGTCTTGTCTTAGCCTCGTCACTACCTCGTCAGAGTTAGGCTCGACACTTACTGAGTACATTAGATCGGTTATACTCATACTAAACTTCTGCACTCCTTGTGCAGATTCAAATATCGATACCAGCGGAGTCCGGAGAGATGCTTAGCAGATACTGAATAGGTGATTCGAGGTAGAGCTGCATTCCATTCGCAGACCATGAGTTGTCTCTTATTTATATTGTATTGTTTCTATTTTTTAGACAGTATTGTATTTCTTTCAGAACAATGTATGTAGTAAACTGTAGAATCTCATGTACTTGTGACTCCAAGTTTTAGGATGGTTTATGTTAGATGTTGGTTTTAGACTGGTCATATTTATTTCAAAATTTCTTTTACACTATATTATTATCGCGTTATTAGTTATTTATTGCAGTCCTTTAGTGTTTTCTATTATATGTTGGCTTGCCTAGCAAGCGATATTAGGCACCATCACGACCTCGATTGGTTGGGATTTTGGGTCGTGATAAGAATTCAATACCATTTGTTGAAAGTTGGCAATTTAAAGAACTTAAGAGTTCAAAAGTTTGTCCAAGAGTTGACTTTGATGATATTCGACTCTAATTAGTGTTCTAAGACTTTTGGATAGGTCTACACATTTTAATTGGACTTCATTTCAAAGTTTAGAGTTAATCTAAAGTTTCTAAATATGATTCGGACACTTCTTTGAAAGAACGAAGATTTAAGAACTCAAGAGAAATTCTATTAAGTTTTAGCCTCGATCCTTTGTTGTGATATTTTCATGTGTATTTTGAGCCTTTAGACAAGTACATATAGGTTATTTAGAATTGTAGGAATAACAGGATAGAGTCCCAAGGAGATAGGGTGAGTTTCGACGCGTTTGGGGCAAGTTTTGGAATAATTGAGTTGCTGAAACGGGACTTTTCTGCAATTGACTTGACTTCGAAAGAGAATATATCCCAATATATAAAGCATTTTTTATGAGGTTTTCATGATATTATATTCTTTTGAGTGTATTTTCTTTTGGTTTAAACCGTTTGTCATTCCGACATCTGAGCATGAAGTTACGACTGTTTTACTGAAGGATGACAATGTTGTCGCGCCTGGCAGTGCAAGGCGGCATCTGGGGTGCCAATGTTGCCACACCTGAAACTGCAAAGCATTGCCTAGGGCGCTGAATCTATGGTGCAAGGATCCATGCGGGGCACCGATTATATGGCGCGACGCGCGGACCGATTTCCGGTGCAGATTTTAGATTTTAGTATAAATACCCGTTTCGTGGTCTTCCCTTATTTCATCAGTTTGAGAGCTACACAACTCTGATTTGGGAGATTTTCGAAGGAGAATTCAAAAAATGTATTGGAGTAAGTAATTTTACTCATTTTTACCATCAAGTCAAGGATCTATCATTTATTTTAACATGAAATCAAAAATTTGGGAGAAATCAAGGGAGAGTGAAATAAAACCTAGAAATGGAGAATTGTTGATTGAAGAATGCTAATGACATCAAAATTTAATTTTGATTATACATTTGGGTTCCATGAATCACGTGTAGTCGGGATCCGATTTTAATTTTGGATTTGATGAAGTGGATCGGGGTAGACTTTTATTGACTTTTCAATAATTCACTAAAGATTAGAGCTTTTTTATTTGAGATAGCTTCCTAAAGCATTATTTGAGCTTATTGAGTATTATTTAGTTAGATTTGAGCCGGATGTATGTAATTTATAAAGAGAAAGCCTGATTTGGAGCATTATACTAGCCCGGATAAGGTAAGTGTCTTGCCTAGCTTTGGTTTGAGGAAATTTTCCTAATAAATGATAATTGTTGTAGGCCTCTCTGACTCTCGATTCTCTCTGACTCTTTACCAGTAACACTACATCTTTCGACCAACCTAGCCACCGATGACCACCTCCCTTATAGGTAGGCCTCTCTTTCTTCTCTCTTTTTTCCCCATCATTGGTGACCGTAACAGCGGTGGCATTAACCACCACCACCCTCTCTCTCTATCTCTCTCTCCCCCCCCCCCCCAATTTTCTTCTCCCTTGTTGGTCGGTGTATGGGTGCATCTCTTCGAATATGCACACAGGGAACAGGCCAGCCGGGTCGGTGTATGGGTGCATCTCTCTCTATATCCTGTCCGTATTTACTTTCATTTTCTCTAGCATTAACGAATTAGTTGATTATTAAGAGACTTAACTACCTATTTGTATTTTTATCTTGAATCTTTGTTTGTTCCTTCGTTATATCGCTTATTTTGCTTATATCACCAATTCTAGTTTATCCTTTGATAGTTTTGCCTATTTTTTTGTATTTTAATTGTAGATTATATTTCTTTTATTACTTTTAGTTTTAACTAGCCGCTTGTTTGGGGTAATGTGTGTGTACTGTCCCTTAGATTATAGTGGCTTACCTGAACGTTGGCAGGGTAATGTCTTGTCCTTTGGGGGGTTGTGAGGATGAGGGCGTGGGGGCCAAGGGATGTAAGAGGGTTAAGGGAGCTGCCAGGCTGAGATTTGGATCTTGGAACATAGGAACTTTGACTGGAAAATCTATAGAGTTAGAGAAGATTCTCTATAAGAGGAAGATTAATATAGCTTGTGTCTAGGAGACTAGATAGCAGGAGCAAAGGCGCGGGATGTGGACGAGTTTAAATTATGGTACTCTGGAAGCATGGGGGCTAGGATTGGGGTAGATATTTTTCTTGATAAGGAAAACAGGGAGATGGTGTTGGATGTTAGAAGGGTGAATGACAGGCTGATGACTATTAAGCTAATTGTTGGACGATTTATTTTAAACATATCAGTGCATACGCACCTCAAATAGGCTTGGATGAGGAAGTCAAAAGGCATTTCTAGGAGGATTTGGATTAGATGGTACGCGGTATACTGCACATTAAGAAGCTTTTCATAGGAGGATAATTCAATGGCTACATTGGAGCGACGCTTGAGGTTATGATGATGTGCACGGTGGCTTCGGTTTTGGGATAGATACGGAGGAGGGACTTTACTGCTCGATTTTGCTAGAGCATTTGATTTGGTAATAGCTAACTGGGGATTTTTGAAGAATGTGGAACAGTTGGTCACCTTTTGGAGTTCAATGGACAAGACCCAAATTGATTATCTACTTTGAAGGAAGTCTCAAGTGAGAACCTCAAGACCCTTCATAGGCTCTTGGTCATGGACCTTGAGATATCGAGGAAGAGGAGGAAGAGGGCAGTGTGTGTTCAACCTAAGATCATGTTAGGAGCCTTGATTGAAGAAAAAGCGCAGGAGTTGGGGGTTAAGCTACTGACTATGGGGGCTTGAGGAGTAGTGAGGACGCGAATGTTATGTAGACTACGACGGCGCATTGTATTAGGGAAGCTGCTAGTGATGTATTTGGGGTCTCGAAAGGCTTCTCTGGTGGTGGAATGGAGAGGTTCAAGGAAACGTATAAACCAAGAAAGCAACGTATCTTAAGCTAGTTGATAGCATAGACGAGGATGAGAAGATGAATAGGGAGTGGTACAAGAAGGCTTAGAAGGAGGCAAAGTTAGCAGTTACGACGGCAAAGACTGCAGCTTTTGGTCATTTTTATGAAGAAATTGAGGGCAGAGGCGGAGATAAGAGGTTGTTCAGGCTAACCAAGGTGAGAGAAAGGAAATCCCATGACTTGGACCAAGTGAAGTGCATCAAGGACGAAATAGGTAGAGTATTGTTGGAGGAGGGGCATATTCGTCGGAGGTGGCAGACATACTTCCATTGTCTCTTGAACGAGGAGGGAGGAAAGAACATTGTGCTTGGTGATTGGAATCCTCTGAGAGTCGTTGTGACTTTCAGTATTGTAGGTGGATTAGAGTTGAGGAGGTCGAGGGGGCTATGGATAAGATGATCAGGGGAAAAGCGACCAGGTCGGATAAAATCCCCGTGGAGTTTTGAAAGAGTGCAGGCATGGCGGGCATAGAATGGCTCACTAGGTTATTTAATATCATTTTTAGGACAAAAATGATGCCCAAAGAATGGAGATGGAGTGCGATAATTCCCGTGTACAAGAACAAGGATGATATCTAAAATTGCAACAATTATCGGGGTATCAAGTTGCTAAGACATACTATTAAAGTCTGGGAGAGGGTGGTGAAGCTCAAGGTGAGGAGGAGTGTGTCTGTTTTCGAGAATCAATTTGGGTTTATGCCGGGGCATTCCACTACGGAAATCATTCACCTTGTAAATAGATTGATGGAGCAGTACAGGGAGAAGAAGAGGGATTTGCATATGGTGTTCATTGACTTAGAAAAGGCTTACGATAAAGTCTCGAGGGAAGTCCCATTGAGATGTTTGGAGAATAGAGCTGTGTCTATTGCGTACATTAGGGCGATAAGGACATGTATGATGGAGCTAAGACCGAGGTGAGGACAATGGGAGGGGACTTGGACTATTTCCCGATCATGATGGGATTACAATAGGGGTCGACACTCAACTCTTTTTTGTTTGCCCTGGCAATGGGCGTATTGATGCGCAACATTCAAGGAGAGGTGTTGTGGGGCATGTTATTTATAGGTGACATTGTATTGATTGATAGACGCGAGGCAATGTTAACGCGAGGTTAGAGGTGTGGAGGCAGCCCCTGAAATCTAAAAGTTTCAAGTTGAGCAGGTCCAAGACAGAATACTTGGAGTGTAAGTTTAGTGGTGCGACTCAGGGAGTGGAACGGGAGGTGAGGCTGGATTCATAAGTCATCCCAAGGAGAGGAAGTTTTAAGTACCTTGGGTCTATTATACAGGGGGATGGGAAGATTGATGAATATGCCATACATCGTATTGGGGTGGTATAGATGAAATGGAGACTTGCTTCCAGGGTTTTTTGTGATAAGAAGGTGCCACCAAAACTTAAAGGTAAGTTCTGTAGAGTGGCGGTCAGACCGACAATGTTGTATAGGGCTGAGTGTTGGCTAGTCAAGAGCTCCCATGTCCAAAAGATGAAGATAGCAGAGATGAAGATGTTGGGATGGATACCATGTTAGATAGGATTCGGAATGAAGTTATTAGGGACAAGGTGGGTGTGGCCCCCTATTGAGGACAAGATGCGGGAAGTGAGGCTTAGATGGTTTGAACATGTGAGCAGAAGAAGCACAGACGCCCAGTTAGGAGGTGTGAGAGGTTGGCATTGGAGGGCTTAAGGAGAGGGCCGAAGAGAAATTGGGGAGATGTGATTAGACAAGAGATAGCGCAGCTCCAGCTGATCGAGGACATGACCCGTGATAGGAAGGTGTAGAGGTCAAGGATTAGGGTAGTAGGTTAGGTAATCTGGTGTTTTATTTGTTCATACCAGTAGTAGTAGTACATACTTTCGTGTTCTATTGGTATTAGATTTCTATGACTACCTGTCATTTCTTTCATTTTAGTCATCTTACTATCTTGTAGTTTTTTATGCTGCTTCTACATGGTTTCTCATTGTTGCCCCTTGTTCTTTTTCATTCATTAATGTGGTGCTTTTGCTTTCTTGAGCTGAGGGTCAATTGGAAACAGCATCTCTATCTCCACAAGGTAGGGGTAAGATCTGCATATATACTACCCTCCCCAGACCCCACTATGTGGGATTATACTAGGTATGTTATTGTTATTTATGTGGGGTTGATGCAAATGTAAGGTGACGAGCGTATATGTGTGCCATGGTTATTCATGTTGGGGGTAACTTTATATTATTTTACGCCTTGTTGGGTTGCGTGTTCTTCTTGACTTATGATTTACTTGATTTTTATGACAACATGAGCATGATTATCCATGCTAGAGATCATGTTTTAGCTTATGACACCTTAAATGAGTTTGATGAGCTATTCTTGGATTCTTGATATACTTAAATTGATTGTAGTCGTACCTTATATCACAAACACATATCTGTAGATGTTACTCTTGTGTTGTTTGAGCTTCCGTATTTATGTTAAAGATCATGTTTCGGCCTTGTTGTGATTATTTTCATGGTGGGTATTTTCGTGTGATTTGATATAATATTGGCACAAGGGATATTTTCGTACAATTTGATATGATATTGACATGATGGATATTTCCATACTATTTGATATGAGAGGGGCACAATGGGTGTTTTCATGTGGTAAGAATAGGAGTTGGACGTTACATTATATTTATTCATTCCTTATACGCATACATGCTTTCTACCTTATCTATTATTGTTATATATATATATATATATATATATATATATCTTCTACCTCATTTTTTATTGTTACATACATGTATTCTACCTTATTTATTATTGTTACATACATTCCTTCTACATTATTTGTTACTAGTATATACATGCCTTCTACCTTCTTTGTTACTATTACACACGTGTCTTCTTCCTTGGTCGCTATTGTTATGTACTTGTTGTCTACCTTATTTGCGCTATTACATATTTGTTTTATACCTTGTTTATAACTATTATTTACATGCATCCTACCTTGTTTACTATTATTATTTATATGCATTCCGCCTTGTCTATTACTATTACTTATATGCATCGTACCTTGTCTATTACTGTTACTTTTATGCACCCTATCTTGTCTGTCACTACTACTTGTGTGCATCCTGACTTGTTTGTTACTATCACTTATGTATATTCTATCTTGTTTGTTACTGTCATTTGTATGTAACCTACCTTATTTATTACTCTCATTCGCATGTAACCTACCTAGTTTATTACTATCATTTGTGCATAACCTACATTATTTGTTACTGTTATCACATGTATCCACCTGTTTTGTTACTATTACTAATATGATGGTGATTATGTGTGGAATGATAAGGTTGGTATCGGGTGGCAATGCCACAACAGTTTGTGTTGGATCAAACTGCACGCTGCAACAGTGTTATAACTGGACCGGGTTGCATGCTACAATAATATGACCATTGGATCGGGTTGCTCTCCACAGTATGGCCATTATAACTGTTACCTCATTTCTTGTATATTGCTTCTCCTTTGTGGAATGTACTGCATAACATTATGCTATGTTGGTATTTCTGTGAACCTTGTTTACTTGTTCTCTTATTTGATTCTTTTACTTTATTCATCTTTCTATTATTTTGTTTTCTTCTTATTACTTGCACATGTTATATTAAGTTAGCATCTTTTGACTTAAAATCTCGCTACACCTTTACTGAGTCTAGTCAAGGTACTTATTGAATACATGGGGTCAGTTTTACTCATACTACAATTTTGCATCTTGTGTGTAGATTTTGGAGCTAAGCAGTTGTGAAGTTCGAGGATGAGCATTGAAGACTTCAGAGTTCTAGCCATTAGCTGCCATCTTGTTCATGGTAGTTTAGAATAGTATTTCTATTTATGAATTTTCAAACAGATGATGTATTTTTTCTTGCCAGCGTTGTAAAATTTTAAATCTTAGTTGCTCATGACTTGTACCACCGGATCATGGGATAGTTAAAGTTAAATTTTGTATTCTTATTTTTGTATTCATTGATGATCTTCGATTTGAATAATATTATATGTTAGTTGGCTTACCTAGTTGTTACAACCCAAATTCCCAACTAATCGGGGTCTTGATGGCACCTAACACCGCTTGCTAGGCAAGCTATACACAACAGATAAGATAGGAAAGAAACAGTAATTTACGACTAATAGCAAGATAACTATATAAAGTAAAAATAACTCGAAAGGTACATATAATAAGTCTCGTACCAACAACTACATGAACCATCCAAAGATGTGGAGTCACAAGTACATGAGCTTCTAAAGTTTACTATATACACGATTTTGAAAGAAAATACAACATTGTCCGAATAATAGAAACAGTAACACATAAAATAAGAAGACGACTCAAGACCTGCGAATGGAATGCAGCTCTACCTTGAATCACCTGCCTGGTATCTGCTAAGCACCTCTCAAGACTCCGCCGGTACCGATATCAGGATCTGCACAAGAAGTGCATAAGTATAGTATGAGTACAATCGACCGAATGTACTCAGTAAGTGTCGAGCCTAACCCCGACGAGGTAGTGACGAGGCTAAGACAATACACCTACTGTAAACCTGTGCAGTTATATATCACGAAGTAACAAAAATAACAGATAAAAAATTAAATATAACAACGGCATAGGGACATGAAAAGGGGACATCAATTGTGGTACGCAAATTGAAATTCTGCTTGATTGAAATTAGCTCATCAATCAAAGGTTGCAAATACACATCAATCAAGCTTTTCGGATTACGTGGACCGGGGGTAATACAATTTAAGAATATATATATAGACTAGTCATGCACAATTCTGGTGGTAGATTATAAGGTGTAAGAAAGACAGGCTAACATGAATATGGTGTCGCAGATACAGAAAAAGGCGTGAAGCCATCCGCACACAGACCTAATCGAATGTTCCTTGGTTCACTAGCAAAATCTGGATATGTCCTATCAAAGTGTTTCCAAGCTTCCCCATCTGAAGGATGACACATAACATTGGGTGGTCTTCTATTTTCAAAGTGCCATCTCAGATGAGGAGCAGCACTCATCGACGCATATAACCTCTTTAACCTAGGTATAAGAGGTAAATAATGCATCGCTTGATAGTGACCATCTTCCCGCTGGAAAGCCTCTTGAAACGAGGCTTTTCTCAAAATTTACAATTGTCCAAAGCTGCATCATCTTTATAATATAACATGCAACCAGCTTCACAACAATCAATTCTCATTGACGAAAGTCCTAACTTAGAAACTAATCTCTTTGCATTATAGAAATCAACAGGTAGTTCGATATCACGGTCAACTAGTTCACACATAAGGTCAATGAAAGAGTCCATGGCTCCTTGAGAAATATTCCAATCAGATTTTATACTTAGTAATCTAACTGCAACAGACAACTCAGAGTGCGGACTTCCGTTACGTAGTGGACGACTAGCTTCCTCTAATTGTTCATAAAAACCGTTTTGCCTCATCATTAGGAGTTTGTTCAACATTTTCATTGGAATCACCCCTTAAGTGAATCCCAAAAGCATCCGCAACCATATGATGAATTCTAGAATCACGATTTGTATTTTCCACCGACCTACTACTTTCACCCACAACCATGTTATGAAATATCCCATGGCTGCCATCGATCTCTCCATGATTAGTCCACACAAAGTAATTTTCTATAAACCTCCTTCTATAAAGATAATGTTTAACTTCATCCGGTTTTTCAAACTTCATACAGTCGCACCTAACACAAGGGAACCTAATTACTCCTTCAATTAGGTATGGTGGAAGTGGCATTGCATGTCTAATAAAGTCATCCACCCCTTCTACAAAATCCTCTCTCAATCCTCGTCAATTAGGATAATTCCTATTGTACATCTAAGTACGATGTTCCATCTATACAAATAAAACAAGAGGAAATTAATTTAGTTAATTCATATCCTAATCTTTTTCTAGTTAATTAATTTCATATCCTCAAATTTCAATTTACAAACTAAAAGTTCAATTTATAAACTAAAAGTTCAATTCATATCTTAAAAGTTCAATTCATATCCAAAAAGTTCAATTCATACACTAAAATTTCAATTCATATCCAAAAGGTTAAATTCATAAACTAAAAGTCCAATTCATATCTTAAAATACTCAATTTATAAACTAAAAGTTCAATTCATATCCTAAAATTTCAATTTATAAACTAAAAGTTCAATTCATATCCAAAAAGTTCAATTCATAAATTAAAAGTTCAAATCATATCCTAAAATTACAATTTATAAACTACAAGTCCAATTCATAAACTAAAATTCCAATACATAAACTAAAAGTCCAATTCATATCCTAAAATTTCAATTTGTAAACTAAAAGTCAAGTCCAATTCATAAACTAAAAGTCCAATTCATATCCTAAAGGTTCAATTCATATCCTAAACCCTAGATTCTAACTAAACTATCAGACAACACAAAGTATAATTCAAATCTAACTAAACTAAATTCAAGACTAATTAAACTAGTTAGTTAATAAAATTATTTAACAAACTAAGTTAAACAAGACCTAAACCCTAATCCTCAATAAATACAATGTTCAAAGAATTGAAACACTAATTGAAACAATAAACTACAATACATCAAATATTGTAACACACACACTAGAAATAACAAAGATTGAAGGTTATAATTCTAACCTTGATTTTTTTTTAGATGCAGAAGGAGAGAGAGAGGGGCGGCAGTGGGCGGCGACGCGAGCAGTGGTGGCGCGGGGTGGGGGATGGGATTAGGGTCACTGAAATAGAGAAGGGACGGGAATAAGAGAGTTGGGAAATTTTGGGGAAATAAGATAAATGGGGAAAACCCCGGTTTTGTTTCTAAAATTAGAAAAGTAACCAAAAATAGCGACCAATGTTGGTCGCTATTTTTGGTCGCTATAGTATAGTCTATTATATATATTACGTGTATTATATATACTAAGTGTATAGTATAGTGTATTATATAATACATTATACTGTATATATAGTATACTGTATTATATATACTAAGTGTATAGTATATATATGTAGATATAGTATAGTCTATTATATATATTTAAGTGCATAGTATATGTGTGTGTGTGTGTGTGTATATACATATACATACATACATATATATATATATATATATAAAAGCTATATTCGATATAATATTAGCTAATGCACTAATACTTAGTGCATAGTATAGCATAGTATATATATACTAAGTGTATTATATATACTAAGTGTAGTGTATAGTGTATTATATAATACGTTATACTATATATAGTATAGTGTATTATATATCAAGGTATATTCGATATATATAGTATATATAAGTGTATATATATACTAAGTGTATTGTATATACTAAGTATATAGTATAGTGTATTATATAATACACTTTACTATATATATATATACTATACAC
>MCJB01009267.1:94586-123301 GCA_002018475.1 Nicotiana obtusifolia
GGGTTGAGGTTGGGGGCGGAGGGGAGGGGGGTTGGTGAGGATGAGGAATAGGACGGTGAAGATTGGAAAAGAATTTTAGAAAATATTCATCCAATTGAAGGAAAATAAGTTCATGAGGAACATGTTTTTCAAAACATTTAAGCCAACCAAACATAAAAAAAGTTAAAAAATATTTTCCTTTGTACTAAACACACACCCTTTGTTTCGAACATTTGTTATTAATAAAATCAATAGTATAAATATCATTAGCAACAGGCCATGGATAACAAAGCTAACAGGCGATGGATAACGAGAAGTATATGAGTAACAACAGAAATAATAGCTTAAAGCACATATCCATCACCTATGATGTGATATACATGTATTAATATTACACTTAGAATGTAGCATAATCAAATTTATATTCAAATTTATATTATTAATATATAAAATTTAACAGCGGTGTTAATTAAAATTTCTTGGAGATTACAAGCAAAATTCATTGACAAAAAAAATTTACAAGCTGCAAAATTGGTGGCAGACGTGCAACACGAGCAGAAACCTTTTCATTTTGCTCTCACTCCCTGCCAAAGCAAAGCCGTCTCACAAGGCTTTGATTAAATCAAAATTTTCACAGATCTTGCAATATCATGCAGCTCCTCCTTTGAAACCTTTTTCCAGACTCCACCAATCAGCAGGTGGCCTTTTGAACCTTCCAAAGGCATGTTGTCGTTGCCATTTTTATCCGAGAGAAAATCCCTGTCGTTGCTATCACCAGGCTCCTCTGTCTTCCTCATTTTCTTCATACTAGGATGGTCGTCCAAGCATTCAATCGCAGAGGAAGCATCCCGCTTGCATCCACATTTATCAGTTTCTGGGATTTCATTGTCGGATGATTTTGCAACTTCTGCTGAATCATCAACAAAATCAAGAATCGGAAGACGGCCAGTAGAACCAAATGTATGGGGCAGCATACCAATGGGGCATGGTTTCCATGCTTCTGCAACTACCCATCTGCTCCCGGCATCTGCTGTTTTCACGTTATTGCCCTTCCCAACTCGGCACTTAATTAGTTCAAGCTTCTGAGCAGCCTGGCGAAGAGAATCTTCCCCCCTGGATGGTAGGAAGCTTTCCGAAATATTGGTGAAAGGATCCGAGTGAATAATCTCTGAATCAAATACACTCAGTGAGCAGAGCTTATTTAACTTATGGAATAAAGAATTCCTTCCCATAATCTGAGCAATGACAAGAGCTGAATCCATCAGCTGATTATTGGTGTGAGAGGACAAAAGTAAACATTTACGTAATATTTGTTGCAGCGTTGCCTCTGGAAGACCAAGTTTTCTTGAAGAATCTTCCCTGTCAGCAGCAGCATCACTACGGTTAAGAGGCTTCAGTGTCTTCAGATTTCCAACTACCTCTTCACACAGATAGAATAATAGTTGAATTCGGAGAGATTCATTTTCATTTCCTAAAAAGCAATTTTCACCAGACAATGATTCATTAGAGAAACGAGTCATCAATAAAACGCTAAAACCCATTTGTTAGGCAAGCAAATAAAATTAAAATAAAACTAGAGAAGCATCATAGCAACTCTGGTTCAACTAAGATCAACTTCATTTTCATTTCCTAAAAAGCAATTTTCACCTGACAATGATTCATTAGAGAAACGAGTCATCAATAAAACGCTAAAACCCAGTTTGTTAGGCAAGCAAATAAAATTAAAAGAAAACTAGAGAAGCATCATAGCAACTCTGGTTCAACTAAGATCAACTTCAAATGCAATCTGCTCAACTAAAACACCCGCGGCTTGTCTGGTCTCTCACATAAGAAAATATAACTCGGCATAAAACTTAGCATTACTAATACAATCATTCTAGCCTCTATCTTACTAGTATAATGTCTGGTCACCATTTTCATTTTTCCATAAATAATACTACTTGCATAACTTATAAGAGAATCTACATAACATTTCATAACAGGATAGAATATCAAATAACAACAACATATCCAGTGTAGTCCCACAAGTGGGGTTTGGGGAGGGTAGAGTGTACGCAGACCGTACCCCTGCCTTTAATAGAATATCGTATAAGAATATTCATATTTGGTAAGAGCACCTAAAGTGAGAAATACAATTGAAGTAAGGCGCCTTGTTTTCGCATATAAAAACATTTAAAGCTAATGCTGGAATTTGGTATTAGAATCTCTGCTTAACAGTTTTAATACATATCATCCCTGTATATATAATGCCTGTATCACTAGTTTGCAAACCAACTGACCGCTTGAAGCATTTGGAATATTTAGCATAGATGAAACGAGATCTAAAGGGAAATCCAGTTAAAACACACTATCTAATGTAGCTCCCAGCACCTAGTTTATCAATTTCAAAGTTGACTAACTGCATACGAGAACATGCATAATTCTATGTTTCTGAGTCCCAGGTATATTACTAAGTGCATCTTACAACAAGACCAAGCACAAGTAATAACGAAAGTGAAAAAATGCTGCCTTAGATGTCTCAGACCCGAATTTCACTTACCAAGTTCATATTTCATGGCCTCCAGAGTCTCGATTTTGTCAAGAGCTGCCTGCAGAAGAGTCGGAAGCAACTCTGGTTCTCTATTTGACAGTTTTTTCAGTATTGGTTTCCAATAATCATATGCACTTTGGCTGTCAATGATTCCATGGAATTTCAAAGCATTCACTAACTCCCCATTTGGGGAATCTAATGGCTGCAGCATAAGTTCCAAAAGCACAGATATCACTTCGGAAGAAGAGGAAGTATATAATCGTAGAACGGCTTTGGTAGCTCTGGTAATCTGTTTCTTAGAACCTGAAACACAAATTATTCCAGAAAACTTAAGACCACCTAAAACACAACAAATATGCAGATCCTAAAGCATATGCCATCAATAATCAGTGCAAATCATTTTCATCAATTAAGCATCATACATAACAAACTTTGCAGGAAGCAACTCTATATTCTAAATACCATTTTAACTTTCAAGCCACACAGAATTTATACAGATATCACTGCACGAGAGTTAATTGACCAAAGATGCTAAATTCCACAATAACTAGAACCTGCGAAAAAACCTAAATGGTGGTAACTGATAACTGGACAGTCCTGAATCCTAAAGGATGTGACTGTGAGCATTTGTAATCCTCAACACTATTTTTTCAAAGCATCAACTTGCTAATGCACTCAGTGATAAATTGTCATCGTACGAAGCTTTAATAGTTCCAAGGTTTAATCCTCAGCTTTCCCAAAATAGTTACAAAGGAGGAAAGAGAAATCACTACTTTTGTGTGCAATAGATTTTCAAAACAGGCAGAGAAATTGTTCTAAAGCACACTTCATAAAAGCAGATGCAGCAGCACTGCCACAGACATAAACCGTGGACTTAGAGACTTGAAGCTGAATAAAATTACCAGAACATGGTAGCAACCCAGAGGTGACAGGGAGAAACTTGTTTCTTGCACAAAGCTGCGCCAGTCTGATTCCTGTATAATAGAACCAAACTTATTGGAAAACTAGGAGAAAAGCGGAAATTTTTGCACTACTTATCTTTTCAAAAGGAAAAGGGGAACAAAAGAATAAGCCCAGCAAAAAGTTTTATTGGCTGATCTAATGTCAATCAACTCCATGTACAAAGTACGCTTCCTTTTCCTTTTCCTTTTCCTTTTCCTTTGTTTTTAATGAGAACAATTCCAGTTGCAGCACTAACTCAAAACCATTCAGCACATACAGGCGTGAAACAGTATCAAACTATGACAATAACTTCGCAATGGACAGCAAGAACAAAGATTACATAGCTGTGAACACTTGTTCAAGCAAAATATCAATGACGAAAAATGGGATCCTCCAGCGATTAGAATCAACACTTCTACAGAAACATCAGGAAAACTATCAACTAAATCACGGTATCTTTTATGTTTTACCAAGACGATGAGAAAGAACTTGCACCAAAATGAAAAGAAATAGTTCAATGAGATTTAAGAGCAAAATAGAGGTTCCATTCAGTGATGTGCCATCTAGTGAAATCCAGTTGCCATCCTCTGAATGTCTCGGAGGTGGAAGTACAGAGAAAAATAAGACGAGAAAAATAATGGGTGTTATTCTAAACAAATGTTACTTTTTAATTTTCGTCTCTGTTAGTTAAAAAACTGGTGCAAATCGTGATCTGTGAAACTTAATAGAATAGACAAATCATTAACATCTGGTAATTGTCTGATATTACTGGTCGATGTTGCAAGTGGAAAGAGCTTTCTCTTCATCAACAGTGAATTGTGTAGCAAATTTAGCGACAGAATTTATGAATGATTGTTTAGTTTATTATGTAGATATGACATAGTATTTGAAAGTAAAACTATTGATGTGACCATTAATCATTTGCAAACATGAAAAGAATAATGAAAACACATCAAGGACAATCGTAATGGTGATATTTACATTCATACAATGTGCTTTAACTGTTTTAATTTAGATGATATTCATATACTCTGTACCCCAACTACAGGTGCTTACAAAAATACAATGTTAATGTACCAGACGTCAAGGAGATCACAATCCTCATGCAAGAAGATTAAACAATGGACAATATCACTTGGCAAAACCACCATAATATAACAATAGGTTAGAACTTCACTCACGCTTTTCTGAAGTACTCGATCTGGTAGTCTGCTTCATTAACAATAAGGAAGCCATCTCTAGTAATCTGTGTTTGATTTCTTTCCTCAGATTGGCTGTTGGATCCCTTCGAATTGCTTTGCTTTGAGGTTCCCAATAATATGATTTCAACCAGTCAAGTGCCTGAAATTATTGACATCATTTAAAACATGATCCAGCTGGGACTTTCTGTTTGTCACTCGACTCACTCTTACAGACATGAGGAAAGAAACTTAATGTGTACTCGTCACCATGTTTTATTTTTGGTTTACTACTTATTCTCCATTCTATCAAATAGATTACCTTTTCCAAATTTAATTTAATCAATTGTAGAAGTATAGAGTTTGGATGGATGAATCATGAACAAATGACAGTAACTATAGGCCTTGATGTGATTCAAAAGAATGTACAAGGCTCAAGGATAGAAATTTGATTTATTGGTATGGGGAAAGAAAAAGCAAAAGAGAGAACTACTTTGTCCAGCCAAAACCCAAATTATAACAAGGCCACTGAATGCCCAGTCGTCGACTACGTTGCGCGGAATCTTCATTTTAGTCGCCGCACCAGTGTTCGCACGACATGGGTACTGGTAAGGGTGTGGGTGTCGTACCAGGTGGGGTCAATCGAGATCGGGTACTTTGACCACAATCCACGGACAAATTTGAGCAAAAGATGCTGCCTGCTATTGCCTAGTGCCTACAACTTGAGAAATTCCCAAAATGAAAGATTGAATTATTAGCTGCAGTCCACAACCACAGAATATTTCTCGTAATTTAAGATATTTTTATAGATCTATTTTAGAATTTTGAATTACTTTTAGCCGAATCCCCACCCATATCCGTACTTGGATCCATACTCCCGAATCGTAAAATTTAGATTATGAAGGAACCGACATCTAGATTCGCACCCGGATTGGATACCCACACCCCAGTCCGAGCAAACATAGGTCGTCAGTCAATATGGACAGTAAGTGGGATTCTGATCCACCCAGCCCATGGACATGCCTACATCACATGTTGTCTAAACCATTGCAATCAAGCGCAAGGAAGGTTTCCAGCAAAGAGCTTCATCTTTATGGCCTAATCATTATAGCATTTCATCACTTCTTCACAATGTCCACAGCTATTCAGTATAACAGATGTGATGCAAGATCATGCTTCCTTCAGCTCTCTCTATTTTATCTTCTTAAAATGTTTTTCATTCTCCAAAAAAAAAAAAAAAAAAAAAAAAATCATCTTCCAGAAAATGTTTCCTTCAGATTTTTCTTCTTCCACATCTAGTTGATACTTGCTAGGAAAAACCAAACAAGCTAAGGTCAATCTCATTTACATTTATTCATAGTCTGAGAACCTAACAGTGTTATCAAAGGCTAAAAGCGGAAAAAAGCTTTAAGGTCTGTCTGTTAAGGCTTTAAGCGCAAAATGCAAATAATGCGTGGGCTTTAAAGAAGAAAGGCGCAAATAGAAAAAAACTACAGATATTTATGTGTAGTCCAACACTAATATCTATAAGCAAAAATATGGACAAAGAAATTGAAGAAAATTTGCAATAAAGTGAAATATCAATTTACAATATGGCAAGAAAAGTATGTCTTAGAGCCTTGATGACAATACTGAAGCGTGCGCTAAGCGAGGCAAAGCGCTCAACATGTTTTGAGCCTCGCTTCAAGGCTTAAGCGCGATAACGCTGGAACCTGAAAATTTAATATTGTCAACTGGCAAGCTTCCCAGTCCAGATCAGATCAAAGATATCTACCACTCAAAAGCAGCTTATTCAGCTGATAGCCTGATATCATGCAATCAGAGATGAAACATCATGTTCTTAGACCAAATAGTTCACTCAGTCGGCTCCAAATTCATTTTAAATCACTGCTGAAAACCTAGATCCCTTTTCTTTTTTTTTGAGAAATACTGCAGAAAACCTAGATCCTACTAAAATAACAAGAGAAAATGGAAAACCTACTGCTATCCAAGAGGATCTCATAAGTATTACTAAGGCAGAAAAGACTGCATCACAAGAATAGCATGAGCCACAAAGCTACAAAGAATACAGAGAATTAGGAATCAATCATTTTCCAATAACTAGAGAATGAGAAATCTATCGCTAAAGAAGAGGATATGCTGCATGTGTCTCTTTTTATATCGGTGATGTTTGGGCCAAATCACAACACCTCAGCTAATCTATTGGACAGCTTATCCAGCCTGCTAGCACAGGTTCCAAAGTGACCCTGCACACCGAGCCTGAAGCAAATCATCTCACACCTAGTGCTGCAGCTAGACCTTAGATTACAGCAAACATAATTTGGCCTCCTCTGATTAGTTTTATCACTATAAACCACAATATCTCTGTATTTCTAGAAGACAATCCATCACTACACTAAATACTACTATAAATGTCAAAGTGGAATGGAACTTCAAGAACCTTTTTATTGGATAAATAGAACATCAGGAAGTCATAGCTTCGACTGTAATAATATAATAAACAACACATATTTAAGAAACGGTTATAGAGGGAAAGAAAGATATCTACCTTGGTAGAGGCAAGACGGACCAATTGCAGTGAAGGAAGATCACGATGAGAGCCCTCTACAAGGAAATAGCAACCACTTTTAAGAAAGGAACTTTTTCAAATTTGAATTTCCGTTGGAAAATCATAAGCCACAGCCAAGCTAATATTGCTAGCTGATGCAATTAAGTAACATATCGTATATAGCTTCCAATTATTCTAAGCCTACGGCAGATGCAGAAGGAGGACAAGTTGATGCATCTAATATGATATATCTCTATTACTAGCTTACTCACTCACAAAGACTGTAATAACTTTACTCTTTTTTTTGATTAGCAATCTACTCGTTGATGCTATGTATAAACTGACTTACATTTTCTTTTTATGACCGAGAAATCCCGAGGGCTAGTGGCGCATGGTTCAAAACTCGGTGAATAATGAAAACTGACGTACACTTTTAACAACTTTTTTATATGGCTGACTTACATATAACAATCAACAACTGCCAGTTTTGAAGTTGTAAATATGCATAAACACTCACCATGGCGAACATCAATCAGCATACGTGGAATTCCAATATCATTGGCTGCCTCACCTATTGAGATTTCTGTCTTCTTGCGGGTCTTCTCAACAACGCCATTTACAAGCCTTGAAAAGTAGTTATCATTATTATGCTGATTTTGCTAGCTAATAACGCACTCACCCACACACAGCTGCTATCCTAATATACCACCATTTTAGCCACAACAACCTCACAAATAAGAGGTCAAAGATGAAAAGTTAACTAAAGAATTAACTTAAAAGTGTACAACGGGTATTTCAACCAACAAGACTGCAAAGGAAACACCGCTGATTGTGTCATTTTTTGTACTGTACATAATGAAACAGAAGATTCCATAACTATTAGAATGATACGAGCCGCGGAATGCTTGCATCAGTCTAGGTTTCCTACATCACACCTCCTTGGGGTACGACCCTTCCCCGGACCCTGCGTGAACACGGGATGCTTTGTGCACCAGGCTGCCCTTTTTCACTTAGTAGAATGATACGAGCCGTGGAATGCTTGCATCAGGCTAAGTTGCCTATATAACACCCCCTTGGGGTACGACCCTTCCCCGGACCCTGCGTGAACACGGGATGCTTTGTGCACCAGGCTGCACTTTTCCACTTGTATTTTTTGGTATAAAGAGTTTTTAACTTGTTGTATAAGATAGTTGGGAAAATTTGATAGATGAATGTAGTTTAGCCTACGCTTATCTCGTATATACTTTTTCAAACCATCTTGGTGTATAATAAAATAAATTTATTTAACTTTTAAAAATACAAAGAAAACAAAGTGTAAATAACATCACAATTTTTTAGCAATGGTGCTATGTTACCATTAAAAAAAAGGGCATTCTCGCAAATCACACAAACGGAGGAAAATTTTCTTTTAAAAAAAACTAATGACAAATGTACCTCATAATTGCCATGCAATATAGCATAGAAAGCATTTCTTCTGATTGCAAAGCATTTCCACCTAGGTCCTTCCTGCAAAAAAGAATTACTAAGAACAATGTCCATTTTAGGACTCCCAAGCAATATACATAAGAGGATAAATCAACATAACAACTCACTCCTAATATATACTCCCTCCATCCCAATTTATGTGAACTTATTTGACAAATCAAAACTTATGGTTCTAAAACAACACATAGATATTTCTATGGCTATAATGAAAAGCGTAAAGTTAAATTATTCTATCATTCTTTTCGGGATAGATTAAAAAGGAAAGTGTATCACATAAATTGGGAAAAAAAGGTTGAATCAGTAAAGAGTGACCTGAAAAAAGCATCTTTTTGCTGAATTTCAATAATTGAAGCTGTAACTTCTACTGCAACAGGAATGCACCCTCTGCTCCTCCACGTCGATATCTAATATCCCCAAGAAAAAAGTATTCAATTCAAATTTATAGCAAGAGAAAAAATTATTAGGGCAAAAAAATAGAAGGAAAAAAGTGTTTTTTTCTTTTGGGAGTTAGTTACCCTTTGAAGAGCAAAAGCAACAGAAGGAGGAGAAGAAGAGAAAAGGGAATGTCGAACAGAGTTCCATTCATCCCAGCTTATCCATGGCACCAATTTGAATCCCTGAGAGTTGGTTTCAGCGATTTCGTCGTCAGCTTGTGGTTCGATAAACCCTAGAAGAGACTCCATTGTAGAGGAAGTTGAGAAGAATGAGGGATGAGAGTCCGAGGGTTTAAGGGATTTAACAGAAGAGACGGTCCGGGGCGGACAAGAGGACATTTCCTGGCCCGGTTCAGGGACTGTTACTATTTGATACACATGGGAATTGTCATTTTATACGATAGTAAGTACTTAAAATATAGTAAGAATTTCTATTCTGTGCAACGGCCGCGTAAGAAATATTTGTACCATTAATTTACTAGTGAGGTAATTTACAAATAAATTTTTATGATTAATATCATTTATTGATAAAATAGTAGTATGTAATTTGCTTAACATATTAGAATAAAATGTTAAATCTAATTTATCATGAGACTTACAATTTTCCATAAGGTAGCTCCAAATGTGTGGTGACAAAGCCATTTACATAAATAACAAGTTGGTTACTTATTTTCAACGAGGATTGGACAAACTAATAGAGTGAAAAGTCAATTTAGCAATTTTACGAAGGGTGTCACGGTCAAAATAATGAGTAAACTAGGAAGGTCCCGAACATGAGGATTGATATTAATACAAGATTTTTGGGAGGTGAATGATTATAAGCATTTCATCTCTATTTTTATTGATTTCCAAAATACTAATTTGCAAATCCTTGCCAGAGATATAAGCTATTTTGTTTCACTATATATCTTTGATGCCTCAATTATTTATATGAACATTTGAATGTGTACTAGAAATATGTTTACGTTTATCAATACAATCATGTAAAACATGATACGGATTCAATGCTTTATAATGAAGTGCTAAAATTATTTTCAGGTTATATAGGTAAATAGAGAATCAACCTCAACTTTAAATTATATTTTATATCTGTTCGCATATGTCATTTTAAAACTTTTCGAAAAGTTAATATCAATCAGCAAAAAGCTAAAAAGTGCAAAGTTAATATCAATCAGTAAAAAGCTAAAAAAGTACAGAGTTAATATCAAATATTTCGGTATCTGATGGCGTAAATGATAACTTAGTTAGCATCTTAAACATGTATGAGTAAAACTGGTTTATAACAACTAGACTTTTTAAACATGTATGGGTAAAACTGGTTTATAACAACTGGATGAATGGCGGTGCGACAAGTGGCATTGGAGACAAGTAGGATATGAGTAAGCAAACAGCTGTCACCAGTTGCAAACAGCTAGCAATCAACGTCAAACAAGCTCCGAAGACAAAACAACTGATAGCAAAGGTTTGTCGCATTGTCATCGGGTAACGTTCATTGGGCAGCCGTTACAGAGAATATTTGCATTTAAACCAGCCATTATGCATCCATCAATGACAATTTTATTCTCATTCAAGAGGTGCTTGATTTTAGGATCTTGTCCCTCTAAATAGAGCTATAAGTAGCAGGGTTAACAACCATTGTAGGGACAAGAAACATTATGCACACAAAAGCTATAATCTATTATTTTGTTGCGCTCGATCTAAACAATTTCACAATTGCTTTTACTTTTGCTCTCCAAAAGATTGAGTTCTGAGTCAGGCTTGTCATCTCTTTTAATTTCAGTCGTTAATCTTATTTTTGTTCCTATTTATTTATCATTTTTGGATCAAATCGATTTGCTTGTCTATAAACCACACTATAACTTCAACTGTACCATTTTACAGGTAAATAATTTGGCACCCACCGTGGGGCATAGACAGCTGCGTAATTGCTTTGGTCCATTCGTTTGTTACTAAAAAAGTTTTGACTCTTTCCTTAGTTAAAACTAAATATGATAGCTAATGATGTCAACAACGCTTACAATGTTGGAGCACACGATGAACTGGAAGAGGCATCCCAGCATGATGACTCAATCAGCAAGACCCATAATGAAGGAGATGAAACAACCCTTGTTCGTAAAGGTCAGTACCCTCGGCATGTGCGGGGCCCAACTCTTGATGATGCGGAGGATGAACACATTGTTGAAACGGTCAAACTCCTGAGAGAACGCAAAGAGCAATCATGGATTACCTCTCAAGAGAAGATCGGATGATGACGAAATTAAAACAAGCTTTGTCGGGTGCTTCTAACAACGCCAATGAAAGAGCTCCAGTTCCTCCCAGCATTTCCAAAAATTAGACGGCTCAAAGGACCGATAATAACACTCCAAGGGATGAAGTTGATTTCAATGAAGCTGGGGGGATCGGAAGCGGGTCTGGGAATAACAACTTGAATGATCCTTTCAAAACCGAACTCATGAGATTCATGAGAGAGATAAATGAAAGAATGGACTAGAACACAAAAGAGTTTCATACAGGGATGGATCAGATTCTAGGTGCACTGTCGGTGTTAAAGGGTCCAGACTCAAAAAAGTATACTCAGTTGCCATTTAAACCAAGTGCAGCACCAAAGTTGATCCCGAAGAGGTTCAAAATGCCAGATATACTAAAGTATGATGGAATATCTGATCCACATGAGCACATCACGACCTACACCACGACAGTGAAAGGAAACGAATTGGCTTGGCACGAGATCGAGTCGATTTTGTTGAAGAAGTTTGGCGAAACCCTCATGAAGGAGGCTCTGACATGGTATTCCCTCTTACTAGAACATTCAATCGATTCTTTTGAAATGCTTGTAGATTCGTTCATCAAAGCCCATGCTGAAGCAAGGAAGGTCTAGGTCAGAAAGGCAGATATATTCAGGATTTCGCAAGGAGAATCCGAGCTGCTTGAGAATTCATAATCCAGTTTCTAGAAGGAAAGAATGCTGCTATCAGCAGTTCCGGATGAGTGGGCAGTGGAGACATTCACGAAGGGTCTAAATCCACTAAGTTCTAATGTCTCCCAAAAACTGAAGGAGAGCTTGCTCGAGTTCCAGGCAACCATATGGGCAGGTGTCCATAATCGCTACAAGTCGAAGATAAGGATAGAGGATGATCAACTCGATTTTTCAGTGTCTCCAAGGGACAGGATCGCAATAAGAATCAGGATAAGTTTAAAAATAACTTTGATGCAGATCAGAGGTCCTCTGGGGGTCGTTTCCTACCGTACGAGAGGATCGATGGGCATAGTAGTAAAGGATTTCAGTCGTCAGATAGGTTTGCTTCCGACAGAAGGACGGATCGTGGCCCGAATAACAGATCGTTGCAAGAAAAGGAGGTGCCAGGATCCCAAGATCCTAGATATCCCAGGTTATCATATTACAACTTTAACATCAGCATGGTAGAATTAGTGTCAGCGATGAGGAATATCAAAGGTGTACGGTTTCCGAAACCAATCCGATCGAACCCCAGCCAAAGCGATCCTAATTTGTGGTGTGACTTCCATGGGGCTCACGGCCATAGAACTGGGGATTGCCGACATCTTTGTGAGGAGGTGGCGATTTTGTTGAAGAACGGCCATCTTAGAGAATTCTTAAATGACCGCACCAAAAACAATTATGGTAGAAGTCGGGACAATGCGGAACCATCAAAGACAGTAGTGGGGTCACCTTGAATGGAAATCAACATGATCTTCGAAGGGGGCAAGGTCAATGGGGTGACATTTTCGGCAGCAAAAAAGACAAAAATATCAATAACTCACGGCAAAAGGATTCGGGAAGTCTCGGAAGATGACATCGCCTTCACGGAAGAAGATGCTGATGGGCTTCTCCTACCGCAAAATGATGCGCTGGTAATTTCACTTAACGTCTTAGATTTCAAAATTAAGTGTGTTTTGGTCAATCCATGGAGTGCAGCCAATATCATACAATGGATGGTCCTGGAACAAGCAAAGTTGACTGGGAACATCATTTCGGTGACAAAACTTCTAGCCATCTTCAACCTAACGAGTGTCATAACTCGAGGAGAAATTTTCCTGCCCATGCACGTCGAAAGGGTAACGAGGACCACTTTGTTCGAAGTGGTAGATGGCGACATGGTCTATAATGTGATCCTCGAAAGGCCGTGGATACACAAGATGAAGGTTGTGCCCTCGACCTATCACCAATTGTTGTAATTTCCGACACCTGAAGGAATTAAATAGATAAGAGAAGACCAACCGGCGGCAAGGGAGATGAACACTGTAACCATTTCCAGTAGCAAGGATAGCGAATCCAACAACTAGCAATTATAGGAACCGATGCCTTCTCCCATCTCAATCGAAGATGACAAAAAAGAGGAGTTGTCGAAATTATATTGTGTACCAAGATCTTTTCAGGTACCGGAGGAGACAGATGCGACCAAATCAACCGTGGAAGAACTCTAGCAAGTGGCCTTGTACGAGGAATTTTTGGAAAGAAAATTTCATCTAGGAACAGGGATAAATCCCGAACTCATGCTAGAATTTATAAATTTTCTTAAAGCTAACGTTGACTACTTTGCATGGTCACACTAGGATATGACAGGTACTTCACTGGAGGTAGCTGTCCACAAACTAAGTCTGGATCCAAACTTCCCACCAGTAAGGCAAAAGTAACCCAACTACTTAACATCGGTTCAATTCGTGAGGTAAAGTATCGGAATGGTTAGCTAAACGTAGTTGTAGTACCTAAAAATAATAACAAATTTAGGATGTGTGTGGATTATATGGATTTAAATAAGGCATGCCCCAAAGACTCATTCTCGTTGCCGACATTGACAAAATGATTGATACTATGGCCAGGCATGAGTTAATGAGTTTCCTTGATGCTTATTCCGAGTATAATCAGATAAGGATGGACCTATAAGATTAATAAAAGACTTCTTTCATCACAAACTTTGGCACATATTGCTACCATGTGATGCCTTTTGGGCTCAAAAACGCCAGAGCCACGTATTAGAGGCTCGTTAATAAGATGTTTGAAAAACAGATAGGTAAGACGATTGAGGTATATATTGATGACATGTTAGTTAAGCCTTTAAATGCAGGAGATCATATTAAACATCTCCAAGAGACGTTCGACATTCTGAGGAAGTACAACATGAAACTCAACCTGGAGAAGTGTGCCTTCGGGGTTGGCTCCGGCAAATATTTGGGTTTTCTTGTCTCACAAAGAGGGATCGAGGTAAACCCTGACAAAATCAAAGCCATCGAGGACATCCCGGACCAATTAACAAGTGTGAAGGAAGTATAGAGGATAACCGGTAGGTTAACAACTCTCAGCATATTTATCTCAAGGTCCTCGAAAAAAAGGCCACCACTTCTTATCACTTTTGAAAAAGAAGAACAACTTCGCATGGACTCTGGAATGCCAACAGATACTGAAGGACCTAAAAAGGTACCTATCTAGCCCTCTGTTATTGTCAAAACCAGGGGAAGGTGAACAACCGTTAATTTATTTAGCGATCTTGGAAGTAGTGGTAAGTGCCGTTTTGGTTCGAGAAGAAGAAGGTGCACAATTTCCTGTTTATTGTGTTAGTAAAATATTATCATGAGCGTTGACTCATTATCCACACCTTCAAAATATGGCCTTAGCTCTCGTAGTTGCTTCTCGAAAGCTTAGGCCTTATTTTTTTGTGTCACCCAATAGCCGTTGTTACAACTTTTCCCTTAAGGAATGTCCTTCATAAGCCTGAGTTGTCAGGCCGTTTGGCTAAATGGGCAGTCGAAGTCAGCGAGTTCGACATTGAATATAAACTGAGGGCTGCAATTAAGTCACAAGCTTTGGCCGAATTCAGTCTGGGAATAATGTCATTGGCTGCTAAGGAAGCAAGTGCTAGTGTCGGGAATGACATTGGGAGTTTGGACCTTGTTTACAGATGGAGCCTCCAACATAAAAGGGTCCGGTCTCGGAGTAGTTCTAATCACTCTTCAGGGGAAACCCTTAGACAGGCCATCAGAACTGTACCATTGACTAACAATGAAGCCGAGTATGAGGCTTTGCTTGCAGGACCTGAACTAGCTCGGGGACTAGTTTTTGAGGTCATCGAGATAAAGTACGACTCCCAGCTGGTGGTAAACCAAGTGTATGGAATTTTTAACATAAAGGAAAAGCGAATGCAACAGTATTTGAACAAGGTTCAAGTAGTACTTACACGATTTCGAGAGTGGTCAATCGTCCACATTTCGAGGGAGGAAAATATGGAGGCAGATGCACTGGCTAATTTGGGGTCATCCACATAGATGACAGGATCGGATTCCGGTATGGTCATCCAATTGTTGCATTCGGTGTTGCATGTGGACGGCCACTGCGAAGTAAATTCCACCAACTTAATATGGGATTAGAGGAATGAGTTCATTGAATATCTCAGGCATGGTAATTTACCCGAGGACTATTTTACTAAATGGGTTGAAGCAAGTGCTTACCAAAAAATGAAAGAATGAGAAGTGGTCGACTTCATATGGGACCACACAATCTGCCGATTTGGAATACTAAATGAGATTGGTTTTGATAACAGGTCACAGTTCGTCGATTGTAAAATCACAAAGTTTCTGGAAGGACTAAAGATCAAACGGATCACATCTTCTCCGTACCACCTGAGTACTAACGAACAAGTGAAGTCAATCAACAAGCCAATTCTTCAAAACCTTAAAACAAAGTTAGAAGATGCCAAGGTAAAGTGGCCAGATGAGCTCCCCGGAGTGCCATGGGCATATCGGATCACTGCTAAGTCGAGCAACGGGTGAAACACCCTTTTGCTCGTATACGATTCGGAAATTTTGATACCGATGGAAGTGGGGGAGCCGACCTTAAGGTTTTCTCGGGAAAATAAAGAATCGAACAACAAAGCGTTGCTGGTCAAGCTACATTTACTTGAGGAGAACCAAGATCTGGAATACGTGAGGATGGTGGCCCAAAAGCAAAGGATGGATAGGTATTACAACCGCAGGGCGATTCTATGTTATTTCAAATTTGGAGATTTGGTTCTGAGAAGGGTTAATCAAAGCACTCGGGGAAGTTAATGCTGGAAAGCTGGGATCAACATGGGAAGGACCTTACTGGGTCTCATCTATAACCGATAAAGGCTCATATGAACTGGAAAATCAGGATACAGTCAAATTTTCGAGCAACTGGAATGTGACTCACCTCAAAAGATATTATTGCTGAAGATCCTTGTTGGTACTGAAAGTATGTGCTAAAATCTTTTTCCGGTCATCCAGTTTTTGTCCAATCGGGTTTTTCTGGCAAGGTTTTTAACGAGGCAACGACGTAAAGCATACTACGAAGGAAGGATCATCAGCAAGGTTAAGACCTTCGATATCAAGGCACTAAAAGTTCTTCCATCGATGGGACCAACGACTATGAGCTCATGTGGAAAACAACTTGTGGATGGTTAAATAATCTTTGGTTCGATGGCAAATCTCGCCTCCCAAAACTCAAACAAATTATTTAACCATTCACGAGTTGTCTCCACCGATGAAGCAGCAATATAAAGTATAAAACGAAGGTAAAAGACTTAGATGAATGTAAGACTTCCAGTGTTCGAATTCTCATACTTAGTATTCGAACAATTGGGGGAGACTAATACATGATACTACGCCAAGAGTGCAATCAAAACTAAGGACTGTTAGAACAGGGATCAATGTATTATCGGGACCAGGAGACTGTACGAGCAGCTCCGTAGAAATAATTGTACAAGTTAGCCACATGTATTGGCAGCTTTATTTACTTAAGCAGATGAATGTTTATGTAAGTTTACTTTTGAAGATAGAAAGAATAAATCAAAATTCTTTTGTTTTTATCCTATTTCTTGTCCGAATGATAAGTCAATTTATTTTATCATTTGAGAGTTAACCAAAACTTCAAATGCTTGTGTCGTAATGAACAGGAGACGTCCTCTTCAAGAGCACCGTAAACATAAGGGCCCTCACTTATGAAACCCTCATAGTAAAGGATAGATTCCGGAAGTGCTTATGCTCGAAATCAAAATCTACCGGATGCAAAAATGTTTCCGAAGCTTTATCAATTAAACGCAAAAAGAATATTTTTGCACAACACTTAAGCAAAAAGTTGTTTTATTTATTAAAGTGCCAAACTTAGTAAAATATTTTGGCATAATTACAAAAGATAAAAGAAAAAATTTATACATTATTCTTTGCAACCAAAACTGGAAGGGAGAGAAGGATCTTCATTCTCCCTAGTGGAAGAAGGCTGTTCCGCTGCCGGTTCGGGGCCTTCATCCTCTTTGGTCTCCCCTTCAGTTCTTGAATAATCAGAACTAGTACTTGAGAAGTCAGATGCAGCAGGCCGAGTAGCACGAGTCCAATTCCTGGACCTGGGCAATGTAGTCATCGATATTGGCAATGCCTTGTTTGGCCTCCTCCAAAGTCTTCTTCTTTATATGATACATTGCGTAGGTTTTCTCAAAGATAAGGGAGTCTTCTTGGTTTTGGAGTTCTGCTCGGAGTTTTTCAATTTTGGCTTGGAGCTCTTCATTTTCAGCCTTCATCACGCTAAGTCTGGAATTAAGCTCAAATGGCCTCTCTCCTCGATAGCAGTGGCCTCCTCAATTTTGGCACATAAGCCAGCCTCCAAGTTGTTAACTTGTTCCATGAAGGAAGACTCATGCTCGGCAGCATCAGTCACATCATCGTGAAGCTCGGCCCATTTAGCCTTCGTTTTCTTGAGGTTCTCGTGTAGCTAGGCGACTTCTTGACTATGAGCCATAATATCTTGCTCAGACTACTGCAATCGTGCCTCGAGCTCATCCATTTGAGAGACTTTGGACTCCAACACGGGGAGGCACTCAATAAGCTGATTCTTCTCAGCCAAAAGTTGGTCTCATTCTGAAGCAAGCTCTTGCTTGTCCAGAATCAACCTCTACAGGCCCTCGAAGGCAAGAAAGTTGGCCTGAAGAAGGGATAAAACCAAGGTTATTAATTTAAAACGTAAATTGAAAGAAGGTGAAAAAGAGTGAGATTGTTACCTGCGCCGAGTAATGCATGCTATTATTTATGAGGCACTTCCCCAAAAGAGAGTCTATCTTCTTCTAGTCTTTCACTGAAGCTAGCGGCTTTAGGTAATTGGCAAGATCCACCGTCTTGGAGAGAATATGACACTCCTTCAAAACCTAAAGAGAGGTGCTTTGCCTTCCACGAGGATCTTAGGAAGGTGCCGAGTGATTATTTCCCAAGTTTCCATGGTCGGGAGATCATGGAGGGGTGGCATTCCCTGCTTGTTTGGCTGATAGCCGGTGGAGGAGAAGTAGTCAGTGCTGGTGGAGAATAGACAACTGGTGTCGATGGATGGGAAGCTGTTAGTGTAGATGGCAAAGAGGAAATTGGTACATGGGGGCGGCAGTTGTGGCCGGCTTAGCAGTCGGCAACAGAGAAAGGTCAAAGGCCGAACTCCTCAAACAGGGAGCATCGGCAGGGATCAGAAAATAGGTATCAGCATTTTCAACCAAACCCATCTCCCCCTAGAGCACCTGAACTTCCTGTGATGATGGATTTTGAAGCTCTATCGGCTGAGCACCCGGTTGAGGTGATAAGACCTTTTTATTCTTTGAAGAGGGGCGCCTTCATTATTAGCCCCTTCTTCATCATCAATAAACACTATGACCGATTCAATTGATAATCTTCTCCCTCTCTTCTCCTGAGCCCCAGTAGAGGAGGTTTACTTCCTCCTGGGTTTCTTGCTTTTAAAACAGGGACTCCAAGAGGAGGCATCCTCACTGAAGGCTCGAGTAGATCCATGATCCCTGCTCCGGTTAAGGGCATTCTACAATACCCGCTCGGCTTTCTTGGGGTCATCGAGGGCATCGACATCGGGGCACACGACAGAACCCCTCGACAACCCTATGCAAACAAGAAGACAGTTAGTGAATGTCATGACCTGATTGGTCGTTTTGAGCATTTTCATTATGTTAGTTGTTTGAATTCTTGAGTAGCTTCATATAAGGTATATGACTTGTGTGAATCATCAGTTTTGGTTTTCAGGTGATTCAGGATTGATTTGAAAGAATAATTCTCAACTAGAAAATTTTAAGTTGGAAGAGTTGATCAAGTTTGAATTTTGTGTTTTTGACTGCAGATCAGAGTTTTGATGATTCTTTTAGGTATAGATAGTGATTCTAGACTTGGGCGCATGCTCGGATTTCCATTTGGATGTTTCTTGAAGGTTTTGGCGTTAATTGGCGAAAGTTGGCAATTTGAAGGCTTGGAAAATTCATAGGTTTGACGGGAGCTGACTTTGATGATGTCGGGTTCAAATTGTGGTTCTTAGAATTGTAATAACTTTGTTATGTTATTTGGGACTAGTGTGCAAAATTTAATGTCATTCCGGGTTGATTTAATATGGTTTGGCACGAGTATTGAAAGTTGAAAGTTCAAAAGTTCATTAAGTTCGATTTGAGGTGCGATTCATGGTTTTGATGTTGTTATGTGTGATTTGAGGCCTCGAGTAGGTTCGGGTTATTTTTTAAGACTTGTTGGTATGTTCGGACAGGGTCCCGAGGGGCTCGGGTGAGTTTCAAACGTGATTCAGATCATTTTGGATGGTTTTTGTATTGCTAATTGCTGGTGTTTCAGTTGTTCTTCACAATCGCGAAGATGAGGCCACGATCGCGAAGTGATTCTTGGAGCTGGGTATTTTCTTCTCCTTCGTGTTCCCGATAGGTTTACCATGTTCGCGTAGAGTCAGGGTCTGGTCATCTTCGCGTCCGTTTCTACGCGTTCGTGTAGTGTTGAGCTGAGCTAGGCAGGTCTATGGTTTCCTCTTCGCGTTCGCGATGTTTCTCCCGCATCCGCGTAGGCCTGTCTGCTATGTGCATCGCGTTGGCGAGGCTTGTACCACGAACACGTTGAGTTAATTGAGGCAGCGTAATTTTTGTTCATCGCAAACGCGAGTATTGTTCTGCATTCGCGAAGGGTTCACCTGGGCAGTGCTTATAATGTACTTTATTTTGAAGGTTTTGGTCATTTCATCATATTTTGAGTTATGTAGCTCGGATTTGAGCAATTTTGGAGGTAATTTTTACCACATGGATTGGGGTAAGTGTTTTCTACTCGATTTTAATTATATTCCGTGATTCCATCTTTGATTTGGCATATGATTGATGATTTCAAAAGAGAAATTAGGGGTTTTTTCTAAACTTTCCTAAAGTGAATTTTTGGGTTTTGAACATCGAGTCGATTCGGATTTGAGTGAAATTAGTATGGTTGGACTCATAATTGAATGAGTTGTCGGATTTTGTGAATGGCTCGGGTTGACTTTTTGGTTGACTTTGAGTTTTTGATTAAAGATTCAACCTTAATCGATTGGGTTTGTCTCCTATGGTATTATTTGATGTTTTGAGTTGCTTTTGGCTAGTTTCGAGTCGTTCGGAGTTGATACACGCGGGAAGAAATTTATAGAATGCTATTTGGCTTGCTCGATATTTGTTTTGGCTTGTTTAAAGTAAGTATCTTATCTTAACTCGGTTGAGGCACTAGTTGCCTGAGTTATCTGTGATAGCTACTGGCTATGGGTGCGCATATGTGTGGAGATTGAGCCCATGTGCGAGCACGGGATATTTATCCATACTCAGGATAGTGCTTAGGCTATGATATGCCTTGAATTGACTGTCAAAATTTAAGCTGTGATGTTTCTCATATTTGTAGCCCCATTATGAACTATTTGATCCATGTTTGAGGTTACATAGAGGCTAATTCCCTGAATGAACTTGATATTTGCTATTTTAGTGAGGAAATTACTGATTTGAGCTATGATAGCACACTTTGCACATGCATATACTTTAGCATGTCCTTATACCAGTCCAGGAGCATGAAATTTGATATTCATTCATCATACATATGTATCCTTGTATATTTGTTTATGTGTGATATGCTTTGGATTGGATGCATGTGAACACGCCGGGCGGATTGTGTTGTTATGCCTGTGACTACGCCGGACGGATTGTGATATAGCCTGTGACCACGCCGGGCGAATTCGTTATATTGAGCCTGTGATCATGCTGGGGGGATTATAATATGGAGCATGTGACCACGCTGGGCTGATATCACGTTGACTTGGCCGTGCTTGTATGTGGATACGAATCTATCCCCGAGGGTCATCATCTCATGTTTCTCTCTTGATGGTCTACATACGGATTGTGAGAAACCGACGGGTTTCTGGTTGATGTGAGCTCTGGGAGAGCGTGTTATTGTTATTTGGATCAGGTTGCATGCCATAATAAGCCTTATTGACTTATTGTTATTTGGATCGGTCTGATATTTTGTTATTACATTTCATCTTTAGTTGCAATTTCCTTGACTGTATACCTAATTGACTTGCATATCTTCCTTATATGTTGGACTGTTGACTAAGTAGAACACTTTAAAAACAAAGAATTGTGAGCACCAAGGTGGTTTTTTCTGTGTTTTCTCAATTTGATCATATATCCGTTCTATAGTTATTGGATTTAAGAACTTGTACAGGTGATTGGTGCATATCATTTATAATTCTTGCTTCTTGTATCTCGCCGAGGTTAGTTATGATACTTATTGAGTACATGAGGTCGGTTGTACGCATGCTACACTTGTGCACCACGTGTGCAGATCTTGGATCTGATGTTGCTGGTACGACGGGAGCTGGCATTGAAGATGTACATGTGTTCTGGTTATAGCTTCCACTTGTCCTTGGTAGCTTTAGATTTGCAAATCTGTTTATGTATATTTTGAACAGATGATGTATTTATTTCATACTAACTTTGTAAATTCTAAGTCTTAGAAGGTCATGGTTTGTACTACTAGTCCTTGGGATACTGTATATAGTTTCAGTTATTTCACTTATAGATCCCTTATTATTTTATTATAGTTGTATTGACATTTATTTGGGTTACCTAGAGGGTTGGTTTAGGTGCCATCACAACTGGTTGGATTTTGGGTCGTGACAAGTTGGTATTAGAGCTCTAGGTTCATCGGTTCTACGAGTCATGAGTAAGTGTCTAGTAGAGTCTTGCGGATCGGTATTATAACGTCCATACCTATCTTCAAAAGGCTACAAGGCATCTAGGATAAACTTCCCATCTTTTTTTCCTTATCGTGCGGTATTGATTCAACTTGAAGTGTATCTCTTTGATTTCTCTCCATCCACTCATATGTTGTATTGAGCGCTCGGCATTAGCTGTGCATTGACGGCTTGCGATTCCATGGATGAGGTGCGATATGTGTACTCGGTGTTGTGGTTATGGTCCTATCTAGAAGACTTGAGGCCGGGTTTCGACCGCATCTTGGGCTCGATGGTTTCAGTTGTGTGAGTACGTGCTTTTAGACTTCCGCGTCCGGTAGTGTCCCTAGGAGTGGGACTGGCGGCTCTATGAGTGGTTGGATAATTATATGATGAGTATTATATGATCGCGGGATGTGCTTAGATGGTTTGGATGTGACGAGAAGAATTTCAATTGGGATATGAAAGGAATCTGGATGCTTGATTTCTGTGGATGTGTTATACAGTCTTTTTGAGGGGTCTTTCATGTTGTTCATTTGTGGAACGAAGTAGATTCTCATGTCTTGTTGACGAGTTTAGTCTCGGGAAGATTAAGTGATTGCATAGTAGTTGTGGCCGTGAAAGGACATAAAGAGATGCCAGTTTGAGGCTAAGTAGGTTAGTTATCTCCTGCAGGTGGCCTACGAATGTGTGGTCCTTATGATGTTTCTGTGGAGTGTTTTTTCTTCTACCAGTGGGTTATATGTGTTGTAATTGAGTTTGGATCTCTTGAGTTGGTTGGCTCAACTATCACAAGAATGAATGTGCGTTTAGCGGAAGATTTAAGGTATTTTATGATTAGTGCTACATGAGTTCATGAAGGGTTTTGTTGAATTGTAGTGCAGGATTATAGCAATAATGGAGTAAGGGTATTCTGGGTTATCAGATGTTGTGATCTATGGCTTTGAGCCAAGTAGGGGAGGCTACTAACGACGATCAAATTGCATAGTCATATGCTACGTTAGTTTTGGTCTGAGGAACACTTGTAGATCGGTTATGACTTGAAGAGGGTCATTTCGAGAATGACTCGAGTAAGGAAGTTTCTAGGTGCATGATGTATTACACTTTATGGATACAGAAATCTTGAAATGCTTTGGGTTTGTTATTCGTGGTGAATATAATGTGCTAAGAAAAGGGAGTTACACGATTGTGTTAAGGTGGGTTACTTCTTTAGGGTGTGCGCGCGCTAATGGAGCACATGTCATTCAACTCGTTTTGACAGTGTATTTGAGATTTGAATAGGATAGATCACTGCTGCAAAGTTTCTACGGGGTTTAAGATTTATATGTGGTATTTGAGAAATTTCTGGACTTGTAAATGGCTAAGATCTGAGATTTGCATTGAAAGGTGTCAATCCTTGTGGTATGTCTGTATCATTATAGATTTTACATTTCAGTGTTAGAAAGGTTAGGAAACAACTTCAGATTCACAAAAGGTCTCTTCAGAGTGGGTATCTCGTTTGCAGTACTTTTGGGTGATTAAAAGGGAATACAGTGGCTTATGGGGTTTAGGGAGATGCGGTTCATGCTAGGATCTCTTGTAGTGAGAGTTGGCTTAAGGATCATAGTGTGCTAGCAATGAGAAGTGGTAACTTGCAGGAAAGTTGAGAGGAACTCGAAGAAATAGATCAGCTTGGTAGTGGTTTAGATCAGCATGGTAATGGATATGATCGGTTCTTTTGGTTCTTATGATATTGTAAGGCTTTACCGGTATTTTGTGGAAATACTCTTGGGCTTGGCGACGTGCGTGACTTGGTTGAGTTAGAGGAATTCAGTTATGATGGCTTGGTTATGTGCAAATGGGTTTCTAGAGTTCTTGATGATTCTACCACGGCTTGAGATGGACGTCCTCTACAGGGATGGAGGAGTTTGTTACGCGTTGTGATTTTCTCCTGGATGGGATCAAGTGGAAGGTTTCTGGCTGTGGAGTATGTATTCTGCTTGTGACTCAGAGTTGTCAATGAGATTTTTGTGCTTTCATATAATTGTAAGTTAGAGGTGGTGCGTCGTGTGGGATTGGGGTTTGCACGTACAAGGTTGCGGTTGGGTTTTGAAGGTAAGGTCATGAATCTTAGACAGCTTAGATGATTTCAAGTGGTTAGAAGAATGTGGGTACTAATTGGTATCGCCTGAGATGAGTGTGCATTTCAGAAAGGCGCACTGTGTTTTGACTTGCGAATACTTCATTAGTATTGCAGTACTCGCCTGGTTGATCGACTGCTGGTGATCAGATTTTTCTATGTGGCACGGAAGAATTATGGAATGATTGTGTATGAAGGATGCATCAGTCACTTGAGTGGTCGAGTTGGGATCGACTATAGTGATTCGTGTATTATAGGGATTTGAAGACAAGAAGGGTTCTTAAAGGTAGGTTGTTCCTTGGTTGCAGATAGTGAAGGTCTATTAAGAGGTTGACAACTGAGTGTATGTATTGTGGATAGGTTATTGTGGACCTTTCAGAGGTTATCTATCTATTTCGGGAGGATTAGAATTGAATTGAGGCCACTGGTAGGCCCATTGAGGATATGCATTCTACATCGGATCAGTTTTGTTTACTTAGAACAGCTATTGTTGGAGGGTGTGTTATTTGGCAAGAGTTGAGCTTGTTTGTGTTCTGAGATGGTCTATGTGTTATTCTTCTATGCTACCTTGGGTTGTGATTTGTTGGTTATTTTGACACATGATGTGGTTCTATTTGGGCCTTGTGGCAGAATTTGAGCGAGATCGTTCTTGGGATGCTGAATGGTTGATTGTGCCTTGGTTATGGTCTTTTCCTATTTGGGGTATATTGTGCTATCTGTTCCTCTATAGCTATGGCATGCAATTCGTGTGTCGTTGTTGATCTGCATATGGATGTTGATTTTGGGCATTGTGGCTCAAGGTATTTCACGTGGACGGTGTTTGGATGGGGTCACGTGTCGCAGGAATTATGATGGGATATGATCTTTTGTGTTGATTTCGTGTATTTTGGTTCTCCTTTGTGTGATGGGTTCATAGCACTGTGCTTTTGGTGGTATTTGTTGAGCTTGTGGAATGGTTCTCTAATTGAGTCATTTTCCATTTTTGGGTACATTTGAGTTCTTGCTTATGGGCGCAAAGATTGCACGGTGTGTGGCTTTGGGTTCTATTGGTTTAGCATGTCAGTAGAGCAGCTTCTATTCGATGAGATGAGGTCATTAGACCTATAATAGGTGCTATCGGATTTGATTAAAGTAGGTTTGGAAGAATAATGTCACTAATCAGCTTAAAATTTGGCTACAGTTCTTGTCAGACGAGAGAGCTCCATGACTTGTAGATCTGATGAGTGGTTATGAGTTTCTGCACGCTTCTTTAATCATTGACAGTGTACGAAGGGTAGAACAAGGTTTTATTTGATATGAGGTTTGTTACCGGTATCGAGTTTGTTAATGGACAACTATTATGATCGGAAGTTATTGCTATGGGTATACGTGTTATGCTGTATACTATGTGACTACGTTTTAGGTTATGGTTATGACTTGATTCAGCTTGTTCAGACTTATATAGTGTATGGAAGAATCGGGTCTTGCAATGGATTCCAGATGTTAGAAACTGGGTTCCAAGTATTATGGACTAAGATTGAAGTAAAGATCTTCAGTTATGTTGTGTTGTCAGGCTTACATGGTTTGGGTTGACAAGAGATCACACCCGCGTATGTGCATGTTGAGTTTATACAGTGATTTGATGGCTTTGAAATGACTCTTGGCACATTCGAGGACGAACATATGTTTAAGTGGGGGAGAATATAACGACCCGATCGGCCGTTTTGAGCATTTGTATTTCGTTTAGTTGTTTGAAGTTTTGAGTAGCTTCATATGAGCTATTATGACTTGTGTGAATCGCCGGTTTTGGTTTTCAGGTGATTGGGGATTGATTTGGAAGAATGATTCTCAATTAGGAAGTTGGAAGAGTTGACGAAGTTTGACTTTTGTGTATTTGACAGCGGATCGGAGTTTTGATGGTTCTGTTAGGTCCTGATGGTGTTTTGGACTTGGGCATATACCCGGATTGCATTTGGATGTTTCTTGAATGTTTTGGCATTAATTGGCGAAAGTTGGCAATTTGAAGGTTTGGAAAATTTATAGGTTTGACCGGCAGTTTCTTTTGATGATATCAGATTCGAATTGTGGTTTCGGGAATTGAAATAGTTTCGTTATATCATTTGGGACTTGTATGCAAAATTTGAGGTCATTCCAGGTTGATTTGATATGGTTCGACATGAGTTTTGAAAGTTAAAAGTTCATTAAGTTCGAGTTGAGGTGTAATTCGTGTTTTTGATATTGTTATGTGTTATTTGAGGCCTCAAGTAGGTCCGTATCATATTTTGAGACTTGTTGGTATGTTCAAACGGGGTCCCCAGGGGCTCGGGTGAGTTTCAGACGTGATTAAGATCATTTCGGATGGTTTTTGTATTGCTGATTGCTGGTGTTTCAGTTGTTCTTCGCGATCGCGAAGATGAGGCCATGATTGTGAAGTAATTCTTGGAGCTGGGTATTTTCTTCTCCTTTGCATTCACGATAGGTTTACCGCTTTCGCATATAGTTGGGCTCTGGTCTTCTTCGCATTCACATTCGCATCCGTTTCTACGCATTCGCGTAGTGTTGAGCTGAGCTGGGCAGATCAATGGTTTCCTCTTTGCGTTCGCGATGTTTCTCCCACGTTTGCATAGGTTTGTATGATATGTGCATCACGTTCGTGAGGGCTTGAGCTCCGAACGCATAGAGTTAATTGAGGCAATGTAATTTTTATTCATCGCGAACGCGAGTATTGTTCCGCATTCGCAAAGGGTTCACCTGGGTAGTATTTATGAAGTACTCTATTTCGAAGATTTTGGTCATTTTATCATATTTTGAGCTATGGAGTTCGGAACTGGGCAATTTTGGAGGCATTTTTCACCACATTGATTGGGGTAAATATTTTCTACTCGGTGTTGATTATATTCCATGATTCGATCTTCGATTTTGGCATTTGATTGATGATTTCAAAATAGAAATTGAGGGTTTTGTCTAAACTTTCCTAAAATGATTTTTTCAGTTTTGAACATCGATTCGGAGTCGTATTTGAGTGAAATTAGTCTGGTTGGACTCGTAATTGAATCTGTTATCGAATTTTGTGAATGGGGGGTTGACTTTTTGGTTGACTTTGAGTTTTTGGTTAAAGATTCGACCTTTATCGATTGGGTTTGTCTCCTATGGCATTATTTGATGCTTTGAGTTATTTTTGGCTAGTTTCGAGCCGTTCGGAGGTTGATACGCTCGGGATGACATTTCTAGAGTGTTGTTTGGCTTGTTGGAGGTAAGTATCTTATCTAAACTTGGTTGATGCACTAGTTGTCTAAGTTATTTGTGATAGGTACGTGCTATGGGTGCACACATGTGTGGGGATTGAGCCCATGTGTGAGCATCGGGATATTTGTCCATGCTCAGGATAGTGCTTAGGCTATGATATGCCTTGAATTGACTGTCGAGCTTTAAACTGTGATGTTTTTCATATTTGTAGCCTCGTTGTGAACTATTTGATCCATGTTTGAGGTTACATAGAGGCTAATTCCCTGAATGAACTTGATATTTGCTATTTTAGTGAGGAAATTATTGATTTGAGCTATGATAACACACTTTGCACATGTATAACATGTCCTTATATCAGTCTAGGAGCATGAAATTTGATATTCATTTATCATACACATGTATTCTTGTATATTTGCTTATGTGTGATATGATTTGGACTGGATGCCTGTGAACACGCCGGGCGGATTGTATTGTATTGCCTGTGACCATGCCGGCGGATTGTATCGTTATGCATGTGGTCATGTCGGGCGGATTGTATTGTTATGCATGTGACCACGCCGCGCGAATTGTGTTGTTATGCCTGTGACCACGCCGGGCGGATCAATTATATTGAGCATGTGACCACGTCGAGCGGATTAAGATATGGAGCCTGTGACCACGCCAGGCTAATAGCACGTTGAATTGGCTGTGTTTGCATGTGGATAGGGATCCATCCCCCTAGGGTCACCCTCTTATGTTTCTCTCTTGATGGTGTACGCGCAGATTGTGAAAAACCGACAGGTTTCTAGTTGATGTGAGCTCTGGGAGAGTTTGTTGTTGTTAGTTGGATCGAGTTGCATGCCACCACAGGCCTTATTAGCTTATTGTTATTTGGATCGGGTTGCACGCCGCAACAGACTGATATATTTGGTTATTGCATTTCATCTTTACTTGTAATTTCTTTGACTCCATACCTGATTGACTTGCATATCTTCCTTTTATGCTGGACTATTGATTGAGTAGAACACTTTAAAAACAAAGAATTATGAGTGGTTTTTCCTATGTTTTCTTGATTTGATCATATATTTGTTCTATACTTGCTGGAATTAAGAACTTGTATAGGTGACTGGTGAGTATCATTTATAATTCTTGCTTCTTTTATCTCGCCGGGTTAGTTATGATACTTATTGAGTACATGGGGTCGGTTGTATCATACTACACTTTTGCAACAGGTGTGCAGATCTTGGAGCTAATGTTGCTGTGCACGGGGGG
>MCJB01009267.1:123321-196757 GCA_002018475.1 Nicotiana obtusifolia
GGGGGGGGGGGGGGTGTGGGTCGGCATTAAAGATGTACCTGCGTTCCGGTTATAGCTTCCACTTATCCTTAGTAGCTTTAAATTTGCAAGTCTCTTTATGTATATTTCGAACATATGATGTATTTATTTCATACCAACTTTGTAAATTCTAAGTCTTAGAAACTCATGATTTGTATTACCAGTCATTGAGATATTGTATAGAGTTTCAGTTATTTCATTTATAGATACCTTATTATTTCATTATAGTTGTATTGACTGTTAATTGGCTTACCTAGCGGGTTAGGTTAGGCGCTATCACGACTGGTTGGATTTTGGGTCGTGACAGTGAATTAATCTTAAGATGTTTACACAGATAAGATTGAAAGAAAGAAGAATTTTTCTTACCATGGTTCTTGGCTCTCCTCTCGTATTTGGGAGCCATTTCTTTCCATCGTCGGGTTTCCAGAGTAGTGATATCCAATATTTTTTGGACCCATTGGGCCAGTACTTCAACCTGTGGTAGTTCCCAACGGGTAGCTGGAATGAAGAAATAAAATGTCATTTAAGGAGAAATTTTTTGCACGAAGAAAAGAAAACAAATATACGAAGACTTACGAAAAAGGTTCCATGATTCGGGAACAATTGGCGCTGTGGCTGGGGTGATGTCCCCCGTAGCTATGACGATGAATCATTACATCCACCCATGGTCGTTGTCATCATCAAAACTGGTGAGAAGCGCGTGGTGACCACGCTTGCTGAGTTTTAGCACACCCTCGCGAAAAATCTTGGGGGAGTAAAGATTCATTATGTGCGCAAGAGTCAGGGTTTCCTCGGTCTCAAAGCACAACTGATGAAGGCAAGCCACTATACGCCATATAGATGGGCATACTTGTGCCAAGAAGACCTAGTACCGGTGGTAGAACTCCAAGATTATTGGGTCAAGTCCTTCATCCGATCCCAAGGTGAAGGGACCCAAAGTGAAGGGGTATGTATAGATATACATGAACCCTGCTTTGGAGTAGGTAACTCATTCTACTCGATCTGGGGCAAAGATTTCAATATTTTTGCAGTTACAGTCCTCCCTCTCAACAGGAATACTAGAAGGATAAATGGAGGAGGGGTACCTATAACAGGCCAAAACCTCCCACTTGTGGGATCTGCAGATACTTTTTGCTCCCGGAGATCAGACGCAATACTAAGGTGCAATGGAATGATGGTATTCATGGTTGGAGGTTTAGACTAGACGCCGACCTCTTTGGTTTTGTTTTTCTTTGCGCCTCCACTGAAAAGAAGACCAGTATTTTCGGAGATAGCAGTGTAAGAAGACATAATGGTAAAAGATCAATGAAGAAGTTCTTACTGAGAAAGTTGAGTATTGCAGAAAGGTTCTAAGGACGTTTAGAGAGCGAGTTGTGAAAATAGTGAAGGTAAAGAGTAAAAATGATGAGTAATGGAGAAGTTATAAACGGCAAAAATCGTGGTCATGATTATCTCGAAAATCGGTTAAAATACTTGCTAAATCATGGAGCAACACATGTTCGGGTTATTAAATGCGAGAAGACGTGCGTCCTTTCGAATGTCAGAGACAGTTCAGGAACTTTGCTGCCACGAAAGGAATTCTTATCTACTTCTAGATAACACTAAGTTGCGTCACCGGAAAGTAGGGGGACTATCTGTATGGGGTAAAACTAGTTTATAACAACTGGGCGAATGGCAGTGTGACATATGGCATTAGAGACAAGTAGGATATGAGTCAGCAAACAGTTGTCACCGGTTGCAAACAGCTAGCGATCTTCGCTGAACAAGCTCTGAAGACAGAACAACTGATAGCAAAGAGTTGTCGCATTGTCATCGGGTAACATTCATTGGGCAGCCGTTACAGAGAAAATTTATATTTAAATCCAGCCGTTGTAAACCCATCAATGACGATCTTATTCTCATTCAAGAGGAGCTTGATTTTAGGATCTTGGCACTCTAAATAGAGCTATAAGTAGCAGGGATAACAACCAATAGGGACATGAAACATTTATTTTGTTGCGCTCGATCTAAACAATTTCAAAATTGCTTTTACTTTTACTCTCGAAAACGCTTAATTCTGAGTCAGGCTTGTCGTCTCTTTTAATTTTAGTCGTTAATCTTATTTTTATTCTTATTTATTTATCGTTTTTGGATCAAATCGATTCTCTTGTTTATAAATCACACTATAAATTCAACTGTACCGTTTTACAGACAAACACATCACAATAGGAATCTGATTTTGTTTCAATTCATCGCCTGGATTAGGATAAAGTTTATTGTACGCTTCTACCTCAAAATAACTACAGCACTTAATTGTTGATATTCTATGGAATTTCATATTGGACAAAGGTGAAATAATATTATGCAAAGATTGGAACAGGCAGACGAGGAGAAAGAAGTCTCCATTTCGATCAGATTTTCGAAAATCTGACATTCATTGCGCATGGTGTCTACGTCAATTCAGTAAATATATAATGTGATAATGTGAGTTGCTAGCTTCTTGTCTATCAGGACTTGAATATAAATTCTTGACAAATCACCGGTATCTCCTCCCTTATATACATTATTATCACTAAATCATAATTATTTAATAATATATGTTTTCACCTTAATTTATTACTTATCATCATAACAAGTTGATATGATTTAGTACAAACATCAACTGCAAGTAAATTTTTACCCTAGTGCGCCCTGCATGAGCCGCACAAATAGAGGTAATTTATATAGTCACTTGAAGTCCATACAAAGGGGTAAGATAGTCGCGTCGGTTAATTATTACTCTAATATTACATCTATGCTTGCGAAGACAGTTATTGTACAACTGTTTAAGCAAAACCAAACTCTTCATCATAACACAGCCCAAAGAGAGAACTAAGATTAATGTAAACGTTTACTGTACAAGCTGGAAGAACAAAGCACACCGAGTCCCAGAAAAGGGAATATAGCAATACAGTGTTTGCTGGCTACAAAAGCAAAAGCTTAGGATTAGAAACCAAGCAACTCCACAGCCCTGTCAGAGAGGCTCCATAAAGCTGGTGCAAATAGAGGAGTGATCCTTGGCAACGTGGGATATGTTAGCGTTCCGAGTAAAAACCAGTTAAAACTTAGGAGAGCAACTGCATCAGATGCGGGTCTGTTCTTGATGGTTGAGAAAAACTGGACAACACTCCACAAGGACATGCCAACAACAGTAAATAGAGCGAGGACAAGAGGCATGCATGCATCTTCAGCTTTCCATACGATCGTTCCAACTAAAAGTGACAATATTGCACTAAAAAGGGTCTGTGTAAAAGCTAGCTCCCTTCGTTGGTGTAACACATTACTTGTGTCAACATCCTCGGAGGTGGTAGGAATACACGGTTTGACATATTGACAGGATCTAGCTCCCACAAAATCATGGTTTAACATAGTTTCACTTTTGCTTTTATCTTCCAGGGCATCCTCTTGCATTCTTTCGTGGTCAATGGTCATACTCTTGATGCCACTTGATCTCCAAGATGGTATTGCATTGCCGTCGCTATGCAATATTTGGCCATTGCCTATATAAACATGGTCTCTGTGGTCACAAAGTGCTTTACCATGACTTTCATTCAACCATTGATTTTGTGCCTTCAGATCCTGAAGCTATATCAAATACAAAATTCAGTCTTTCCTGTCTCAAAAGTTGCATTATCAAGAGCAGAGGAAAAATTGGAACTCAGAGGACCATTATAACATATTTTGAAGCTACCAATTTTCAATGATCAATCTACCTCAATGTCTTTCTTAATAAGTCCAACATTTCTGACGTAGCAAGAAATAAAGATCTGAACATAAAAAGGTCATTCAAAACCAAAAGTGTGACATCCACCCATCACCCACAGAATTGCAGGGTAAACAGCACTTAAGAACCAACTCATCCACGTTAATGGGATGGACATCCAACAGTTACCCCAAGCTCAGTTTGCATTGACCCAATAATTAAAAGAAAGAAGTAACTTTGTGAGTTCTGACAATACATTAAAAGTTTAATAGTGTAAAAGCTGCAGTATCATGATTTTGATCAAATGCACGAGGAAAATCAGCAAACAGTGGTAGATGAGCAGGTAAAGCTTCACTTAAGGCGTCCCTTCCTTTATTGACTTCCCTTACTATTAACTTTAGTCAACTTGAGTCGGGGTCCTGAACACTTCCAAGTGCAATTGAATAGCTGTAAGATTTAAATACTCGATTCATTAGTTGATACGTAATTTTGCTAGGTTACCGTGGTATAATTGATATTCATAAGAAACAGATGAGAAAGCAACGTCAAGGACACAGCTACGCAAACAGGAAGGTTTGGTGAAGAATAATCAAATAAAATGCTATTCAGGACTCTTCAGATGCAATATCATGTGAAGTGATGTGAAAGCAAGGACAAGAGGGGAAATATGAGTCCTTGAAGCTTGTTCTGTGGCTTTTGGTTAAGTTCTAGCTTTTTTAACAAGTATATATTGCTGATGGTATTTTGTGAAAAATGCACAAGGTAGCTAAACGATGAATCTATGAAAGTTTCTTCTAATATTCCCCATCCTATTTCGCGCTCTTACTTGCCCTAGAAGTCTAGAAATGGAAGACTTTTTTTAACAAAACGTATTCTTTTATGGTTTTGTAAAGAAATAAATAGGTTGGGTATGTCATAAAACACAAGAGGTTTATCCTTAAAAGGTGTATGCATTAAGGGTGCAAAACACAAAGAACTCGCCTATTCATAGACTATTATCCTTCCTTTCGCCTTTTTCCTCTAAATTAACTATCGACCAAGCACCCATTTTCAGAATGCTGAATGGTCACCATAATCACATTGCTCTTTGTTCTCATTCTTGGTCCCTATATTTCTAAACATCCATTATTCATCCAATGCCCTGAAACACACAGATTCAAAACAAAGCTCTAATTCATAGAGGCAAGCAGTGATCATGTAAACTCTTTGTCTATTCAGCTCCGCTCCTTCCTAAGTTAAATCAGAATGTTGCACTTCCTGGATAAAATATTAACCTGGCCCTCCAGTTGACAAAGAAAATTGGTGAAATATATTAACCTGGCCCTCCAATTGCTCAATTTTGAGTATTGCCTCATCATGTTCATCCTCAAGTTCTGCTAACATGACCTGCATTATCTTTTTATCTTTGATGGCTACCTGCAGTCTCTTCTTAAGTTCCTTCCTTTCCCATACAAGGTTCTCTATCTCTGACTGCATTTGCTGAAGAAGCATTTCCAGCTGCACATGTGTTCTACTCACGTCAGTTGAGAAAACCAAGTCATACCATAAATCCTCAAAATGAAGAGTATACATTTAACACATATCATTAACCAGATATATGTGACACTAAACGAAAAGGAAAAGCTAGTTATAAAGAGAGTAAGGTAAGACAGCCATTATAGGTGATTCTTCTTGCATCCCGTAATATCCTAATAAATTAAAAGTTATTTACTGCCAAGGTCTGAATGAAGAAAGTGCCAATTTGAATACAACAAATCTTTATAGGGAAGAAACTAGTACCTTTCAAATACTAACACGGCAGCAAATTTCAAAGTTAATGTGGCATTAAAGTTTTGGTTCAATGGGGAATAGGACAGGAAGTGCCGTAATGATACTACAGTACTTAAGCATGACTCTCTCACTTGAGAAATCATTCCATGAAGACAGCAGGTGAATTTAGAGCTGCCTGTGAAATCTACAGAGAATATGCAGGACTACGTGCAAGCTATACAAGTAAAAGTTGGATAAGACGGAAAAGCAGAACCGATCCTCTATGGTAGAAAAGCCTACAGGTCCCGCTCCACAAGGTGCACAAAGAGAAGACCACAAAAGATCTAGCTGAAGTATCTTGTCTATCATCCCCACTCCTCTTCCTTCAGATTTCTTCTGCTCCCTTCATCGCACTACCTAACACAATTCCAGCTTGCAGATCTCTCCATTTAGAAGCTTTGATACCGAGGAAAAAAAAATTAATGACAGCATTATCAAGTGGGCCTTATAAATGATTTTGACATTAAAATTCAAGCATCAAATTTCAGAACGCTATTTTATAATTATAAAAGCATCCTTGAAAAGCTATGAAAACTATGAAATCCAGAACAATTAAAAAAAAAGCCTTCAGGTATCCGCTAACCCCCCCCCCCCCCCCCCCAAGGAGAAACACTGATGGTCTCCAATAAAAAAGAATTAACAAGGGAACAAGCGTAACAGGCTATATACATACACATCCGATCCATACATATGTTTGTTATGTGTCTTTTACTAACAAGAGGTGGACCAGAATCAGAGGAAGAATAAATATTCGAAGCAGCAGGATAAAATACATACAAAATGGGAAAAAAACATGTTTCAGCAACATCTCAAAAACTAATATGTTAAAAGGGAACACATGAAATTCTTGCAAAATGTAACTGACCATCCTTTCCCTCTGTAGAGCAGTCAAACTTCGTATTGGCAGGGACAGAATAGCAATAGCCCAAATTATCAGTCTCCAGAGTAAGCTGGCATGAAAACCCATAGCAGCTCTCAGCAGCTCTGTCCAGGTTTGGATAACAATGCATATCGTTCTCACACCGAAGGAGCAAGTGAGTTTGAGCAGTGACAAAGGCTTGATCAGCACGATCGTGACAGTGTTGACCAATTCAAGAAACAGTGCCATCTATACTTCCCAAACTAGTCAAATATACGCCATCTGCATAAACGTTCAAGTCCTCAAAATCCTGGTAGATATGTAAATTCACAGACCGAACAAATTACAGCCTTCAATAAGAGTGTACCCGATATATTTGACAAATATTTAGAACTTTCTCGGTATAAGGCAAACCAGTTTGTGGCAATAACACTGCACCACAACATAGAAAAATATACCATAGTTATTGGGAAAACCGTTTCCTCAAAGTTGGGAGCAACAAACTAAAAAGCATTTGTCCTTAGTTATAATGCAAGAGGAAATAAAACAGTTGCAGACTTGCCACTCCCCAATCAGTTCAGTCATCTCTGAAAATGTCCAGTGTAGTAAAACCAGTGAAACCAAGGTTTATTTTTTCAGATCGAGAGCGAGCTAGTTAAATATCTTCTAGAATTATCTCAATTATTCGATCATGAACAGAACCGACCAATATGATTTGCTTCCCCGGAGACTATATGGGAGTAAGGCAGAAAAATTCACCCACATTTTTCATAAAGATTGAATAACAACGGAAGCCACCAGCTAACTTGAGACCAGGTGAATCAGAACTAATATTCAACACTAAAAAGGCTTGAAATATATATCTGTTAAACATTTAACAAAAATAGAAACATCCTGAATGGCATTTGAACATCAACATAGTTACACCAGCACCAGTCAGCATCATCTATCCAAATTGAGTAAATTCAGCGAAATTTACTATAGATATGTATTCGATCACTACAAAATGTCTCTTAATGATGGAAGCTTCTTTGATATGAGTTATGACCAAGCTCCTTGAGACTGACAGAGAATTTCATTTTCTTAACTTTAAAGTCGTCATCATTGTTCAAGTCCACCTCTCCAACTACACTATAAAATAGAACTTTGTATTTTCTCCTTATATTCATCAGATGCAAGTTAGGAAGTAAATTACACTATCATTAATTATCTTAATTAGTGCAAAAATTGAAATTAATCTTAACGATACTCTTTTAATATCACTTTATTGGAATAATGGAGCACTGATTTACTGACAGTATAAGGTGCACGATGGGCAAAGGCGGACCTATGTAGTAATTAGAGTGGTCACCGGCACGTGAAAAGTTTGGCAAAAATTCAGTGCATACATGTATATATCTTTAAAAATAGTGATATATTAATAGTGGCACCCGATATATAAAGCAAATTTTGGTTGAATGCAAAAATGCACCCGCAACCTTCAAATACTGGGTCCGCCTCCTCTGACAATGGGCAACTATTGAAAATTTCCTTATTAACTACATAGCCATATACATGATGAATCTAAATCTAGTACTAAGGAAATACCTTATATTCTAAAGGGACTCTTTCCCAAGCCTAAAAAGGGATGAAACGGTGATACTTATGATAAAAGAGAAGTCCCCATTCAAACATTAACCACGTATTGGCTTGACATAGGCCCGTATAAACAATTCTCTGTTTTCAATAGCTTCCATGGTTACTGACTCAGGTTTAAAGACGTTTATTTGTTTTTTGACAAAAAACATTTTAGGACATCCCAAAAGGCTTCAAATATATATCAGACACAAGGTACGCTTAATCTTTTGGTATTTCAATATTAAATTTCAGCCGTATATTATGGCAAAATAAGACGCCATCACTTTTATACAGGTCAGCAATTTCTATAAGTAACTGGTCAGATTTAACTTATATACGCTAACAATGAAAGAACTTTTACACTAACAGTGTATTGAAACATGTCTGTAGCAAGTTACCTGCCTTTTTTTCCAGATTATTGTTCCCACTTATTATGGACTATATCTGGAACTTAACCTAAAAGTTCTTTTACATTGAAAGTGTATAAAAGCTGGAACTCATAACTTGTCGTATTATAGGAACATTTTCCACGCTCCATTTCCTATCACACCAAACTAGAAAAGCCTTTACATCCATGCTCCGCACAAAATCTCTAAAAATAAGGGAAAAAGAGTGAATGACAATGCATTCTTTCTACTTCTCAAGATAAACTGGAAACGAAGACACACTTAGTAAAGTCAAATTATCATGCCTTGAAACCAAGAGATCCAAGACCCTCCCACTCACCACCCGAGACCAAAACATAGAAACTCAGATAAATAAATAAATGCACACACATCTCTGAATGTAACAAGGAAATTAAGAAGCACATAATTAATTCATCTGCAGTTTAGCAGAGTTCAAAAGTTTTAAAAAAAAAAAAAAAAGGCAAAAGAAAAAAGCAATAAGAGAGAGAGAGTTTACTTTGTGAGTGATGGGGATTTTGGAAGCTGGAAGACGGAAGGGTCTGAGCAAAGATCTTTTTCCAGAGTGAGGTCGCAGCAAAAATGTAAGAACCAAGGAAGAAGTGGGGTGTTGACACGTCCATCCCGCAGAGACTGACACGTTATCTTAAAAAAAGGACTTCAAATCTTTGAATGGATATTGGATAATGAAGAGCGCCGCCATCTTTACAAACTGATATCACCTCCTCCAAGACTGGTCAGAGGTGTTATGTTGCACCTGAGATTTTGATTCATGCTACTAGTCAGTCACATTCTAACAACAAATTTTGTGTTAAGAAAATAATTAAGATTACAAAATTGAGAAACAGATATAGTGTTTGAATTATATTTTTGAACTTTTTGATATTCGTCACGAGGACCTTGATAGCGCCCCGAGCAATAACTATTATACATAAAAATAACTTTGATCCGAAAAGCTTCAATTCTTGCAATTTTCAAAAGATCACTTAATTTAACCTAATTATCATAGAATGTCACTAAGCTATTTGGGTGAATTTTTGGTTACATAATAGGTGTGTTCAATGATTTTATAGTGACTTAATGTGATATTTAAGTATAATTGAGTGATTATTTAATTGCAAAAAAGTTTGGTAACTTCATGTGATACTTAGGCAAAGTCAAATTAAATTTTTATTGAAAAATTATTAACTTTGGTGCGATGAATTGAGGATCTATTTGGAAAGTCGTAATTATCGAATTGTATAATTACTGGGTAATAATTATAGAATCCCATAACTAGTGGCGGAGCAACTTTTATTAAGGAGGATCAAATATAAAAAAGTAAACCCCCAACGTAATTTTTCAATGAGGATGTCAGTTAACACCCCTTCAAATACATATGACTCCGCCATAGAGATATTACACAATATAATAATTTCAATGATATTTTTTGTTTGTCATAATTTAACTACAGTATACTTCCAATATCATTTCTAGTTGCACAAGTATGATTATATAGTTTAGATATTTTTTTATTTTAAAATAAAGTTAATTTTTAAAAGTGATTAAACCTTTTTTATGAACATGTAAATAAGTTTTAGTGTGTGACAATAGATGAGTCACACTATAAAAGCAAGGGAGAGGAGGGTTAGGAGAAGTGTGTCTATCTCGGAGAATCAGTTCAGATTTATGCGGGAGCAGTCGACTACCGAAGCTATTCATCTTGTGAGGAGATTGACAGAACAATATAGGGAATGGAAGAAGGACCTACATATGGTATTTATTGATAAAGAAAAAGCCTAGGACAAAGTCCCATGAGAGGTTATATGGAGATATTTGGAGGCCAGCGGAGTTCCTATAGCATAGGTGATAAAGGATATGGGAGCTAAGACTAGGGTGAGGACTATGGGAGGAGACTCAAATTATTTCTCAATGATGACGGGGTTGCACCAAGGATCAACTCTTAGCCCATTTTTATTCGCTCTAGCAATGGATGTGCGGACGCGACATATCCAAGGGGAGGTGCCATAGTGTATGATATTTACAGATGACATAATGATGATTGACAAGATGCGTTGCGGAGTTAACGCTAGGCTAGAGGTGTAGAGACAGACCCTAGAGGATAAAGGTTTCAAGTTGAGTATGACGAAAACATATACTTGGAGTGCAAGTTCAGTATTGGGACGCATGAAGCTGAAGTGGAAGTGAAGCTTGGTACACAAGTCATCCCCAAGAGAGATAGTTTTAAATACCTTAGGTATGTAATACAAAGTAATGGAGAGATTGACGAGGATGTTACTCATCGTATTGGAGCAGGGTGGATGAAATGGAGACTTGCATATGATTTTTGGTGTGATAGAAATGTACCACCAAGACTCAAGGGCAAGTTCTGCAGGGCGGTACTTAGACCGACTATGTTGTATGGAGCCGAGTGTTGGCCAGTCAAGAAGTCTTGTGTTCAGAAGATGAAAGTAGCGGAAATGAGGATGTTGAGATGGATGTGTGGGTATAACATGAAAGATAAGATTATGAATGAAGTTATTCGGGACAAGGTATGCGTGGCTCCTATGGAAGACAAGTTGCGGGAATCGAGGTTGAGATGGTTCAGGCATGCGAAGAGGAGAGACACCGATGTCCCAGTTAGGAGGTGTGAGAGGTTGACCATGGCGGGTTAGAGGAGGGGTAGAAGGAGGCCTAAGAAGTACTGGGGAGAGGTGATTAGGTAGGATATGGCACTACTTCAACTTACCGATGACAATGACCTCGATAGAAAGGTGTGAAGGTCGAGTATTAGGGTTGTGGGTTGACATGTAGTCAAGAGTATCTCCTAGTATCGCCAATAGTATTGGTAGTAAGCTTATTTTACTATTCCTAGTTCCTTGTTCGTACATAGCGTATCATTCTTACCGTTAGTATTAATAGTATTCTTTTATTTTCCTATTCCTAGATGTTTGTTATTACATGGCTATTTGCTTTCGTTGTCCTATTACATTGTTGATGCTATTGTTTGTTTATTGCTCCATTTTTTGTTCCTAAGCCGAGGGTCTACCGAAAATAGCTTTTCTATTCTCATAAGGCAGGGATAAGATCTACGTACACACTTCCCTCCCCATATCCCACTTGTGGATTTCACTGGATTTTGTTGTTGTTGTTGTTGTTATTGTATAATAGATGAGTGTATAAAAATATTAAATTTTATTTATTATTAGGTATTTAAAATAGATAGTTTTTAACAAAAATATATTAAAATAAATATAAATTTATAATTAAACTCATTAAAATATTTATTTTTTCAAATAATAATATTTTAACTTGAATTATTTAATAAAAATTCCAAAAATAAACTTAAAATTTTTACCTAATCATGTGAATAAAATGGCAGCTAATTCGAATTTTCATTACGGAATTTAATCTAACTTCCACATAGGATTAGCCAATTCATATTGTAATAAAAGAAAAAAAAATAACAAGAATGGTGATATCCATAATCTAGAAAAAAAGAAGAAGAAGCAAACTTGGAGTAAGTAGAGAACCTGCTAAAAAAGGATGGGTGTTAGGATTTTATAAGTGTGATTCTGTTCTTAGTCATACTCATGTTGAGCTTCTTGCATTGAGACGAGGCCGGTAGATAGCTTATAATAATTGCTTCCTGCCACTGGCGATTGAAACAGACTCCATAGAGATCATTAACTTGTTGAAAAATGACTTACTTATCTATGGTTCAATTATAAATGATTGCAAATTGCTAATGTAGAAAACGGAAAACCTAGTGATTCGGCATAACTTCAGGGATGGAAACAAGGTGGCACATCTCTTGGCTATAAGGAAGGTTCTCAGGAAAAAAATTATGGAAGACTAGTTTACCTCTCAGTACGACCTATGACAGTTACTGCTGCAATCTTTAAAGATAGTATATGAGCAAGTATAGAGAAACATGTCTCAGATAGTGTCTGTAATAGTTTAGCTTGCCTTGGAAACTTGAGTGTTATAAATGACACTCATAGTAATGGTACTGTAACAACAATTTAATATATATTATTTTCTTCGTTAATCAAAAAAGAGAACCTGCTAAGTTCAAGTTTGTCCTTATAGCACAAAAAACATAGTAGGCACATTTACTCTTCTTTTTCACTTCACTCTTTTTTCCTTTTTTTTTTTCATCTCAGCTTAGTCGACGTGTAGTGCAACTTAACGATCTATTTTATTCAAAGTCAATTTGTTTTTTAAAAAAAGGAAAAGAACAAAGTAGAAGAAGTTAGAGCCAAGTTCAAATATGTCACAAACTTTACACATACTAAATAAACGACGGTTAAAAAGGGCTTGGTGGTCAGCGGATTTTCTCCATTGGTGGCAAACATCGAATTGTTAGAAAGAAGAAAAAAAGAATTTCAAAAGTTATAATTACATAATGTAATTACCATCGATTCTTATACCCCTGAAAATTATATAGTGTAATTATCCCTTTTCAATTATAACTAATTCTCTACTAACCAAGTAATTACTTGACTAAACAAACATACCAAAAAGTGTGATTACACTCAATTACACCCGAATTCAATTCTCTTCAGACTTTCCAAACCGGCTCTAAATGAAAGTTGAGTAACGAAATTAACCCATCACTTTCCATCTCAGCTAGTGACCACGATTGATGTACAATATATAGGCTTTGGGAGAAAAAGGATGAAGAGATATCTTAAGACGTTGTTTGTTGTGCCATGAATTTCACCATCCACGGATGTGCAACTATCAAGTTTTCTCGAGTTTGTTAATAGAAACTTTATTATTACTCGCCAAAAGACTATGCATGAGTTTATGTGAGACTATGATTCTATAGCTAATTTTCCACCATTTTTGCAGAAGCAGTAGCAGAATTCATAGATCAAGAACATCTCATTAAGACATCAAATATTTCACAATTTAAAAGTGAGGCTGTATCAATTGTTGAGCTCCACAAATCTTGGCAGATTGTCGTTGATGAAAAAGATCATATTCTGGATGATGAAATAAGTACTTGGACAAGAACTTATATCCAACATGAATAATTAAAACAAGACATTCTTGATAGGATATTACAAAACGAGGTTCTTTTTTTTTTTTTTAGTTAAAACACTGCCTCCGTTGATCATGGATGCACAAAATAATATATTGAGTTTGAAATCCCAAACTTTGTACATGATCATTGAGATGAGACTACTATTGTTAGTCCTAACAAAAAATTAACAGAGATTTACAGAGATCTCATGGTGGATCATATACGATATGAGCTGGTTTGGCCTTTTTGATCCTGAATGGAGGTAAGTTCCATCTATCCATGTTGATGAGCCCTCTGACTTGATTGGGGAGATCAACAAAAGAGTTGAAGACATGGATTATATCGCTACTATGGCTTACACTTTCTAGTTTATCAGCAGGTCTATTTGCTTCTCTGAAACAGTAGTTAATTTCAAATTCATGCTCTTCAACTAAATCCTGGATCTCATTAATGATGTTTATGATCTTCCAAGGGACTTTCCATTCTCTTCTGATGAGGTTAGTGATGAGCAGGGAGTCCGTTTCTCCCAAGGCTAGCCTATAACCATTTGTAGCACAACATTTGAGGCCAAAGAGCATTGAAGCTGCTTCCGCTAAGTTACTAGTCCCTGATCCTAAAAAAATAGAGTCAGAAAAAATAACTATTCCCTGATTATTTCTGTGTCATGATCCAAAATTTACCTAGTTGTGATGACACCTAACTCGACCCGCTAGGTAAGCCTAACAACTGTTACCCAATTCTAGTGAAGATCATAAGTAATTAATAAACGAAATAGCTGAATTTCCATACAATATCCCAAGGATTGATAGTACAAGTCATGAGCCACTAAGACTTATATTTACAAAGCTGGTAAAAAAATAGTTACAACAACTGTTTGAAATATACATAAACAGAGTACAAATTCAAAGCTACCAAGAATAAGTGGTTATATCCGGAAAGCAGGTACATCTTCAATACCAGCTTCTGTCATCCACAGCAGCTCAGCTCCAAGATCTGCACGCAAAGTACAGAAGTGTAGTATGAGTACAACCGACCCCATGCACTCAGCAGTATCATAACTAACCTTGACAAGGTAATAGTCACAAGAATTATTTATGATACTCGCAAATAACCTGTTCAATTCCTGGATTTCACAAGTACACAACACTGGTGCCATCTAATCATATAACACAGATAAAACCACATAAGTGCACAAAGGGATAATGTGCTAAGTCCTGAAGCAGTTAAAAATCCAGCATATAGAGAAGATATGCGTCCAATATCATCAAATCATCAAACTTGCATATAGAGAAGATACGCGTAAAGTATCAAATAATCCTTTCACAGTTTTATATAGAGAAGATATGTGTGAAATATCAATTAATCCTTCAATAAGTGCATATAGAGAAGATATGCAGAATATTATGTATACACCCAAGGAGTTTGCAAGTAGAGAAGAGATCCAAAGTCCAACCAATGATCAACTTTACCCAAATCCATATCAACCAGAAGCCCGACGGTTTCTCACAACCTGCGTGTACACCATCAAGAGAGAAACATGAGAAGGTGACCTTAGGGATGTATCCTTATCCACATATTGTACGGACAAATCACGTGTTGAACAGACAATTCAAGTGCCAATAATAACAACCACATGGATAACTTACATGCCAATAATAACAATCACACGGATAACTCACGTGCCAATAATAACAACGGCATAGACAACTCACGTGGTATCATAACTCGGATCCCACAAGCTACTCACATGCTATCAGTCCAGTCCATATCACACAAAAACATATATACAAGAAAACATGCTCATGAAGGATATCAAATAACATACTCACGGACTAAACATGAATATGTAATTTGATATCCTTCATGAGCATGCAATTTCATGAATACATGCTCATGAAGGCTATCAAATTACATACTCAACCAATACTCAAAACACCGAAAAGCGATCTTCTTGAGCCAATATTGACCGTGGTCAAACTCTAAATTCTTAACATGACTAGTCTCTCAACCAATGATACAAAACACAGCCGAGACCCTTGAGACCCCATGCAATCATACCAATAAGTACAAATACATTTTCCAAATTTATCCAAAGACTCAAAACACCCACAGGAGCATTGATGTGCCGGAGAATTTCGGCACATTTTGATACTACTTGCTTAGATTTTAACTTGTTTTACTTGCAAATTCCCTCGGTACTTATGTAATTTTAGTGTTTTTGCAGTATATGAAGTATAATGACCTTAGAGCTTGGAAAAGAGCTCAAAAAGCTAACTAAAGACAAGAAAAGAGTAGAAAAGCATCGGAGAGGTGAATATGCTATCGCAAACATCACATGCGAGCCGCATACTTCACGTAAAAATCGCAAACCAAGATAGACTTCTGGGCAAACTTTCATGTCAAGGATGCGATCGCATATGCGATCGCATAACTGTTATGCGAGCCGCATAGGTGCACCTGGAGATCACAGACACAAACAGAGTTTTGGGTGAAGTTCAGAGTCAGAAGTGCGATCACATATGCGATCGCATAATTGGTATGCGAATAGCAGAATCAACCGTCGATCAAGTATGAAGTCTACTGTATGATGGACGCATTTCTTGAATGCGGACCGCATATCATGAATGCTATGAAGGAAAAACCTAGGGGTGAAATATGCGACAGGCGTGTAAGAATTGCGGACCACATTTCTGTTATGCGACAGAAATGCGGTCGCATTGTTGACTTCAAGGGCAAGGGCCTCTATAAATAGGTCTATTAGGGTTTTGTGGGGAAATCTTATCAGAATTTAGAGCAGAAAGTACAAGGCTTGAATTATTTTATCTCTTGGAAGCTTTTGGATCAATTATCTTCTACTTTGTAAGCGTTATGACAATTATTATTCTTTCAATTTCAGTTTTTAACATGAGTAGCTAATTCTAAACACTAAGGTTGTGAATCCTAAATGGGTATGATGTTATCGGGTATTTGATATTGAATATATTTTCAACAGTTGATTGATATTTGTTTACTTCTTATTCTTTAAACAATTTTTGGTGGTTGCAAACATTAACAAACGCCATTGAATTCCATCTTTGCTTGGGAAAGCAGGGTAGAATTTGGTAGAAGTAAATAACAAAGACTCAAGGCTTTAAACCTTATTTAATAAAATCGCTTAAGAATAAGTGGGTTTTAATTTGGCATAAATTGATTGTTCTTAATCACAACTCTTTTGTATTTGGGAAAATCATAAAGAGGAAATATTATCCAACTATTGGAAAATATTGGGTAGTCAATTAGACATCAATTGCATATCAAAAGATTCTTCCGTTGGAAATATATCATATTGACATTGATAGCATTATACTTCATAAAGGGGGACACAACCTTGGTTTCCTTAATCATATTATTCATATTCATAATATTGCAATTAGTCTTTATTTAATACTAAATTCAATTCATACTTCTGTTACAATTACTTGATAGAATTACGACTGTAGTTGAGTAATACGCTAATTAAGTAAACGTTTCACACCTATTCCCTGTGGGATTCAACCCCAACCTTGTTGGGTTATTATATTTGACACCGACCGCTTACACTGTTTATTAAGGTGTAATTTGAGCGTATCAAATTTTGGCGCCGTTGCCGGGGAATACGGTTTTGAAATTACTAATTTGTGTGTGCTTTACTGTAAGTCTCATTCTACTCTATCACACTTTGTTTATTTTGCTTGGTGTTGATAGGAAAACATGTCGAAATATGGTGACGATGCGGAGGTAAATCCTTTTGCGGATATTGAAGAGTACATCGAGGAAAATGCTATTGTACCTCCTGCTATTGGTGCTTCCACTTTCAAGGTGGAACACAGGTTAATTCTGATGCTTAAAGCGGAGGGATTTTTCAGGAATTCCACTGATGATGATCCAACACAACATCTCAGAAATTTCTTGGGTGTATGTACAATGCACAAGCAGAATAATGTCTCCGATGATGCCCCTAAGGTTGAGATGATTCAAGTATTCTCTAGCTGGGGACGCAAGGAAATGGCTCCAGAATCTTCCTCCAAATTCCATTCATTCCTGAACCAAACTTGTCCGAGCTTTCTTGTCGAAATGGTTTCCGCAAAGCAAGAAGTCCGAGCTCAGGGATAAAATTTTCTTCTTCAAGCAACTACCAGGCGAACAACTACATGAAGCATGGGATCGCTTTAAACTATATTTGGTGAGGTCCCCAAACCATGGTTTCCCGAATTCCATTTTGTTGGAAAATTTTTATTTGGGTTTGGATCCGATGAACCAATCAATAGCAAAGAATGCAGCTGCCGGATCGTTTATGGACAAGTCATTCACAAGGGTGACACAGATACTGGATAAAATGGCAAAGCATAACCAAGCTTGGCATTCTGAGGACTCCACAGGTGGAATTGCAATTGGCTCTCCTTCCTTGAGCAACATGATCAAGGAAAATCAAGAGAGAGATCAAGTGATTGCAGAACTTGCTACGAATGTCAATGTGTTGACGAAGATGTTCACTGAAAACCAAAAGAAGAAAGTGAGTGTGGTTGAGAATGTGCAGTGGGTACCAAATGAAGATTATGAGGAGGCAAACTATGTCAACAACTCTCAAGGAGGGTACCAAAGGCAGCACTACCAAGGTCAAGGTTCACAGAATCAATGGAGGCCAAACCTGCAAGGGCAAGGTCACCACCAATGGCGAAATGACCAAGGTGGCTCAAACCAAGGAAACTGGCGCAACAACAACTTTTCAAATCGAAGTTCCAATCCTTATATTCCCCCGAAGGGTCAGTACTCAAATCAAGGTTCCTCCAGTGAGTCTAAATTGGAAAGTATACTTGAAAGGATACTACAAAATCAAGAAAAATCAGATAATTCCATGAGGAACATGACCGAGTTGGTTGGCTCTCATACTGCGGCTATTCAAAAACTGGAAATGCAAATGAGAGATCTTTCTCGTGAGCAACATCCACAGCAGAAGGGAACACTCCCTAGTGATACAATTGCAAATCCAAAGGGAAGTAGGAGTGGCCCAACTTCTCATATCATGGCAATCACTACTAGGAGTGGGAAGATAATACAAGGAAAGGGTGACCAAGCGATTGATGTGGAAGAATTTGAAAAGAGAGTTGAGGTTGAAGAGCCTAATATTGTTGAAGTTGAGAAAACTCCGGAGGTTGTGCAAATCCGATAAGAGACCCGAGAAGGGATGAAGGAAAAGGCAAAATAAACATCAAACATTCTTCCGCCGATTCCTAGACCCCCTCCTACTTTTCCTCAAAGACTTGCAAGAAGAGTTGATGATAGCAAGTTTGAGAAGTTCTACGATATTCTCAAGCAATTATCTGTGAACATACCGTTCTTGGAGGCTTTTCAAGAAATGCCTGGTTTTGCTAAATACTTAAAAGATTTGGTTACAAAGAAGAGAACCACCAAGAATGAGGTGGTGAATATGACTCACCAGGTTAGTTCTATTATTGCTACAAACCCCATTCAGAAGAAAGAAGACCCGGGAGTGTTTACTATTCCTTGCACTATAGGGGTGCATGATTTTGCAAAGGCCCTTTGTGACAATGGGGCTAGCGTTAATTTAATGCCGCTCGCCATCTACAAAGAAGCAGGACTAGGAATGCCAAGGCCAACAAGTATGAGGTTGCAAATGGCTGATCTTTCAATCAAAAGACCGATTGGAATTGTTGATAACGTGATTGTGAAAGTGGGGAAGTTTCATATACCCGCTGATTTTGTAATTCTTGACTGTGCTGTTGACAAAGAAATCCCTATCATCTTGGGAAGACCTTTCCTAGCCACTGGGAGAGCACGTATGGATTCAGAACGGAATGAAATCAAATTCCGAGTGAATAATGAAGAGGTTACATTCCAAGCAAGTAAGGGTATGAAGCTACCGAATGAGTATGAGAGCATTTCGGTTATTGATATTGTTGACGAGGTGGAAGATGCTGTTGAAAGTAAGATGGAAGAACAATGCCTCGGGGAAGCATTGGCTGCTATGTTGGTGAACTTTGACGGTTATGGTTTTATGGAGTAAGTAAATGCATTGGAGGGGCGTGGTTATTACTCTTATGCTCCACCAAAGCTCTCTCTCGATTTGGAGAATAGATCTACACCTCCCGCAAAACCATCCATTATTGAGCCACTACAACTAGAGCTCAAACCACTTCCTCCGCACTTGAGGTATAAATTTCTTGGCTTAAATGATACTTTACCAGTAATTGTTTCTTCTTTGTTGTGTAGGTGGAACAATTGTTGAAAGTCTTGAATGAGCATAGGCAAGCCATTGGATGGACAATTGCAGATATTCCTGGGATCCCTGCTGGAATTTGCGAGCATAAGGTTCAATTGAAAAGTGGGACCAAACCGAGTGTAGAACACCAACGACGGTTGAACCCGTCAATGCAAGAAGTAGTAAAGAAGGAAATAATAAAATGGTTGGATGCCGGGGTAATCTACCCTATTGCTGATAGTTCGTGGGTGAGCCCGGTGTAATGCGTGCCGAAAAAGGGAGGCATGACTGTGATTACAAATGAGAAAAACGAGCTTATCCCAACAAGAACAGTAACCGGCTGGAGGGTGTGCATGGACTATCGGAAACTCAATAGTGCTACATGCAAGGACCATTTCCCTATGCCTTTTATTGATCAAATGCTTGATCGGCTAGCGGGAAAGTCCTTCTATTGTTTCCTTGATGGATACTCCGGATACAATCAGATCGACATAGCATTGAAGGATCAAGAGAAGACGACATTCACATGCCCCTATGGAACATTTGCTTTTAGTCGGATGCCATTCGGTTTATGCAACGCTCCGGCCACATTTCAAAGATGCATGATGTCCATCTTCTCCGACATGGTGGAGGATTTTCTTGAGGTCTTCATGGACGATTTCTCGGTGGTAGGTGAGTCTTTTGAGCATTGTCTTAGTAATCTTAAACAAGTTCTCAAGAGATGTGAAGAGACCAACCTTGTGCTGAATTGGGAGAAATGCCACTTCATGGTGGATGAAGGCATTGTATTGGAACATAAAATCTCAAGGCATGGCATAGAGGTAGACAGGGCTAAGATAGAAATCATTTCTAAGCTTCCTCCACCCACTTCCGTAAAAGGTGTTCCCAGTTTTTTGGGGCATGCCGGGTTCTATAGGTGTTTCATCAAGGATTTTTCAAAGATTTCAAATCCTATGTGAAAACTCCTTGAGAAGAATGCAGCGTTCATGTTCGATGAGAAATGCCTAAAAGCTTTTGAGGAGTTGAAGCAAAAGCTCACCACGGCACGTATTATTGTCACACCTGATTGGTCACTTCCTTTCAAACTTATGTGTGACGCCAGTGGTGTAGACATTGGAGTAATGCTTTGCCAACGTCACAACAAAGTTCTTAACCCGATCTACTATGCCAGTAAAACACTTAATGGGGCGCAGATGAACTACACAGTAACGGAACAAGAATTTCTGGCCATTGTTTATGCTTTTGAGAAGTTCCGTGCTTATTTGTTGGGCTCCAAAGTGATAGTGTACACAGACCATGCAGCTCTTCGCTATCTCATGGCAAAGAAGGATGCAAAGCCTCGGTTGATTCGATGGGTTTTGTTGCTGCGAGAGTTTGACTTTGAAGTAAAGGATCGGAAAGGAACTCAAAATCAAGTGGCGGATCACTTGTCAAGAGTTGAAGAAGCTGGGAGACCAAAGGGAGATATGGAAATCAATGATGCATTCCCAGATGATCACATACTGGCCTTATCTAATACCTTTGCTCCTTGGTATGCCGACATCGCTAACTACCTAGTTAGTGACCTTATTCCGGAAGGGTTGAAGTCATATCATAAGAAGAAGTTCTTGAGAGATTGCTGGAATTACTACTGGGAAGAACCTTTCTTGTTCCGTGTTTGTGTGGACAACATCATCAGAAGATGCGTGCCAGAAGAAGAAATGATGCAAATTCTAAAGGCTTGTCATGACTCACCGGTTGGGGGTCATCATGGGGGAAATAGAACAACGGCGAAGGTTTTGGAATGTAGTTACTATTGGCCTTCGATCTACCGGGATGCTAATCAATTGGTTAAGGCTTGTGACCAATGCCAACGACAAGGTCCAATCTCTAAGAGGCATAAAATGCCAATGCATTTCGTGATGGAGATTGAAATCTTTGACGTTTGGGGAATTCACTTCATGGGCCCCTATATAAGTTCATGCGGTATGAAGTACATTTTAGTGGCTGTGGACTACGTGTCCAAATGGGTAGAAGCAATTGCCCTACCAAACAATGAGGCACGGAGTGTGACCACATTTTTAAAGAAGAACATTTTCACTCGGTTTGGCACTCCCAGAGCCATTCTTAGTGATGGGGGGTCGCATTTCTGCAACAAAGCCTTCAAAGTTCTCCTTGAAAAGTATGGTGTCAAGCACAAGGTAGCCACACCCTATCATCCGCAGTCAAGCGGTCAAGTGGAAGTTTCTAACCGGAAAATAAAGAGCATTCTAGCAAAAACGGTTAATGCAAACAGGACTGACTGGTCGAAGAAGCTAGATGATGCATTGTGGGCATACCGCACAACATATAAAACTCCCATTGGTACGTCTCCTTATCGGCTAGTTTTTGGAAAAGCTTGCCATCTACCTGTGGAACTTGAGCACAAGGCTATGTGGACCTTAAAAAGATTGAACATGGACTGGGCAGAAGCTGGAACTTTGAGGCTAACACAATTGAATGAAATGGAGGAATTCCGTCTCCATGCTTATGAAAGTGCATCCGTGTATAAAGAGAGAATGAAGTTTGTCCATGATAAAAAGATTCTGAAAAGAGAATTCAAGGTAGGTGATTTGGTATTTCTTTTCAACTCCAAACTAAAGTTATTTCCGGGAAAGCTAAAATCGAAATGGTCTGGTCCTTTCAAAGTAGTCGATGTCTCTCCCTTTGGAGCCGTAGAATTAGCATCGGAGGATGGGCTCCGAACTTTCAAAGTGAATGGCCAAAGAATCAAGCATTACTTGGGATCAGATAGTGAGAAGCATTTGGTGGAGTAGCTGGCTCTAAAAGATGGTCCATGCCCGACCATGGAGTGAATTCAGAGAAGTCTCAACTTCGTCGTGCCGTGACGTTAAATCAAGCGCTTCATAGGAGGCAACCCATGTGTGGTAACATTTACTTATGTTGTTGTAAATTTATTTAAGTTTTTGATAGATAGATTTACTCAAGCTATTTTAAGGGTGTGTTAGAATGCAGGAGCTTTCAAAAGGAAACAATACTGGGAAAGAATGCCTAAAAAGTGAAGAAAAACTACTATGTGACGGTTGCTGCACAAATGCGGTCGCATTATCAATATGCGGTCCGCATTTGTATCACAAACTGAAGCAGAGAGTTGGGCTAAAAAGGTTGACAAAACTGCTACAATGTAATGCAGTTTGCAGATCGCATTTGCACTATGCGATCCGCATTTCTATCGCAAACATAAGCAGAGAGTTTGGCTCAAATTGTTGACAGAAATGTGACAAGGTAATTCATTATGTGGACCGCATTTGCACTATGCGATCGCATGTTGCCTCGCATTTATACCCTTTCAGCAGAACTCACCACATAACACATATGCGATCACATATTGTGTTATGTGGTGACTTATGCATCGCATATTGCCAGGTAAGGCTCCGCATTTTCTCATCTTTTAATACTTCAATACAGCATAAAACGAAAAAAAAAGAAAGAGAAAGAACAGAAAAACGAATAGAAAACGAAAACATCGGAGGAAAACAGAGATCCAAGCTTACCAACGACAAAGACCTGGTTAAAATCTCCATACTTCCTGAAATCTTCTTCATTGGTACGTGTACTGATCTACTCAACTCCTATCTTTGCTGTGTCTTTAGTTTTTATTTTGCAATTTTTTTCGATTTTGTGCCTATCGTGATGCTTGGGTGTTTTTGGGTAAAGGGTAGAGAAATCTAGGGTTGCCATTTATGGGGGGATGAACTAAATTGTGAAACTAAAGGCATTTGCGGCCCACAAAATCAAAATGTGGTTCGCATTTTTGCCGCATCCCTAAAACCCTAGGCACCTGAAGAAGATGATAAATGCGGTGCCATTTGCAGTCGCATAACTACTATGCGAACTGCAAAGGCACAACAAACGGGGGCAGAACACCTTGTTAACACTAGGACATTTGCGTAGGGTTTGCGATGGCATATCTCACTTTGCGGTGGATTTGTGATTGCATTTGTGTTCTTCTGATTTGTCTGTGTACATGTACTTTCTGCGATGGTTAAGCGATTCGCATAGTGGATATGCGATCGCAGACTCCATTGCAGACTGAAGTCTAGTATGGCATAGTCAAGATTGCGACCAGTTTGCAGACCGCATAGAGGTTATGTGACCGCAAACCATGTCGCATTCAGTTTATTTTTTTTTTGTTAATTCTTTTTGTTTTTTCTTTTCTCTATTGCTTACAATGTCGTTTACATTTTACCCTTATACAGATATGGCACCTAACAAGCATCTCGCAAGAAAAAGGCCATCATGCGGTTGTAACACGTCACAGCCAAAACGTGTACAAACAGAACCAACTATGCCAAGCACCTCCCAGTCTGACGAGGAGGACCTCTTGCCCGAAGTCAATCTACTAGCTGAGGCTAGAAGGAAGCATGGAGATGACTTTCATCTCCGATTCGGGGTCGAAGGCTCCAGGACACTGTTTAGAGAGGGGCTGACCAAAAGAAAAATCTTGGGTGAAAAATAGTTGAGTGTAAATGGACTCCAAGAACAGTACTCCCATATTCTCGACAACATAAAAGCGAGAAAATGGGAGTGCTTCCCTGAGGCTCCTAAGGAGTTCAACAAGTCACTGATCCGAGAGTTCTATGCATCTTATGGAGCTTCAAGAACGGCGCACCACAAACGTAACAAAGTATTCACTGGCATCGTACTGGTTCGGGGAAAGAATGTGTTCTGCAACAGCGAAGAAATTAATGAAATATACTTCCCCGATTGGCAATAAGGCACAGCCGAGTACAATGCCAAGTACTCCAACAGAGAGAATGAACGTGGGTGGATAGCGTCCGTTATTGCAAAGGGAATCCTGCTTGGATAAATCCTGGAAAGAAGATTTATAAAGAGGATCTCACAAGGGAGGGTCGATTTTGGCTGAGCTTCGTCACCTCCCGTTTGATACCGTCCAGAAACGAAACTGATATAAGCATTGAGAAAGCCCTTCTCATTGCGTGCATCATGGCCGGTATCAAAATCGATGTGGGGAATCTAATCTTCCAGGAGATTGGTATCCGGGCAAAGCAGCGTGCCACCTCACTTCCAATTCCGAGTTTGATCACAGCCCTCTGTAAAGCTGTGAACGTGCCTCTCATGCCACAATCGGATAAAACAGGAAAGGAAACAAGGGACATAGACATCACTCGTATCAGTGATGCTGCTGCCCCACCAGAGACCCCACTCCAGGACCTTGACCCCCGCACTCCCATACCTCCCCAAGATCCAGAGGCCTCCACTTCTGCTGCAGAGCCTGCCTCCCAGTCCACCACTGGCCAAACTTCGTCTACACTACCAGCCCTCTCAAGACTTGGTCTCATTGCACAGCATGCCAATGCCAAGGTGGACCAACTCTTGAAAACCCTGCCAAACCTTATCAAACAAGCCCTGACTCCAATACAAACGTCAGTGACAGCTCTCCAACAACAACAAACATTGTTTGGGGATCGCTTGCACAAGCTCGAGTTCAGGGTCGAACAGATCGAGAGAGGTGAGGTTAGGGGTTTACCTCAGCTGTGGGAGGATGTGGCATCTATAAAGACCAAACTCCAGAAAATGCAAAATTTGGAGTTCGATCTATCATCCCTCCTCCCCAAAGAGGGTGACCAGGGTGCAGACACAGCTGCACCAGACCTGGGTTTAGACTTGACAAATCTGATGGCAGACATTGCACCTCAGTCTGCCAGAATGTCTCAACCTCCAGCTCCTCCGGTACATGTTGATATTGATGATGAGGAGACATCTAGACATTCATCAGAGTTAGAAGGTGAAGAGGCAGAGGAGGACGACTCATGGTCCGACGAGGATGAAGGCCCTCAGGAGAAGGGCAAACAGATTGCTGCTCCCACAGTGGAGGATGAGGAGCACGCAAACATCCAGCGGGCCATCCAACACTCGCTAGCAGATGTGGCCGCCCATGCAGATCCATCGGCCACTCAGCCATCAGTGGGCGAGGCTAGCAGCTCAACAGCCCCAACACCAGCTCCCGTCCAGTCCAACATCCCTCCTTCAGCTGCAGAGGGTCAACCGGCTACTGATTCCCATAGTGCGTAGTGCGCCCCAGGGAGCCCCTTGAACTCTACTTTATTTTCTTATGGATTGGGGACAATGCATGCTTTCGGTTGGGGGTGGTAGCCTATTTGTATATGTGATCTGTATTATTGTATTTTTTTTTTTGCGACATTAGTAACTGTAAAATATATACTAGTGCTTCATGATTTTTGTATATATATGTTGTCTTTAATTAGTAGAAAGTTTTTCATCTTTAGTAATTAGAAATAAAATTCCCCTTGGTTTTTCTTTGCTGGATTCTTTTTCAAGGGTGTAATAGTAGAACCAGGAAAGTAAAATGAAACATGTTGACTGGGATGGTGTAATTGTCTAGTATCAAGCATGTGTGTCTGTATATAGATTGTACCCTTTCAACAGATCAACTGTGTGAACTCGAAGCTCACTCTGTGACTCTATGTCTACCTAGAGTCATGTATTTATATATGATGAAAGCCTTGAATTGCCAAATGTTAACTCTAAGGCTTTAAACTATGTTAACCAAACAGTTTGTGTGCCATGTGTGTGAGCTCTTTGTATAAATAGTTCTTGTGTTTGCTTCTGCCATCTAGAACTTTCCCGGTTGGTTTTTCGACGCCTATTATAATTACACTTAGTTGGAGAGATGATCTTAGGCATTCTTTGTTTTATTCGTGAAACCTCTTTAGCCTTTCAAGCCTACCTGTGCATAAATAATATCACTAGTACCCTATTCGAGCCTTTAACCTTTTCTTTGGCCTCCTCATTACAAACCTTTCCCATTTGTAAAATAATTATCTCTTTTGAACCCGTTCCTCCTTGAAAATTAAGAATGAGGCTAAAAGCCTAAGTTGGGGGTGGGGGTCAAAATGGAAATGGGTAAGGTTATACTGTGAGGGTAAGAGCTTATACCTCAAAGTGCTAATATGAATTTATGAAAGCTCCAGAAAAAAAAAGGAAAAAAGAGAAGAAAAAAGAAAAGAAAAAGAAAAGAAAAATAAAAGAAAGATAGTTATATGTGTGTATTTATAATGATGGAGCTTTGAAGGAAATTAGAGAGGTGTTTAAGGTGGTTCCATATTGGGAACTAGATGCCAATGAGGCAATGGGGTTTGAAAAGAGACATAGTGTAAAAAAAAAAAGAGAGGAAAATGTGATTAGTGTTCAAGGAGGATGTAGTCACTTATATCTAAATATGTATCCTACCCTTCCTTAAACCTACATTACAAGCTTAAAAAGTTCTTATGTGATCTCCAACCGAGCGTTCTTAGAAGTAGGCGAGAATCAAAATAAGGGCAAGCCTATGGTATGCTATGTGGTGACACCTGAAATTCTTTTCTGAGAGTGAGTCCATTTGCAAATTAGTCCCTTTGTGTTGTTATTATAAATATTGAGAGTTTGGGACTTTCTTTCTAGTGAGGGCACATGAACTGCGAGGTTGAACAGAAGTTCAGTTCTGAGTAAAACATAAATGCACTCAGCTGAGGGTAGCATTTAGTCACTTTGTCTGAGGCTCAAGGTTCACAAGCTGATTGGTTTTCCTTGAATATACTGATGATTCAGGAAGGGTAAAGCATCCGAAGAGGCATGCTTGAAACACCAACAGCAAACACTGTCCATAGTCATTATTGTTTCATGTTTTGTAAATGAAGTCTAGAATAGGATAGTGTCGTTTTAGTTGCTTGAGGACAAGCAAGAGTTTAAGTTGGGGGTGTTGATGTGCCGGAGAATTTCGGCACATTTCGATACGACTTGCTTAGATTTTAACTTGTTTTACGTGCAAATTCCCTCGGTACTTATGTAATTTTAGTGTTTTTGCAGTATATGAAGTATAAGGACCTTAGAGCTTGGAAAAGAGCTCAAAAAGCCAACTAAAGACAAGAAAAGAGTAGAAAAGCATCGCAGAGGTGAATATGCTATTGCAAACATCACATGCGAGCCTCATACTTCACGTAAAAATCGCAAACCAAGACAGACTTCTGGGCAAAGTTTCATGTCAAGGATAAGATAGCATATGCGATCGCATAACTATTATGCGAGCCACATAGGTGCACCTGAAGATCGCAGACACAAGCAGAGTTTTGGGTGAAGTTCAGAGTCATAAGTGCATCGCATATGCGATCGCATAATTGGTATGTGAATCACATAATCAACCGCAGATCAAGTATGAAGTGTACTGTATGATGGAATTGCGATGTGAAATGCGGTCGCATTTCTTTAATGCGACCAGCATATCATGAATGCTATGAAGGCAAAACCCAAGGGTGAAATCTGCGACAGGCGTGTAAGAATTGCGGACCACATTTCTGTTATGCGATAGAAATGCTGTCGCATTGTTGACTTCAGGGGCAAATTAGTCCGAATTTCGTCTCGATTTTTGGGCCTCTATAAATAGGTCTATTAGGGTTTTGTGGGAAAATCTTGTCAGAAGTTAGAGCAGAAAGTACAAGGCTTGAATTATTTTATCTCTTGGAAGCTTTTGGATCAATTATCTTCTACTTTGTAAGCGTTATGACAATTATTATTCTTTCAATTTCAATTTTTAGCATGAGTAGCTAATTCTAAACACTAAGGTTGTGAATCCTAAATGGGTATGATGTTATCGGGTATTTGATATTGAATATATTTTCAACGGTTGATTGATATTTGTTTACTTCTTATTCTTTAAACAATTGTTGGTGGTTGCAAACATTAACAAACGCCATTGAATTCCATCTTTGCTTGGGAAAGCAGGGTAGAATTTGGTAGAAGTAAATAACAAAGACTCAAGGCTTTAAACCTTGTTTAATAAAATCGCTTAGGAATAAGTGGGTTTTAATTTGGCATAAATTGATTGTTCTTAATCACAACTCTTTTGTATTTGGGAAAATCATAAAGAGGAAATATTACCCAACTATTGGAAAATATTGGGTAGTCAATTAGACATCAATTGCATATCAAAAGATTCTTCCGTTGGAAATATATCATATTGACATTGATAGCATTATACTTCATAAAGGGGGACACAACCTTGGTTTCCTTAATCATATTATTCATATTCATAATATTGCAATTAGTCTTTATTTAAAACTAAATTCAATTCATACTTCTGTTACAATTACTTGATAGAATTACGACTGTAGTTGAGTAATACGCTAATTAAGTAAACGTTTCACACCTATTCCCTGTGGGATTCGACCCCAACCTTGTTGGGTTATTATATTTGACACCGACCGCTTACACTGTTTATTAAGGTGTAATTTGAGCGTATCAAGCATCACCACAAAGAATCGAGGCTCAAATCAAATAGAACTTTTTGTAAGTTGTTAAATCTTCATCCCTTTAAAGGAATATCCTAATCCCACTTACACATATCGGATTACTGACAAACTTTGTACACAAGTTCAATTTAACTATACAGACCTATCCAAAGTCTTGAAACATCAATTGTAGTCCAATAAGATCAAAGTCAACTCTTGATCAAACTTATGAACTCTTAATTTATTCAAATTACCAACTTTCAACAAATGGTGTCGAATTCTTCTAGGAACCTTCAAATAGTTTTACACCTAACACGTTTGGGAGTTGTATCTCATGCCTTGGCCAATCCTATTAAGGTGGTATTAGCACCTTGTGTGCTCATTTCCTATAGGTGCAACCAATGCATAGATAAATCCATGTTGCATTAACTAGTCACATGATGAAGCCTCAACTAAGGCAGTCAAGGAATTGGCAATGCTAGCTTGGATTCACTGGTATTTGCCACGACCATTGCTTCTTCACCTTTGTTAGAGTTATAATAAAGAATTTCAACAATTATAATAGACGCACGAGGACTAACAATGCCTATTTGATCGGAATGCTTCCCAGAATTTGCTTGATTGGACATAGCTTTTGCTTTGGTTTTGCGTATTATTTTAATGTCCTTTGGAAGAGCTACCATCCACATACGACCTATGCCTTATGCCAGGGAGGTATTTTGGTTTGGTTTGTATGCATTGATGTAGGGATTATTCACGAAAGTTTCACGCTAAACCAAGAGCTCCACAACAATATAGCATGCTGGACAAGGTCAATTGCGCTTGTGTTGCCAAACTTCTGCACAAGGACAAGCTGTGCCAATTGTTTTGATCAACATGTTCAAGGGGATCGAGTTAACATCACATGTGGATCTTTACAATGCTTTGGACATAAGCTGGGTTGCCGCAGATCGTGGAGTAGCTTGGTCTGGCATAGCTCACTCTCTTATGTTGGTCATAGCTCATTGTGTAATACTAAAGTTGAGTACTATACTCAACTTTGGTAATAGGATTTATGTATTCACATGTGTTACTTTACTGCATTTTGTTAGACCTGCTGACATTTTGTATTTAGATTTTGTTATTATTAATAAAAAAATCACTAAGCACAAAGCTTAGTGGCATATTAATTAAAAAAAACCTCCAAAACCAAATTCGAACATACGTACAAGTCCAAAATAATCATACGAACTTACCAGAACAATCAAAATCATATTCCGAGTCCATTTATCCAAAAGTCAAACCTTGGTCAACTCTTCCAGCTTAAAGCTTCCAAATCGAGAGCCATTCTTCCAAATCATCCCGAACCACTCAAAATCCAAAACCGATCATACACGCAAGTCATAATACATCATATGAAGCTACTCAATATCTCTAACAACCGAACGGAATGCCAATGCTCAAAATGACCGGTGGGGTCGTTACATTCTCCCCTGCTTAAACATACGTTCGTCCTCAAATGTGCCAAGAGTCGTTCCAAAGCCATCAAATCACTGTATAAACTCACCATACATATACCCATGAGTGATACCGTGTCATCTCAACCTATATAAGCCCGTCAACATAACCTAACTGAAGATTCTTTCTCCAACCTTAATATATCAACCATAGACCTAAATTCCAACATTCAAAATTTCTGATACAATTCGATTCTCACATATACATACTATATCAATCTCAACAAGATGTAGCAAATCATATATATATATATTCGGAAGATATAAACACAATGTAGCCCATCGCTCATATGTCTGTAGCAATATCTCTGACCATAATAGCTTCTCATTACCAAATCCGGTACTGGTAACCTACCTCATATCAAATAAAACCTTGTTCTAAACCCTCGTACACTGCCAAGGATGAAAGAAACATATAGAAACTCATAACCACTCATCAGATCAACAAGTCGTGGAGCTCTCTCGCCCGCCAAGAACCATAGCAAAATTCTAAGTTGACTAGTGACATTACTCTTTTAAACATACCTTAACCAAATCTAGTGGTACAAATTCCAGGTCAAATAATCTAATTTTACCCAATGCAAGCTACTCGACTAAAAGGCCACACTAATGACACCTATAGCTACATACGATGCAATCCGTGCACCAAACAAGCAACAACTCGAATGTAACTAATGATGGAAGGAGAATCAAATGAGAGAACCATCCCACAAATTCAACAGATACAATCACAAAGCACAATGCTATGAACCCACTACAAGGAAGAATCCAAACACGTGGTATAAGCACAAAGGAAAACACGACTAAGGTGCAAACACGCAAAGTGTATGACCAACCATAATGCTCATATCATCTCGCTCAAATCTCGCCACAAGGCCTAAACAGAACCACATCATCTGTGTAGGTAGTCAACAGTCTCCCAACCCATCATAGCATAAGAGAGTAACCCATGGAATATATCAGGACATAAATAATATCAACTCTAGTCGATGACACACCCCTCAATAATAGCTGTGCTGAGTAAACAACCTGATCCGATGTAAAATACACATTCTCATTTGGCCTACCAATTGCCCCCAAATCAATTCCAATTATCCCTAAATAGCTAAATAACCTCCGAAAAATCAACAATAACCCATCCACAACACATACCATCAGCTGTCTAACTCTTAACATATCTTCACATTCCACAACCAAGCAATAGTCTGCCTGTGAGAACTTCCGGTCTCTAAATCTCAAGAATACAAGAATCTCCATATACTATACCAACTCCACCCCTCATATGACCCACACATCACTCATACATAATTGCTTCATGGGAAATACTCCCATAAGTTATCCATGCCACGTAACAAATCTTGAACATCAACAGTCAACAACCATGTGATCCCTATAGTATCAGTCAAGCATCGCAGATCATTACACAATGCATCTACTGCCATATACACCTTAGTCAGGCAATACAAGATAACGCTAATATCATCTTAAACATGTGACTTCGTCCATGTTGTCTAGAACTCATGACCTTCCCTTCAAAACTGAAGCGCAACCTTATACATGCAAATCTCAATCCCAGACGGCGCACCGCATCCATCAGGCAATCATATAAAGTACAAGAATCCCATTATCAACTCTGAATCACAAGTAGAATAGACACCTTATCAACTAGAATTTCCCCACTTATCTCAATTCCAAAGAACATTGCAACACGTAGCACACCTTCTACACCTGTAGAAGACATAAAGCTCGAGTTGAATCCATTATGAACTCTTCGAAACCCATTTTTCACATAACCAAGCCATCAAACTGAAAATCTAATCCAACTAAGTCACACAGACTATCAAACCCAAGAATATTGCCATAAAACACCTATAAAGCCTCACTACGTCAAAAGAACCGATCACTTATATAACTATGCTGATCCAACCACTACCAAGTTGACCCATTTCCTCGAGTTCCTCTCGAATTGCCTTCAAGTTAACACTCCTCCCTGCGATTAGACAACGGTCCTTAACCAAAGCTCACTCCAAGAGATCCTAGCATGAAACCACTTCGTCCTAAGGCCCATAAGCCCTTGTATTTCCTCTTAAGCACCCAATAGTACTGCAATCGAGATGCCCACTTTGAAAAAACCTATGAATTTGAAGCTGTTTCTTTACTTTCTTTGATACTAAAATGTAGAATCAATAATGATATAGAAATACCGTAAGTCTCTGTACCACCCAATGCAAATCTCAGATCTTAGCCATATACAAATCCGGGGATCCATCAAATACCACATAAGAATCTTAAACTCATTAGAACCTTCTTGAGAGTCATCCACTCTGCTCTAATCTTTAATGTTCCGCCAATACAAGCCGAACGACTTGTTCTCCATTAGCATAAAAACACCTAAAAAAGTAATCCCACCTTTAAGCAACCGAGTGAATATCTTCTGCTTGCACACTACATCCACCACAAATAAACTCGAATCATTCTAAGACTTCCATACACCCACAAAGTATAATACATCATGCACCCGACGATTTTCTTCCCTGCATCATCCTCAAGGTCAACTCCTTCAAGTCATAACTGATCCACATCTATGCCTTAGACTAAAACTAATATAACACATGACCATGCAATCTGATCGTCGATAGCAGACTCCCCCACTTGGCTCGAAGACACAAAACACATCATTTATAACCCTTCCTTTATAACTGCCATGATCTCGCACTGCTAATTAACTGAATACTTCATAAACTCCTGTAACACCAATCATAAAAGACTCCAAAGACTCTGTGATTCGCTCAAATTACACCTTAACAATAGTGTAAGCGATCGATGTTAAATACAGTAATCCAACAAGGTTGGAGTCGAATCCCACAGGGAATAGGCGTGAAACTATTGTCCAATTAACGTAATACTTTACTTAGTCGTAATTCTATCAAGTAGCCAAATAAAATAAAGAAGTGTTTAATATGTAAGAAAGGAAAACTGAGATCTAATGTTTAAGAATAGTTTGAATGTGAGAACGATGAATTTTAAGAAACCAAGGTTGTGTTCCCCTTAATGTAGTAGAATGTTCTTGATATTGATATTGAATTCCGTTCTTGATATGCAATTGGTGTTTAATGTATTTATCCAATATTTTCCAATACTTGGATAAGGTATCCTCTTACAATTCTCCCGAATACAAAAGAGTCGATCTTAAGAACAACCAATTATTTGCCAAATTAAAATCTACTTATTCCTAAGTGATTTCGTTAAACAATGTTTAAAGCCCTGAATTTTTGTTATTTATCTCTACCAAACCCTATCTCACTTTTCCAAGATAAGATAGCGTGAATTGGCATTCGTTAATGTTTGCAACCACTAACGACTAATTGAAGAACAAGAAATAAATAAATATAAAGCTTCTTTCGAAATTGGATTCAATATCAAACTCCCAATAACACTCTACCCATCTAGGGTTCACAACCTCAGCGGTTAAGTTTAGTTACACATGCTGAGAATTAAAGAACAAGAAACAGTAACTGATATCATCTTACAAAAATAGAGGGTTTGATCACCAAAAGCTTCTAAGAATTTTGAAACTAATCAAAGCCGTACTTTGTACTCTAAGTTCTGACAAGAATTCCTTCACAAAACCCTATAAAACCTATTTATAGAGGCCCAAAACCCGAGGCGAATGTCGGTCAGTTTTTGCCAGGTTGGACTAATGCAAACCGCATTCCTGTCGCAGAACAGGAATGTGGTTCGCAAATCTTCATCATCCATCGCAAATCACACCAGCCAGTTTTGCTCTCGTCGCATCTGGATTTGCGGTTCGCATGCTGACTATGCGATCGCATTCTGCACACTAACTTTCACCCAGAACTCTGTTCATGTTTGCGATTTCACTAGGCCAATTTGCGGTTCGCATTCCTGTTTTGCGATCACATTTGTGACTGCATTCTCGACATGAAGATTGGCCCAAAGTTCCGTCTCAGTCTGCGAACTACTTGTCAAATATGCGATTCGCACATATGTTCTGCGATCGCATTTTTACATCTGCGATGCTCCTGACCCCTTTTCTTGTCTTTAGCTGGCTTTTTGACTTCTTTTCCATACTTCTGGATTCCTTCACTCAATATACTGCAAATACACTAAAATTACGTAAGTATCATGATAATTAACAAGTAAAACAAGTTAGACTTTAAGCAAATAGTATCAAAATGTGCCGAAATTACCCGGCACATCACTCTGCCAAGTGCATATTCATCCTTGTGACAGTATGCATTCCGCTGAATAGAAGCCTCATGCAAATCACACAACCTCAAATCATCTTGCGGAGATAACCCACCTGCTTAACCTCTGACGTACATCTCTCTATGGCATTACTACAGTCACAACTACTATGCAATAAATCCTTCTGAGTCCATACTCGTCAACTAGATACAAGAATTCGCTTCATCCCATAAATGAACAATTGAAAGATCTACCAACACATCCATATCTAAGCTTGGACAACACCTTGAGATGATTATCAAGCATCCATATCCTCTCGTAGTCCATCTACAAGATCACAAGCCGTCAGTGCATAGCTGATACCGAGTGCACAACATCACATACGAGTGAATAGGAAGAAATCAAAGATACATGCTTCAAGATGAAACGAGGTCGCATGATCAGGAAAGAAAGAAGGAAAGTTTACTAGATGCATTGTAGCTTCTCCAAGATAGGTACGGACGTCATCATAACGATGCTCATGACTCTAGTAGACATTTCCTCATGACTCATAGAACCTATGAATCTAGAGTTCTGATACCAACTTGTCATGGCCCAAAATCTATCTAGTCATGGTGGTACCTAATCCAATCCGCTAGGTAAGCCTAACAATCGTTACACAATTTTGATGAAGATCATAAGTAATCAATAAATGAAACAGCTGAATTTTTACACAATATCCCAAGGATTGGTAGTTCATGTCATAAGCCACTAAGACTTAGATTTACAAAGCTGGACGAAAATAAATACACATTTGGAATATACATAAACAGAGTACAAATAAAAAGCTACCAAGAACATGTGGTAGCTATATCCGGAAAGCAGGTACATCTTCAATGCCAGCTTTCGTCATCCACATCAAGTCAGCTCAAAGATCTGCACGCAAGATGCAAAAGTGTAGTATGAGTACAACAGACCACATGTACACAACAAGTATCATAACTAGCCTCGTCAAGGTAATAGTGGAAAGAATTATTAATGATACTCGCTAATAACTTGTTCAATTCCTAGATTTCACAAGTACATAACAATAATTCCATCTAATTATATAACATAGATAAAACCACATCGGTGCACAAAGATATAATGTGCTGAGTCCTAAATCAGTTAACAATCCAGAATATAGAGAAGATATGCGTCCAATATCATCAAACCATCAAACTTGCATATAGAGAAGATACGCGTAAAGTATCAAATAATCCTTTCATAGTTTTATGTAGAGAAGATATAAATATCAATTAATCCTTCAAGAAGTGCATACAGAGAAGATATGCAGAAAATCATGTATACATTCAAGGCGTTTACAAGTAGAGAAGAGATCCAAAGTCCAACCAATGATCAACTTTACCCAAATCCATGTCAACTAGAAATCCGATGGTTTCTCACAACCTGCGTGTATACCATCAAGAGAGAAACATGAGAGGGTGACCCTAGGGGGATGAATCCTTATGCACACGCTGTACGGACAACTCACGTGCTGCACGGACAACTCATGTGCTGCACGGATAACTCATGTGTCAATATTAACAACCACATGGACAATTCACATGCCAATAACAACAACAACACGAACAACTCACATGCCAATAATAACACCGAATGGATAACTCACGTGCCAATAATAACAACCGCACGGACAACTCACGTGCTATCATAACTCGGATCCCACAGACTACTCATGTGCTATCAAGCCAGTCCATATCACACGGAATGAATATATACAAGAATACATGTTCATGAATAATGGATATCAAATTACATACTCATGGACTGATATATGCGACATGCTAAGGTGTATGCCCGTGCAAAGTGTACTACCATAGCTCAAATTAAGAAATTTTATCACAAAATAGCAGTTATTATGTTCAATCAGGGGATTAACCTATATGTAACATATAACATGATCCAATTAGATCACAAAATGTTACACATATAAGAAACATAATAGCATGAGTCTTAACAACCAATTCAAGGCATATCATAGTCTAAGCACTACCCCGAGCATGGATAAACCCCGGTACACACACATGGCTCAACTCTACACATGTGTGCCACCTGTAGCACGTAGCTATCACTAATAACTCAGGCAACTTGTGCCTCAATCAAGTTTAGGTAAGATACTTATCTCATATAAGCCAAATAAATACTCTAAAACACCTTCCCGTACGAATCGAGCGTGTCCTGTGAGGTGTATGCGGATCACTAGATTTTCCAGTATCTGTTTAAATAGAAAGATTTCAATTTGAGGCAGCGAAGATAGTTGGAGCTGTTGAAGGATTATGATATCACTATTCTCTATTATCCGTGGAAGGCTAATGTGGTGGCTGACGCCTTAAGTAGAAAGGCATGGAGCATGGGGAGTTTGACATACATTCCAGCTGTGGAGAGACTGTTAGCTGTGGGTGTTCCGGCTTTGGCCAATAGATTTGTGAGGTTGAATATTTTGGAGCCTAGAGGATTCTTGCTTGTGTTGTGTCACAGTCGTCCTTGTTTGAGCGCATTAAGGCTCGCTAGTTTGATGACCCCCACTTTCTTGTCCTCAGGTACATAGTGAAGCAAAGTGGTGTCAAGGTGGTGAATATTGGTGATGATGGGGTATTGAGGCTTTAGGATCGGATCTGTGTTCCTAACGTGGATGGTTTGAGGGAGTTGATTCTTGAGGAAGCTCACAGTTCGTGGTATTCTATTCACCCGGGCGCTACGAAGATGTATTGTGATTTGAAAAAGCATTATTGGCGGAGAAGGATGAAGAAGGATATTGTTGGGCATGTTGCATGGTGTTTGAACTACCAACAGGTCAAGCATGAGCATCAAAGATCGGGCAGTTTACTTCAGAGGTTAGATATACAAGAGTAGAAGTAGGAGCATTTCTCTATAAATTTTGTGGTGGGGTTTCCATGAACCTTGAGGTGATTTGATGCAGTGTGTGTCACTGTGGATATACTGACCAAGTCTGCACATTTCATTTCAGTCATGACTTCATACACTTCTGAGCACTTGACTCGGATTTAACTTAAAGAGATTGTCCGCCCGCATTGTGTGCCTATGTCTATCATCTCGGATCACGACACTTAGTTTACATCGCATTTTTGGAGAGATGTGCAGTGTGAGTTGGGCACGCAGGTTGAGTTGAGTAAAATATTTCATCTTCTGACGGGCAGGTAGTCCGAGTAGATCATTCAGATATTGGAGAATATGTTAAGGGCCCGCGTCATTGATTTCAAAAGCTAGTGGGATTAGTTTCTTCCATTAGCAGAGTTATCCTACAACAACAAATACCAGTATAGTATCTAGATGGATCCATATAAGGCCTTATATGGGACGCGATATCATTCTTTGGTCAGTTGGTTTGAGCCTGCGGAGGCTAAGTTGCTAGGAACTGATCTTGTTCATGATGCCTTGGAAAAGGTGAAGTTGATTCGGGAGCGGCTTCGTACATTGTAGTCCAGGAAAAAGAGTTATGCTGATAGGAAGGTTCGCGATATAGTTTTCATGGAGGGAGAAAGGGTTTTTCTCAGAGTTTCATCTATGAAAGGCATGATGAGGTTTGGGAAGAAGCGCAAATTGAGCCTTCGATACATCGGTCCATTTGAGGTTTTGGAGAGAGCATGTGAGGTGACTTATAGGCTTGCTTTGCCACCCAACTTGTCAGGAGTACATCCGGTGTTTCATATTTTCATGCTTCGGAAGTATCATGAGGATCAGTCACATGTGTTAGATTTCAGTTCGGTGCTATTGGATGAGAACTTGGCTTGTGAGGAGGAACCGGTAGCCGTTTTGTCCAGGCAGGTTTTGAAGTTGAGATCAAAGGATATTGCATCTGTGAAGGTTTGGTGGAGAGGTCAACCGGTCGAGGAGGCGACTTGGAAGAATGAGTATGATATGCGAAAAAGATTTCCTCATCTTTTTGACATTCCAGGTATGTTTCTAAACTCGCCCGAGGACTAAAATTTGCTTAAAAGAGAGAGAGGATATAACGACACGACTTGTCGTTTTGTGTATTCGACCAAAATCGACCGCAGCCTACCAACCGACTTCGGTTGGTCAAAAAATCGACCGAGAAACCGACTGAAGTCGGTCGGTTTTCCAAAATATTTTATTTTTCAAATTTGTTTTACCAAACGACCAACTTCTGTCGGGTTTTTTGGTGCAAAAATGCGGGAAACTATTATAGCATCCTGACAAATTTATTTTTTAAGAAACTGATCAACTTTGGTCGATTTTTTATGTAAAAAAATTAAAATTAAAATTCAAAAAACTGACTGAAATTGGTCAGTTACTTCGGTCGGTCATTTAAAATTTTTTACCAAGTTTGATCGGTAATTTTATATTTTTAATAGAACCGACCGAAATTGGTTGGTTATTTTCGCGCGAAAATGCAAATAAAGAGTACAAGTAAAATAAAAAAAAGTCTTAAATCAAGATGTACTAATGGTCTAGTTGTAGAATAGTATCCTGCCATAGTACTGACCCTGGTTCGATTACCAGATGGAGTATTTTTTATTTACCTAATTAAAAATACCGAATGTCTTTGGCCGAAAAATACCGACCTACTTTAGTCATTTTTTTGGGCAGATTTTTTCTTTTTAGGTCATTTGTGAAATTTAATTGACGTACCGAAATTGGTCAAAAATTGCGACTGACTTTGGTCGCTATTTATTACCGACCAGCCTTATTTTGACGGATTAAAGTCGGTCGAAAATCAGTTTGTTTTTCCAGTTTTTGACCGATTTCGGTCTGTATTCCTAGACGGGTTTTCGCAGTTTTCTAGTAGTGTTTGATTTTCCCGTATGAGTGTTTGTTGTTTCGTGACTTGCGGGATGTAACGGCCCGACATGTTGTAGAAACGCATAAGATACTAATTGTGTGGAATTGGCTTGCTTTAAGTGCAAATCCCTCTTTGTAATTATGCAATTTTAACATTCTTGCGGGGTATGAGGTATAAGAATCTAGTAATTAAGAAAAGAGTTCAAAAAGGTAAGTAACGAAGGATATGCGGTCACATTTCAGACATGCGGACCGCATATCTTACATGGGCGTCGCATACTTGGACAGATTTCTGGGCAAAGGTTCATGTCAGAAATGCTGTCTGAAATGCGGACCGCAAATCACGCTGCCTGCGTCGCAGAGTGGAACAGAGAACTGGGCAAGTTTTGTGTCAAAAATGCGATGAGAAATGCGGACCGCAGATCCCATAGTGAGATCGTAGAGTGAGGTAGAGTTTTGGGTCAAATGCCATGCCAGAAATGCGGTCCAAATGCGGACCACATGATGAGTTTGCGACCAGAATGCGATCACATTCTGGACACCTGAACTTTTGTTTTGTCCCGAATTTTGACCCACTATAAATAGGAACTAGGAACCCTAACATGCAAAAAACTCCCTTATTTCGTCAATTACCTCAGAAAAACTCACCAAAACACCCTCAAACCCCAACAAATCAATCTCCAAATCACTTGAAAACAACCCCAAAACCTGTGGAAACATATCCAAATTACAGTCATCAACCTCCAATTACCAACCCAGCTCTTCCCATTTAAACCCACCAAGAACCAGCTGCAACTCATTGTAAATAGTCCCAATTTAAGCTGAAAAAAGAAAACAACCGTGGAATCACTCCCTTCAAACCCCAACATCAATTACAAAAACCCCACTCTCTAACCCCAAGACCCGGCTCAAATTGTTGCAAATTGTGCCAAGAATTGCAGCTGAGTTAAGGCACCCTACCAAGTTGTAGCTCGTTAGCCTCGATTGTGTCCACCTAAAGTTCGTGAGCACCCATAAAAGGTTGGGCTTATAGAATTGTTGGAAGTCTAGGAAGTATTGCTAAGCAAGGTAAGTGTTTGTTCTAACCTTAGCATGAGGGATTAGAAATCGTGTCTTGTTTGCTAAATTGCTCCTTCTTGAGAACAACGTATAGGCATGGTGACGGGTGTCTATATGATGGTGTCACGCATGACCGTGGATCGTATATGGTTAATCGTTGTGTGACTATTGTTTCAAATTGTTGAATAATTCCCTTGAATTGTTATGACGTGTTGCATGTGGGAGCAGGTGGCACGCCTGCCACAAGATGTTGTGAATTGAGGGCAGGTGGTACGCCTACCACAAAGTTTCTTCTATTCGGCATAAAGTTGATGGTAAACTAGATTAGTTGAGTAAGAATTGTTAGGAGTCGAAGAGGTTCAGTGTCAAAATTGTGGGTAGTGTTTTAGGAGTCCGTTAGAAGTTTAAAGGGTCCAGTGTCACATTAGTAAAGTCGTGTCTAGAGTCAACGAAATGATAATTAGGTTGGGAGGTTAGTTGTAGGATATTGACTGTAATTGAGTACTGACATTGATTGAGCTAAATAGAAGTCAAGTTTGGTTTGGCTATAGCTGAATTTTCCCCTGGCCAGGATGATTGTGTTGCTGTTATTTGTTCCCTTGCTGGGAAGTTGTTATGTTGATTTGATCCCTTGCTGGGACTTCTTGTGATTGTTGTGATGATGAAAGTGGGAGCGGGTGGTACGCCTACCACAGTATAAATTGTAAGTGGGAGCGGGTGGCACGCCTGCCACGAGATATTATGAAAATGGGAGCGGGTGGTACACCTACCACAGTATAAATTGTAAGTGGGAGTGGGTGGCATGCCTGCCACGAGATATTATGAAAGTGGGAGCGGGTGGTACGCCTACCACAGTATATATTGTAAGTGGGAGCGGGTGACACGGCTGCCACAAGAGGTTACTGTAAGTGGGAACGGGTTGCATGCCTGCAACAAGAGGTTACTGGAGGAAAAAGGGTGGATTGTATTTCATTTCGTTTGTGTTAAAAGCTGAATTGCTGTTTTCCTTCTTACTCTTTGATGATTCCTTTTGCTTTATTTGTCTGCCGTTCCGATGTATGCTTTCTTTTCTCTGTTTAAGTTGTTTATGTATTTTATCTTTTATTGTAGATACATATATGCTTAATAATTGCACAGGTTTATCTGGAGTCTGGTCCTAGCCTCGTCACTACCTCGCCGGGGTTAGGCCAGGCACTTACCAGCACATGGGGTCGGTTGTGCTGATACTACACTCTGCACTCTTTTGTGCAGATCTCAATGCCGCAGGCCACGAACAGTAGGAAGCTTCCAGCCTCTGACTTTCAGGCGACCCAAGGTAGTTCTGCAGACATCCGCGGACCTTGGAGTCCCCTGCCCATTTCTTGTATCTGTTTCTCCTATGTAATCCAGAAACAACATTTTGTTATATTCTTTATACCCTGTTTGTAGTACTCTTAAATAGTCTGTGAAACTGTGACACCAGATCTTGGGTAGACCGTTGTGGATAGTTTATTGGCGATAGTTGTGTAAAGTATTAACTTGGTGTTTATTTCGCTTGTTGAATTACTACTTTTCAGTTGATGCATTTGTGATGTAATGAATTTGTAAATAGAAACGTGGTAATTAGTCCGATTGACTGGCTTGCCTAGCTTTCACTAGTAGGCGCCATCACGACGCCCGAGGGTGGGAAATTCGGGTCGTGACACGGGAATAGTTGGTTTGGTTTCGGAAAGGTTCGTGGGTGATTTGGAACACTTAGTGTCAGTTTTGGAAGCTATAGTTGTAAACGTTATCCAATGTGTGAGTTTTGTCAAAATGACCTTGGAATGGTATTTTAATAATTTCAATAGGTTCGTTTGATGATTTTGGACTTAGGTGTATGCTCATATTTAGAAGTGGAGGTTCCTAGGTTGATTTGGATCTAACTGGCAATAGTTGGAAATTTGAAGGTCTCGAAAGTTTATAATTTTGACCGGGAGTTAACTTTGAGGTTATCGGGTTCGATTATCGTTACAGGAATTGGTATAGGTCCGTTTTGTTATTTGGGATTTGTGTGCAAAATTTAGATTTATTCCGGATTGGTTAGGTTTGAATCAGGTGTTTGGTTTGAAGTTGGAAGTTTATGAACTTATGATATTGATATGATCGACGATTCTTGGTTTTGTTGTTAATTACACTGTTTTGAGACTTTGGATAGGTTTGGATGACGTATTAGGACTTGTTGGTATGGTTGGACAGGGTATGAGGGGACTCGTTGTATTTCGGATTGGTTTCGGACCATTTGGAAAATAGTTGGCGGTTTTGGTGTTGGTGCATCGCACCTGTGGGGGTTTGATTGCAGGTGCGAAGCCATATGTGTGATTGGGTGGTCACTTCTGCTAGGTTGGCAGATCCTGTGAGGGGGTCGCTTTTGCGGAGAGTGGTCGCAGGTGCGATGTAGCACCTATAGAGCTGTTGTGCATGCTTGCAAGGTTGGGCAGGCTGAGGAGAAGCGCATATGCGGACTTTCATATCACACTTGTGGGACCCCATGTGGATGTCTGGGTTGCAGCTGTGAAGGCAGGCTGGTAAGTGGTGTTCGCGGATGCGAGCATGGGCTTGCAGAAGTGAGGTCACAGATGCGATGGTCTTGTCTGCAGATGCGGGAGTCGCCGAGTAGACTTATATTTTGAAGGTTTAGCTCATTTTCATTATTTGGAGATTGGGAGTTTGGCTAAACACGATTTTTGGAGGGATTTTCACCACATTTTTGAGGATAAATAAACTCTACTTGATTTTGATGTTAAATCTTGTTTCCCCATGGATTATTATAAATAGAATATGTGATTTGAAAGAGAAATTTTGGGGTTTTGACAATGATTTCTAGAGAGGAAAAATTAGTGATTTGGGAACAGATTTGAAGTCCGATTTGGATGAAACTTGTATATTTGGACTCATATTGGAATGGGTGTTCTGGATTTGTAAAATTGTATATTTGGCTAGTTTCGAGCCGTTTGGAGTCGGATTTTGAGGATTTGGCATTTTTGGTGATTTTATGGCTACCTCTTGGTTGACTTTGTTAAGAGGGAGCCCCTAGAATTTGACTTATTTGCTATGTGTTTAAGGTACTGGGAGTGATGTATGCACGTGGTGGCTAGCTTATATGCATTTACCGAGTTTATATCATGACCGGGGTAGAATTGGAATATTTTATGCCTTATTTTGATTATGTGCTCATTTGATTCATGATTTAGTTGACTCATTTGACTACGTTGTTCTCTTGTGTACGTTAGAAATCATGCCTAGGCTTATGATCAATTACGAAGGCCCGAGAACTTATCCTTGGTATGTTGAATTGCTTACATTGTCCGTAGTCACTTAGAGATTCCATGATCATATATCCATATGATTTTTATTAAGTCTTTGCGCACCTTTATCTGAAATTCTTGAGCATATACATGCATTTGAATAAGGATACTTGATTTGGACTGAGGATTTTGGCACGAAAGATAAAGCGCGCGGATGAGATACAATTTTGGCACACAGGACATGATGATCAAATATAGGTTGTGAGTGATGCTATTATGTTCCTCTTTGCGCTTGGATTTGGATCTGTCCCTTCCGAAGTCAGATGATAACCCATGTTACTTTTGGCCATGTGAGTGTAGCGAGTCGGCTGGTCGTTTTGAGTATTTTAACTCCGTTTCCCTATTTATTTCCTTCTCTATGTAAAATTGTGGTTACGTGACTTGAAGGGGTGTTTGGTTTGGTTGTGGATGAGTTTCGGAGTGAATTAGAACACTTAGTCCTAAGGTTGGAAGCTTAAGTTGAAAGAGTTGACCGGAGTTTGACGTTTGTGTAGACGACTTCAGAATGGAGTTTTGATGGTTTTGGTAACTCTGTATGGTGATTTTGGACTTAGGAATATGTCCAGATATTGATTCGGAGGTCCATAGGTCATTTTGACTTGAATTGGCGAAAGTTGAAAAGTTGAAAGTTTGGAAAGTTCAGAGGTTTGACCTAGAGTTGACATTGTCGATATCAAGATCAGAAACTAGTTTCGGAAAATGAAAGTCTATTGTGTCATTTATGACTTGTGTGCAAAATTTGAACTCAATTAGAGTTGGTTTGATATGAATCAGCACTAGTTTTGGAAGTTGAATGTTCATGAAATCAGTAGGTTTGAATTGGGGTGCGATTTATAGATTTGATGTTGCTTGATGTGATTTTATACCTCTAGTAGGTTCGTTATATGTTTTGGAATTTGATGGTATGGTCGGACGGGGTCTCAGGGGCCCCGAGCGTGATTCATATTGATTTTTGGTTCACTTGGGACTTAGGAGGATTTGCTGAAGAACACTGATTCTGGTGTCATTGCACCTACAATGGAATTGGCCACAAGTGCAGAATTGCAGGTGCGGAACCACATGTGCGGTTTGTGGGATCGCAGGAGCGAGGTGCAGATGGTCTTGGCAAAGACTGCTGATGTGAGGAGTTTACCGCATCTGCGAGCCCGCAGGTGCAAGGGATTTGGTCACAGGAGCGGATATGGCCAGAATGGCCTAGGGTCGCAGAAGCGAACATTGTCAGCAGGTGCGGGTGTGCAGAAGCACAGGTGTGGGTGTGCAAAAGCGGATTTGCCTGGTCTTAGTGGGAGCCGCACCTGCAATGGATTTTTCGCAGGTGCGGAGTCGCAAAAGCGACCCAATGTCCGCAGAAGCAGAATACCTTGGCAGAAATAGTAGAGATCGAGGGTTTTGTTCCATTTTTCATATATTTAGTTAAGAGAGCTCGATTTTGGGCGATTTTGGAGGGGAATTTTAAGGATTGGATCGGGGTAAGAACTTTGACTCGTATTTGCTTGTTATTCTTAAATCCATCATTGTTTTTTTTTTAATCATTTAATTAGTGTTTTTAGTTGGAAAAACTGGGGGTTTTTGTGAAAACTTCCTAAACTACAAAATTGAGGATTTGAAGGTCGATTTGAGGTTAGAATTGGATAATTTTGGTATGGTTGGACTCGTTATTGAATGGATGTTCGGATTTTGTAAGTTTGATCGAGTTCCGAGGTGCCAGCCCGGGGTTGACATTTTGAGTTGACTTTTTGATTTTCATTATAGATTGCAACTTTATTATCCAGAATAGTTTCCTATGATTTATATTTATGGTATTAAGTTATTTCGGCTAGATTCGAGCCGTCCGGAGTTGGATATTCCTAGAAAAAGCTTACTAGTGGGTCGAGAGATGGTAGGCTACAATTACGTATTTTAGTCGCTTATTGCACTCTAATTCACTGCACTTTATTCGTGTTTGAGCTTTAATTGGTAGTGTTTTGCACTAATTATGTGTTTTATGCCTTGTAGGAGTGATTCCGAGCTATTTAGATATTATGGAATGAATTTTAGCTATTTGGAGCTTTGAAGTTTGAGTAAAAGCCCAATGGATTAAGCGAGGATCGTGTTCGGGAGCGAGAATCAAGTCTGGATATCAAAACGCACAAAAAAATCCGTACTCAAAGAAAAGTCCACAACCGCGGCGAGTGGGGCAGCACGTGGCGCGTCGCGACTGCCCATTTCTCTGCAACCTGTCAGAACCAACTCTCTGGATTTTCGTACTAATGCCCCGCATGGCGCGTTGCCCCATGCGGCGCACCTGTGCAATTTTTAAAGAGTGAAAATCCTATTTCGGCTAGAAGAAGGTGATTTCATCTGGGCCCGATCCTACTTGGTATAAATACATGGAAAAACGTTATTTTCTGGACTTCTGACACATGTTTGACCTATGGAGGCTAAACAGGAGAGGGAAGAACACGAGCACAAGGATTTCATCATACCGTCCTGACTCAAGACACGAGTTTGGATTGAATTTATGTTTTCCATTACCTTAACTATATTTGTGATGACTTGCTCCATATATATGGAGTAGTTCTCTTTAGGGTTTGATAGATTTGGTGTATTGATATTTGTTTGTGGATTGTAACTCTAGTTTTATGTATTGAAGCATTGTTGGATGATAAAAAAGTTGCATCTATATTCACTTGTTCATATAATCGAGAGAGGCATAAGTTGTGATATCTTTGCATTATATTGTTGGTTGAGTCCATTAATTCTTCTTAGTAATCGCAAGAGGCTAGTTGAATTATTTATTAAACCTAGTTAGGAGAATAGTCGAAAACGGTTTTCCTAAAGACCAATCCACTACGCATTCTTGCGTATCTTCACGTGCTTAAATTGGTTCATCTTGTGAGGTTAAGACTTAATCGAGAGAGGAGTTTTTGCTGAGCATTTGAACTAATAATTGAGTGAATTCAAGAGACTCACTTAAACATTAGAAGTGAATTATCTAGAGTTAGATCCCAAACAATTATCTTGCACCTATCCTATCAACCTCTAATTCCTCCCAGTGAAAACTTCCTGGCTTATCTTTGTTGAGATAGTCATTAGTCAATAGCTTTAGAATTTTAGTTAATTTTAGTTATTAATCATATAAATCTCAGCTTTTGATTCTCTTGGATAGAAAATCAAGCTAAAAACTACGAAAATCTGTTTAACTCCAATCCATGTGGATATGATATTATACTATACTATCTTTGACTATCGAGCATAATTTAAGTGTGTGTTTCGAGCTCGTCAAATTTTGAATTATCTAGAGTTAGATCCCAAACAATTAGAAGTGATTGTGCTATTTGTATTATGTGGAAGCCGTGTACGCAAGGTGACATGTGGGTACACAGGCTATATGTGGTATTTGACCGGTTTAGGCTGTTTAGACTCTTTCCTTGCTTTTTGTTGAATTGTTATAACATGTTACCTCTTTCATTGTTAATATACTCTTACATTTATTTATCTACTCTCACAAGCTTATTTGACGTTATAGCACTTGGTTTACCTGTCACTTGTTATTTTGCTCGTATGTGCTTTAGTTGAAATTATTGCTTTCCTTATTGTCTTGTTACTTCTTTAATTGTTGAACCACCTTAGTTGAAGTTGATATTTCAGAGAATCTATTCTTGTTGAGTTATTGGTATTGAAGTTGTAAAAGCCGTTATCACATTGAGGTAAAGTTGCTAATTGTTGAGATATTTTTTTAAGTTGAGCTATTCACTTTTATTTTGTTATTGTTGAGATTCTTGTACACATTGTGGTTGAGCCATGGCCTATTTTTTGTGGAAACATTGGTATCATTGACTTTGTGGCAAGTTGTGGCATATGGGCACTTGTGGTACGAGTTGTGATTGTGTTGTGATATTGATACGCATGCGGTGGTATAAGGCTAGGGGTTGAAACACATGCTGTGAGATAAGGTGGGCTTGAAACGCATGTTGCTAGTAGGGGAACTACTTTAAGTGACGCACTGTGATAAGGTGCGCTAAAACGCCGGTAGCTATTTCAGGAAAAATGATTTTCAAAACTAAATGCGAGGTTCCTGCTGTGATATAAGAAAAGATTTTGATTGAAACTGAGAAATTGAAAATGAGGCGGTAGCTCGGTTGTGATTCTTGTTGTTATCTCTCATTTATCTCACTTGTATGTGTCCGCATAATTTTCTTGATGTTCTTATTATGTGTTCCTTTATTACTTTGAATTCAGTAATAGATTATCTTGTGGTATTGCTTTATTGTTACTATTTTCCTCGGTTTTATTAGTATACTATATTATACTCGTTTATTTTTTCTTATCCTAGTAGATGTCTTGACCTGGCCTCGTCACTACTCTACCGAGGTTAGGCTTGAATCTTACTAGGTACCATTGTGGTGTACTCATACTACTCTTCTACACATTTTTGTGCAGATCCAAGCATCTCGACTCAGGCTAGGCATCAATGAGTTGATTGTATAATTCCAAGACTTCAAGATATACCTGCCCGATGTCCGAAGGCCTAGGAGTCGCCTTCTGCCATACCTTATTATTGTTTATCTTTTATTTAGACTGTGATGTTTACTGATATTTTAGTACTTCTTGTAGAGCTTATGACTCAGTCTCACCGGGTTTTGGGAGCAGTATAGCTATGATTCAGTTTTGAGATCTTTAAGAGATTTATTAGTTTATATCATGTTTCACAGTTTTCATTTATGTCATATTCTCTTATTTGTTAGGCTTACCTAGTCTTAGAGACTAGGTGCCATCACGACATTCTAAGGAGGGAAACTGGTGTCATGACAACTTGGTATTAGAGCTCTAGGTTCATAGGTGTTATGAGTCAAAAGCAGGTTTAGTAGAGTCTTGCAGATCGATACGGAAACGTTTGTACTTATCATCGATAGGCTACAGAATGTTAGAAAATTCCACCTTTTGATTCCTTATCGTGCGAATTTGTTGACTTCGAAATCTGAAACTTTTCCTTTCTGTTCTCTCACAGATGGTGATGACATGCATTGCTGGATCCGATGATCAAACACCCACGCTCCCTGCTAGAGCTGCCAGAGGTCGGGGCAGAGGCCGAGGAGGGGCACGTAGTGTAGCTAGAGCATTTGCCCGAGCAGCAACTAAGGAGCCAGCAGTAGCTCCAGTTTAGGGACAGGCAGTCGAGGCGCCTATTTTCACCCCTGCACTCCAGGAGACCATCGCAGAGTTCTTGAGCATGTTTGGTACTCTAGCTCAGGCGGGATTGATTCCAGTTGCTCTAGCTACATCTCAGGCTGGGGGAGGAGCTCAGACTCCCGCAACACGTACTTTAGAGCAGCGGGTCCATGTTGATTAGGTCCTAGAGGTTGTGCTAGTGCAGCTTGTTGTTCCGGTTCAGCCCAAAGTTAGGGCAGTGGCATATGAGTAGGAGCAACTTAGACTTGAGAGGTTCAAGAAGTATCATCCTCCTACTTACATCGGTCTAGCTATAGAGGATACAACGGGTTTTCTAGAGAAGTACCACCATATTCTCTGCACTATGGGTATTGTGGAGACGAGTAAGGTTGCTTTTACTACATTCCAACTGTCAGGAGCAATGTATTAGCGGTGGTGGGCTTACGAGAAGGTAGCCCAGCTGATGCAGCTTCACTCATATAGACTCAATTTTCAAAGATGTTCTTGAGAGTGTTTGTTCCCCAAACCTTTCGAGATGCATGGCGTGTGGAGTTTGAGCAGCTGCAGCAGGGTACTATGATAGTGTCAGGGTATGCTATCAAATTCAGTGAGTTATCCCGACATGCACCTGACTTGGTCTCTCAGTCAGAGAGCGGGTCCGCTGATTCATAGAGGGGCTCAACTATGGTATTAGATTCAGCATGGCTCGAGAGTTGGAGACAAATACTCCGTATTAGTAGGTGGTACAGATTGCGTGGAGGTTGCAGGGTATGCAGGGCCGTGAGAGGGAGGACAGGGAGGCCAAGAGGCCTCGAGATTTTGGAGGATATAGTGGTGCCAGCATCCCAGCTGTAGCTCGTCATGGTAGATGCTATATGAGCTATCCAATTCATTCATCACTTCCAGCTTTTAGTGGTGCTCTGGCTACTCCGAGGTCTCAGGTTGCCCATTTTGCTTAAACACTATCTTGTGCACCTCCTGTATAGGGTGCCTTCTGCCGTCAGTCTAGCCGACCAGGCCAGGGCCAGTTTCAAGAGGCATGCCTACCGAGAGTTTGCTTTGATATGGTGATACCCGACATATGGTGAGGGACTTCCCCAAACTCAGGAGGGGTGCACCTCCACAGGCTACTTAGGCTCTACGTATTTCATAGGGTCCACAGACTTCTCAGGCCATGTTGCTGCTCTAGTTGCTGCTCCACCTTCATAGCTAGCTAGGGGTGAGGTTAGGCGGGTATGGGTCGCCCTAGAGGGGGAGGCCTATCCAGATTATATGCTTTTGTGGGTACGGAGGCGGTCGCACCAGACGCAGTCATCACAGATATTGTTCCGGTTTATCATAGAAACGCTTCAATCTTATTTGATGCAGGATCCACTTACTCATATGTGTCATCTTGCTTTGCTCCGTATTTTGATATATCTCGTGATTCTTTGAGTTCTCCTGTATATGTGTTTACACCTGTGGGAGTTATGGAATGTGTGTATCGGTCGTGTTTGGTCGTTTGGTGTTTTTAAGACCAGAGTTGATCTATTGTTACTCATTATGGTAGACTTTGATGTTATCTTTAGCATGGACTGGTTGTCGCCCTTTCATGCTATTCTGGATTGTCACACCAAGACGATGACACTGGCTATACCAGGTTTGCTGCGTTTAGAGTGGAGGGGTACATTGGATTATATTCCTAGTAGGGTTGTGTCCTTCCTTAAGGCACAAAGATGGTTGAGAAGGGGGTGTGATGCATGTCTAGCCTTTTTGAGAGATGTCAATGCTAATACTCCTACCCTTGAGTCAGTTCCGGTAGTGAGAGACTTCTCAGCAGATCTTTCGGGTATGCCGCTCGATAGAGATACCGATTTTGGTATTGACTTGTTGCCATGCACTCAGCCCATTTCTATTCCACCATATGGTATGGCACCAGCAGAGTTAAAGGAGCAGCTGCAAAAGTTGCTTGATAAGGATTTCATTCAGCTTAGTGTGTCACCTTGAGGTATTCTGGTTCTGTTTGTGAAGATGAAGAATGGTTCTACGCGGATTTGTATTGATTATAGACAGTTGAACAAGGTTATAGTGAAGAACAGGTACCCATTGCCGCGTATCGATGACTTATTTGACCAGCTACATGGTGCTAAAGTGTTTTCAAAGATTGATTTGAGGTCAGGGTATCATTAGCTGAAGATTCGGGATCTGAGGACACGGTGCAGCATGACGATGCCAAGGAGGTTTCTATCGGAGATGACAACGTGTTTGGGATGCAAGGCCGGTTATGTGCGCCCAATGCAGATGGGTTACGAGAGTTGATCCTTCAGGAGGCCCATAATTCACGGTACTCCATTCATCCGGGTGCCGCTAAGATGTATCAGGATTTGAGACAACACTATTGGTGGAGGAGAATGAGGAAAGATATAGTGGAGTATGTGGCTCATTGCTAAATTTTTAGCAGGTGAAGTATGAGCATCAAAGGCTAGATGGTTTTCTTCAAAGACTTGAGATTCCCGAGTGGAAGTGGCAGTGTGTTACCATGGACTTCGTTTTTGGGCTTCCATAGACTTTGAAGAAATTTGACGCTATTTGGTGATTGTGGATAGGTTGACCAAGTAGGGTCATTTCATTCCGGTGGTGACTACCTATTCTTTAGAACATCTGGCGTAGATCTATATCCGCGAGGTTGATCGACTTCATGGCGTGATGCTATCTATTATCTCTGATTGGGGCACGTGGTTTACATATCACTTCTGGAGAGCTATGCAGCATGAGCTAGGAACACAGGTTGATTTGAGTACATCATTTGATAGACTGTCCGAGCGCACCATTCAAATCTTAGAGGTTATGCTTTGAGCCTGTGTTATGGATTTCGGGGGTTTTTAGGATCAGTTCTTGCAACTTGTAGAGTTCACCTACAACAAAAGCTACCAATTGAGTATTCAGATGGCTCTTTATGAGGCCCTATATGGGAGACGGTGCCGTTCTCTAGTTGGTTGGTTTGAGCCGGGTGAGGATACGTTGGTGGGCATAGATTTGGTTCGAGATGCCTTGGAGAAAGTAAAGTTAATCCAGGATCGACTTCGTACAACACAGTCTAGGGAGAAGAGTTATACTGATCGAAGAGTTTGTGATGTTGCATTCGTGGTTAGAGAGAGGGTTCTGCTTTGGGTTTCACCCCCAAAGGGTGTAATGATGTTCGGGAAGAAGGACAAGTTGAGCCCTGGGTATATTGGTCCTTTTAAGATCCTTGAGAGAGTGGGGGAGGTGGCCTACAAGCTTGCATTGCCACCCAATTTATCTGCAGTTCACCCAGTGTTCCATTTTTCCATGCTCGACTTGGGAGACCGAGCATGATATGTGTAGCCGTTATTTCATCTTTTCATCACTTCAGTTATGTCTCTATACTCGTTCGAGGAAGAACTTTTGTTTTAAGAGGGGGAGGATGTAACGACCCGGTCGGTAGTTTTGAGTATTTTAACTCGGTTCCCTTATTTATTTCATCCTCTATGTTAAATTGTGGTTATGAGACTTGCCGGGGTGGAATGGAGTTTTGATGGTTCTGATAACTTCGTATTGTGATTTTGGACTTAGGAGTATGTCTGAATATTGATTCGGAGGTCTGTGGGTCGGATTGGCTTGAATTGGATAAAGTTGAAAAGTTGAAGGTTAGGAAAGTTTAGAGGTTTGACAGAGAGTTGACTTTGTCGATATCGGGGTTGGATTTTGGTTTCGGAAGTTGGAATAGGTTCGTTGTGTCATGTATGATTTGTGTGCAAAATTTGAATTCAATTGGAGTTGGTTTGATATGAATTGGCATTAGTTTTGGAAGTTGAATGTTCATGGAATCAATAGGTTTGAATTGGGGTGCGATTCATAGATTTGATGTTGTTTGATGTGATTTTCGACATCGAGTAGGTTCATTATAGTTTTGGAACTTGATGGTATGGTCGTACTGGGTCCCGAGGCCCTGGGCATGATACTGATTAATTTCATGTTCACTTGGGACTTAGGAGGATTTGCTGAAGAACAACTGATTCTGGTGTCATCGTTCCTACGGTTGGATTGACCGCAGGTGCGGAACCACAGGTGAGGGTGGTGGGATCGCAGGAGCAAGGTGCAGATGGGCTTGGCAGAGACCGGCAGATGCGAGGAGTTTACTGCATTTGCGACCCCGCAGGTGTGAGGGATTTGGTCGCAGGAGCGGTTATGGTCAGGATGGCCTGGGGTCGCAGAAGCGGACGTTGTCCGCGGTGCAGATGCGGGTGCGTAGAAGCGCCCATGTGTCTAAAAAAGCGGAAGTGCAGGTATGCGTTATTGTTCGCAGAAGCAGATTTTCCTGATCTTAGTGGTAGCTGCACCTGCAACTGATTTTCCGCAGGTGCAGAGTCACATATGCAGCTCAATGCCCGCAGAAGCGCAATACCTGGGCAGAAATAGTGGAGATCGAGGGTTTTGTCCCATTTTTCATCTTTTGAGTTAGAGAGCTCGATTTTGGGCGATTTTATAGGGGATTTTCAAGGATTGGATCGGGGTAAGTGTTTTGACTCGGATTTGCTTATTATTTTTGAATCCATCATTTTTTTTATCATTTAATTAGTGTTTTAACGTTGAAAATTGGGAATTTTCGGGAAAACTTCCTAAATTATAAAATGAGGATTTGAAGGTTGATTTTAGGTGGGAATTGGATAATTTTGGTATAGTTGGACTTGTTATTGAATATGTATTCTAATTTTGTAAGTTTGGTAGGGTACCGTGGTGCGGGCCCAGGGTTAACGTTTTTTAGTTGACTTTTTGATTTTCTTTAAAGATTACAACTTTATTATCCGGAATAGTTTCCTATGATCTGTATTTATGGTATTAAGTTATTTTGGCTAGATTCGAGCCGTCCGAAGTTGGATATTCGCAAAAAAGGCTTACTAGTGTGTTGGGTTAGATTGTTTGAGGTAAGTATCTTGCCTAAATTTATGTGGAGGAAATACCCCTTAGGATTTCGATTAATCGTGCTATTTTTATTTTGTAGAAGCTGTGTACTCAAGGTGATGAGTGGGTAACGGGCTATATTTGGTATTTGACCGGTTTAGGCTGTTTAGACTCTTTCCATGCCTTTAGTTGAATTGTTGTAACATGTCACCTTTTCATTGTTAATCTACTCGTATATTTATTTGTCTACTCTCACATGTTTATTTGACGTTGTAGCATTAGATTTACCTCTCACTTGTTATTTTGCTCTTATATACTTCAGTTGAAGTTATTGCTTCCCTTATTATCTTGTTACTTATTTAGTTTTTGGACCACCTTACTTGAAGTTGTTATTTCATGGAAAATATTCTTGTTGAGTTATTGGTGTTGAAGTTGTAAAAGCCGTTATCACATCGAGTGTAACGTCCCGACCGACCGTTTTGTGTAATTGTGCCCCATTTTTTCTTTTGATTCTTCACACATGTGTGTTTTTGGTTTTTTGACTTCCGGGTTGATTAGTTTCGTTCCGAAAAGATTTCGGGTTGATTTGGACCCTTTGATTCTTGACGTAGAAGCTTAAGTTGAAATGTTGACCAAACATTGACTTTTATGAAAATGATCCTGGAGCAGTGTTTTGATGGCTCCGATAGCTTCATATCGTAATTTTTGACTTGGGCGTATGCTCGAAAATGAATTCGGAAGTCCGTTGGTTGATTTGTGTTGTTTTGCCAAAATTTGGCAAATTAAAGCTGAAAAGTTTGACTGTAGGTTGACTTTAGCTATTCGGCTCAGAATTTGATTGGGACTTGGAATAGGTATGTTATGTTATTTAGAACTTGTCTGAAAATTTTGGTGTCATTTGGAGTTGAATTGATAAGATTCAGATGCTTAGTTGCAATTCTAGTAGTTCTTGAACTTTTCTTTGAAAATCATGCGTTTTAGTATTTGATTCGTAGTTCTAGATGTTATTTTTGTCTTTTGATCACGCGAGCGAGTTCATATGATATTTTTATACTTGTGTGGATGTTTGGGTTGGAGCCCCGGGGGCTCGGTTATGTTTCGAACATGTTTCGGAATAAATTGAACTGAAAATAGAATTGATGGTGTTGCTGGTGCTCTATTGTCGCAATTGTGAGCACTAGCCTCGCAATTGCGAAGGTGACGGGGGGTCTTTGGTGTCGCAATTGCGAAGTTAGCAGGCCTGAGGCATGGGTCGCTTTTGCGAACAATTGTTCACTTTTGCAAAGAAGTCCAGCTTCGCAATTGCAAAGCCTTTGTCGTAATCGCGACAATTGTTGAGGCTGTCAGGGTTCATAAATTTGATCCCTGGTCCGCAATTGCGATGGTTCGCAAATGCGAACCTTGTGTCGCAAATGTCTGCAGCTGGACAAAACGACTGGAAGTCGGGATTTTTCAACATATTCTCTCATTTTAGAACCCTAGACTCTGTAGGAGGCGATTTTGAGAGGGGAGTTTCTTCTATAAACATTGGCTAAGTGACGCTAATCAATGTCCAACTATATTCAATCAATATATCTTAGATTTAACATAAAAAACCATGTGAATCAAAGTGGAAACTTGTGATACTTTGTCAAGTTTTTGAGAGATAAGGAATTTAGTTTTGAAAGTCGATTTGGACTAGGTTTTTGAAATTAATCACATATATGAGCTCGTGGGGTTATGGGGAGTCGGAATCTACCCTTGGACCCGGGTTTTGACCAGGCGGGCCCTGGATTGACTTCTGTTGATATTTTGGGAAAAGACTAAAGATCATAACTTTATCTATTGTAATTATTTTCCCTTGCATTGTTTGATGATATTAAGTAGATGTTGGTAAGATTTGAGCCGGGTAGAGGCAAAATTTAGGGGAAAGCTGATTCCGAGGGATATTATTGAGAAATTTACATTCATTGTTATTGTTGATATTCTTGTACACATTGTGGTTGAGTCATAGGCTATGGTTGTAGAAATGTTGATATTGTTGATTATTGGCAAGTTGTGACATATCGACACTTGTGGTGCGAGTTGTTGTCGTGTTGTGATGTTAATGCGCGTGCAGCAGTATAAGGATAGGGGTTAATGTGCATGCGGCAGCATAAAGTGGGACTTATGTGTGTGTGTTTCTCATAAGGGAATTACTTGAAGCCACACCGTCATAAGGTGGGCTAAAGTGCGTGTAGCTATTTTGGGAAAAATATTTTCAAAACTATTTAAATGTAAGGATCACACGGCTGTATAAGGAAAGATTGTAATTGAAATTGAGAAATGTGAATACGAGGCGGTACCTCAGTTGTGATTCTTGTTGTGTACGAGGCGGTACCTCGTTTGTGATTCTTGTTGTTTAGCTCATGTTGTAAAGAGTTATTGGTGAAAAACTTCTTGTTCCTTTTATTCTTCCTTGTCTTATCAGTTTGGATCCGTATTTCACTATGGTGGTTCTCTTTAATTGCTTCCTATATGTTATCTCTATCGTTACAATTCCGACATTAGTCTATGCTATTAAATTGTTTCGTAACAGTTATTTCTCCGCCTTCCATTACTTCTCGTTATTATGTTTTCATTTTGTTTGTTATGTCCTAGTAGGTTTCTTGACCTGGCCTTGTAACTACTCTACCCGAGGTTAGGCTTTATACTTACTGGATACCGTTGTGGTGTACTCATACTACGTTTCTGCACATCTTTTTGTGCAGATCCAGGTACGTTTGCTTGTGCTGGACATTAGTGTTTAATTGTAGCTGTTTGCTGGAGACTTCAAAGTATATCTGCTCGACGTCCGCAGGTATCAGGGTAACCTTCCATTATCCTTAGTGTATTGTTGTTTCCTTTATTAGACAGTGTTGTAATAGGTGTTCTGGAACATTTTGTAGAAGCTTATGACTCAGTCTCACCGGGTTTTGGGAGCATTGTAGTTGTGTTTCTGTTATCAAGATTTTTATGAGAATATTTAGTTTATATCATGTCTTAGCTTCTATTTCTGTCATAAACTCTCATTGTTAGGCTTACCTAGTCTTAGAGACAAGATGCCTTTACGACATTCTAAGGAGGGGAAGTTGGGTTCGCGACATTGAGGCGAAGTTGTCAATTGTTGAGATATTCTTTTGTTGAGCTATTCACTTTTGTTTTGTTATTGTTGAGATTCTTGTCCTCATTGTGGTTGAGCCATGCGATATTATTTTTAGAAACATTGGTATCGTTGACTTTGTGGAAAGTTGTGGCATATGACCACTTGTGGTGCGAGTTGTGATATTGATACACATGCAGTGGTATTAGGCTAGGAGTTGAAACGCATGCAGTGATATAAGGTGGGCTTGATACGAGTGTTGCTAGTAATAGAACTACTTGAAGCCATTCGTTGTGATAAGGTGGGCTAAAATGCGGGTACCTATTTCAGAAAAAATGATTTTCAAAACTAAATGTAAGGCTCCTGTGGTGATATAAGGAAAGATTGTGATTGAAATTGAGAAATGTGAAACGAGGCGGTACCTCGGTTGTAATTTTTGTTGTTATCTCTCATTTACCTCACTTGTATTTGTCCGCATTGTTTTCTTGTTGTTCTTAGTTTGTGTTTCTTCCTTGTTGCCTTTATTTCTTTGAATTCAGTTGTATCTTATGTTGTTGTATTGATTTATTGCTACTATTTTCCTCGTTTCTAGTAGACTATATTATACTCGTTCAGTTTTTCTTATCCTAGTAGGTGTCTTGACCTGGCCTCGTCACTATTCTACTAAGGTTAGGCTTGATACTTACTGGGTACCGTTGTGGTGTACTCATACTACTCATCTGTACATTTTTGTGCAGATCCAGGTACCTCGAATCAGGCTAGGCATCGGTGAGTGGATCGTACAGTTCAGAGACTTCAATGTATACTTGCCCGACGTCCGAGGGTCTAAGAGTCACCTTTTGCTATACCTTATTACTGTTTATCTTTTATTTAGACAATGATGCGTACTGATATTTTGGTACTTCTTGTAGAGCTTATGACTCAGTCTCACCTGGTTTTGGGAGCATTATAGTTGTGATTCAGTTTTGAGATCTTTAAGAGATTTATTAGTTTATATCACGTTTCTAGTCTTTATTTCTATCATATTCTCTTGTTTGTTAGGCTTACTTAGTCTTAGAGACTAGGTGCCATCACGACATCCTAAGGAAGGGAACTGGGGTCATGACAATGAGCATTGTCGGTACATGGATTTTTTACCGGGTCGATACATATATTTTGTATCGGGTTAGATTGATACATGGATTGTGTATCGGGGTACATGGGTCTTGTACCGATTTGAGCATGCATTCATATTATTGACTTATTTAGTAGTACTCATTTAACTGTAAATTAATTGGCATACTTTATATGCTAGTTGGAGTCTCGACTCTGTTATTTGAGCATGTTATCTTTTATTAATATATTCGAGCAGCATTATGATTATTTCTGTATTGAAAAAGCATGCTTAATAACCTTCAATAGTTGATATCTTTGATTCTTGTTAATCATGATATTATCTACTGTTTTAATTCTTAATTCTATTGGTATACTAGTGTGGTAAGTATTCAGAAGTATCTAGCTTCATCACCACTTCTTTGAGGTTAGACTTGATACTTACTGAGTACCGATTGTGGTGTACTCATACTACACTTCTGCACATTTTTTTGTGCAGATCATCATGTGGGTCCCAACAGAGCTTCTTTATTGGGCTTAGGAGGCTACACGAAGACTTAGGGTGAGTCGCACTTCATCAGTTCTCGAGTCCTTGTTCCTTACATATTTCCTGTCTACTTGTATTTCAAACAACTAGTGATGTATAAAGACTTCTTCTCTTATTTGTAGTTTGCTAAGGTACTTATGCCATCTAGTCTTGGATTGTATGGTATTGATTGTGTTAGGTCGTATTATGACTTTATTAGATATTCTTACTGTTTTGAATTATTACGGTCTTTACTTATGCTATATCATTGTTAATTAAAGGAAGTAGACTTTAATTTGTGGATTGTGAGTTGGTTTGCTTAGCGAGTTCGGCTAGGTACCATCACGACCTCAAGGTGGTATTTTTGGGTCGTGACAGGTAGTCAGCATTTTGCTAGTTTCCTCTTTAAGATTCCAAAAGGAGGTATTACTTCTAAAGGATAGTAAGACTCGTAAATGTTTTTGAATTCATTTTGTAAGGGAAAGGGTTGAAATGCGCTCCTTTTTGTTGGAAATTGAGTGATTTTTCCATTCATTAGACTTTAGGTTTAATTTCACACTCCAATAGAAAATTAATGTCTAGGTTTTATCCTTGTTTCCTGACGGGCTTCCAACTCGAGGTTAGTTTTAAATCATAATCAGATGTTAACAGATAAATCTGAACTGTTGGAATTTCAAAAGAAGTCATGATCTTGGTTACTCGGTGAAACTCGCTTTAAGGAACTTCAATGCAAGTCTTGTGCGGGTAGAAAATAGACAATACATCAAATCATGTATCATGAATAGGTACATAGTTTCTTTTTTTGACCAACATTGTGTACTAAATTTCAAAATTAGCTTACAGATAAAAGTCTGGGTTTAAGGATGATGGGACAAACCACGAATATTGTAAAGGAAAGAAAAGAAAGAAAGAAGAAGTCAAAAGAAAGAAGACAAAAAGTGAAAAACAGACAATGAGAAAACGACAAAGTTATGCAAATATTGACTTTACTTGTGTGCAAAGGTGAAAACGTAGTGTGAAATGGATTGTGATGTGGAAAAATTCATATTCAAAATTTCTTTACTATTACATAAGTGATTACCTTAGTGGGAAATTTGGAAGCCTATAAAAGGGTCTTTGTTCTTCATTTGTATATTATCCATCACAACTTCTTCTCTTCTTTTAATTAATAAAAAGTTGTTTTTTTAAAGTCTTGGAATAGGAAAAAATTTATCAAATCATGTAAAATTTTCCCTTCTCTTGTATTACGAATTTGTTCTATTTTAAATATTTTTCGTTTCTTAGCCTAACATGCTATCCAATAACGGGTATCAATGCATAGATAGTGCGATCCTGATAGAAAAATAAGATATTGGTGCAGTGTTTTATTCACCAGAATAGTGCAAAACTATTGCTCATCAATACTAATACTATTCATGTGACGACCCGGCCAGTCGTCTCATGGATTACCACTCCGTCTTTTCCATTCCTACTTCATTTATGCTTCGTTATTCGTGCTTTGTGTAATCACGTTGAATGGTTTGCGTTCGGAATGAATTTGGTAAGAAATGAGATACTTAGTCTCTTTTTAAGAAGGTTTAAGTTGGAAAAGTCAACCGGATGTTGACTTATGAGTTAGAGGGTTCGGATGTGAATCCCAATGGTTCGGTTAGCTTCGGGAGGTGATTTATGACTTAGGAGTGCGGTCGGAATTGATTTTGAAGGTCCGGTGTGGAATTAGGCTTGAATTGGCGAAGTTGGAATTTTGGCGATTTCCGGTTGATAGGAGAGATTTTGATCCGAGAGTCGGAATGAAATTCCGAAAGTTGCTGTAGTTTCGATATGTGAATTAGGACGTGCGTGTAAAATTTTAGGTCATTCGGAAGTGGTTTGGTTGGTTTTAGATCAAAAGAGCGATTTAGAAGATTTTGAAATCCTTAAGCTTGAATCCAACGCGAATTTGGTGTTGAGAGGTTGTTTTGGCCGTTCCGATGGTTGGAACAAGTTTGAATAATGTTATGGGATGTGTTGGCGTGTTTGGTTGAGGTTCCAGAGGCCTCGGGTGAGTTTTGGATGGTTAAACGGATTAAACCATCATTAGAAAAGTAAAAGTTGCAGAAAAACCAGGTGAGAATGCGGACCGCATAACTCAATTGCGGACCGCATATCTCACAGTAAAGTCGCAACACAAGCAGAAATCTGGGCAAGATTCGCGACCAAAATGTGGCCAGAATGCGAACTGCATATTTGACAGTGGAGGTCGCATACTGAGACAGAAACTTGGACAAAAATCTACGTCAGGAATGCGACGAGAATGCGATCGCAAAACATGAAATGCGAACCGCAAACCACGCTTTGTGTTGAATTCTCGGTGAAGGCTAGGTCCATCTTCGTGATGGCTACGTCAAATATGCAAACCGCATACCTGTTATGCGACAGGTATGCGATCGCATATTTGGTCGGGCAAAGGTGTTTTAGCTCAATTTTTGACCACTCTATAAATAGAACTCAGTGCCCATTTTTCCATGCAAAACCCATTTCCGTTACCCACGAAGAGAAACACCTCCAAAACACCGTAGAATCACAACAAATCAACCTCAAAACTATATCCAAAGGGAGAATTTCTTGAACAAGCTCTTAAGGAAGGGAGCTTTGACCATCTTGAACGTAGTTGGAGCTAGGGAACTCGGATTGAAGCGAAATCTTGAAGGATTTTTGGAAGATTTCAAGGGAAACATCGGGGTAGGTATTCCTAACTCAATTTTGAAAGAATTTCCTAAGATTATAGCTGTTTTTAGCATTTTTGCTAGTGATTTAAGTTAGGAAAATTGTGGAAGACCCTAAGCTTGGATTTTGAGACTTAGAGGTCGAGCCGATGTCAGGAATTTAATAAATCTTGTATGGTTGAACTCGTGATGAGGTAAGGAACCCATTGAGGTGAAAATTACTGAATTTTGAGAAGTGGGCACGGGGCTCGAGTTTTGCTAATTTCGGGATTTTTGAGTATTTTTGATCGTTTTCGCTTGGGCTTTGTTCCCTCAACATATTGTGACGTAATTGTTCTGAATTTTGATAGTCCGACGCACGTGAAGGCCAATTCAAAGGGCAAAGGCGTCGTGGGCTAAGGATTTAGCCGGATTGAGGTGAGTAATGATCTTAAATGATGTTCTGAGGGTTTGAAACCCCGAATTTACACATCGTAGTGCTATATTGAGGTGAGACACGCGCTCGATGATGAGCGTGGGGTCGTTTACTACTGGGGATTGTGACTTGGTCCGTCCCGATTGATGATTTTACTATGCAATTGATTGAAACTTACGTGTTATCATCATGATTTGGGCTGATTGCCATATTTGGGCTTCTTGCCGGTTATGCAAACCCTTCAGGGGTATTATTTGGGCTTCGTGCCGGTTATGTGAACCCTTCAGGGGTAACCTATCACTGTTTTCTAACTGATTGATTCATTTCTTAAATTCAGTTTTGAAATTTGAATGACTTTTCAAATGATGTAAATTGGATCGGGTGGCACGCCGCCATGGAATATGATAAATTGGATCGGGTGACACGCCGTCACGAGATATTGCGCTACTGCACCCCCCACAGTAAGCGCCGGGTACCCATGGGAACGGGTGACACACCGTCACGAGATATGACTTGGCCAGTCATGATATTTTCTTTTACTTCATGTTATTGACTTGATTATTACATGTTTTACTGTTTCATTATGGATTGTTGTATGCCTTATGTGTTTCCTTACTCTCAGTTGTTATTTATAATTATTACTCACTGAGTTAGAAGTACTCATATTACTCCCTGCACCATGTGTGCAGATTCAGGCGTTATGGATACCGTTCCGAGGTATTGACTACTACTATCAGGGCGGTGACTCAGAGATTACGAGGTAGCTATTGGCGTCCGCAGCCCAATATCTCTTTTACCTTGTTGTCTCCACTATATTCAAACAATTGTGCCTAAGATATTGTAATAGTAATCTTATTATTAGGATTTTCATTAGTTGCTCATGACTTTGTGACACCCCGGTTCGGGCTGTAGTCGGGATGGTTCACTATATTTTTCCGCAAATTACTGTTATTAAATCGTATTTATATTATTTTCGTATTGTTTAACTGTTTGAATGAAGTTTAGTTTGAATTGGCTGGCCTTGTCTTCATGAGAGGGGCCATCACGATCATGGTTGGGATTTTGGGTCGTGACAATTCATAATAGTGAAAACACTATTCATTGATAGTAAAATTAACATTCACCAATAGTGAGTGTTTACCTTATTGTAAAAATCCCTAATGCGGATTAGCTGTAGATGCGGTAAATGAGTATTAATGTGACCTTTTAGACATGTGAAGTCTTATCGGGATGAGTATGGGAGAAAATAATTGTTTTAGAATCAAGACCGAGAATAAGGTGTATAAAATTCAATAGAATCAACTAAGTTTATGGGAGGTCCGTCATATACCCTTAGTCAATGCAAGGCCATGAAAACTCACGGCCATAGACAGTGCTAGGCCATAAAAACTTAGCGCCCCAGATAGTGCAAGGCACTGTCCAGGGCATCAACTTCAGCGCCCCAGACAGTGCAACGCACTGTAGTTTTGGCACCCCAGACGATGCCTCGCGCCAGTGATGTTTACCCGAGCTACTTTTATTTCTCTCCTCAATTTTGGGACGTGTTCACTTATTTAAAAGCCCTACCTCATTCCCCCACACCCCACACCCCAAACACGAAAACCTACTCTAGAAAGGGAAGCTCTTAAGAACCTAACTTCCCCAAGGTCCCTCCATCATCCAAGGTAATATCTAACGATGTTCTAAGCTAATTTTAATTCCCCAATACCTTATTATCATGGGTAAATCCTTCCAATCATCGATATTCGATCGAGACACCATTGTTCAGAAAAGAAACCCTAGAACTCAAATTCAAGAGGAGTGAACTTCAAAAAGGTAATGTTTCTACTCCCTAATCATTTATAGTTGTGAATTGATGAGTTCTTGGGAGAATTGTAGATAGGTTTGATAAAGAGAATCATATTAACTCTACCAGGGTTTTGGGTTGTTGATTTGAGATTGTTATAATCATTTGTGTGATGAGAAATGGTGTTAGTTACATCTATTTGGGATTGTAGAATCACCTAGAAGTAGTAGAATGACAACTTGGTGAAGAAAAGACCAATTACTAAGGGCTATGAGGCTTTACACCCATTAGGTGTTTGATATAATTCCTAAGTTACTAAAACACGATAATTAGTGCTAATATTGGTTCCTCTTGATATATATATATATACATATACATACATATATACATACATACATATATATATATATATATATGTATATATATATATAGACGTATATTATTGTTGAAAGAGGCGACGAACATTGTGATACGCTTTAAAGGACCAGAGTCAAGGAGGCTAACTCTTACATTTGGGAATGTTAATGATTCTCCCTACACTACATTTCTTTTACAACGTTATTAATTGCCTCAGAAATAGATAGTTAAGCCTAGTTTCTTATAGTTTCAAAACTTCTATTCTCTAGCTTCGTAACTCGCTCATGTTTCATTTTTAACGTTGTGAGCGCAGTGCGAAATCAATATAGACTTGGGTCTGATGCCCATGAGTCTCAGTGTAGATTACTCAGCACGTCATATATAGTTAAAGTTTCAGTTTTCATAATCAGTTCATGAATACATGTCTCAAACTAGTTCTATTCAGTATTCCAGTATCATGTAACTTAGTGTGATTCAGTATTTCAGTATCATGTATTGCAGTATGATTCTCAGTTCCTAAGTTTAAATCCCTCAATGTTGAACACCTGTATTTGGGCTTGAGGCCACCATTTTTGCTTTATGCATTTTTGGTCTAAAGGTAGCAGTTATGTATACATATACTTGGGTTCGAGGCCGGAGTTTGTGTATATATATATATATATATATATATATATATATATATATATATTGGGCTTGAGGCCGCAGTTTATTTATTCAGATGAACATGTGGTTTATCATTTAGAAGAGGGAGTATTCATAACCTTACTTCCTATGTTTAATTCAGTTATCAATTATCGGTTATCAGTTTCAGTTTCAATATTTATAGTTCATTCTTTCAGTTTCTTTACACACCTGTGCAATTCAAATGTACTGAAGTCCCTTTTTTTCTGGGTCTTGCATCTCAGGATGCAGGTAATGATTTACAGGTTGACGATTCAGAGCGCTAGGATTCTCATACCAGCTAATTGGTGAGCCCCAGTTCTTTTAGGGCATTACAGTTACCTTACAGTATTTAGTATTTTCAGATAGTCAGTGTTTTTAGTACTTCATTCGAGGCTTCATAGACTAGAGTAACAGTTAGACAGAGTCACATGCTTTTCATGTTAAACAATGTTGACTACATATATGTTTCAGACTTGTATTAATGTTTCAACACTTTGATTTATATCATTCAGAATTTCAATATATCAGCATATGTTAGTTTATCTTCTGCTTTCAGTATGTTATGATATTATATGTTGATTCAGCCAGCCAGTTGGTTCGCTCGGTCACATGTAGTCAAGCACTGAGTACCGTGTTACGTCCAGGCCCAGGTTCGGGACGTGACAAAGCTTGGTATCAGAGCAATAGGTTCAAGTGTCTTAGGGAGCCTATGAAGCCGTGTCTATGGAGTTTCCTCTGTATGTGTGTGCTGGTCATGCATATAAATTGTTAACTACCAAGACATTAAGGATTGTCTCATTTCTTTCTACTCTAGATCGTGCCATGAAACTTAGAGCAATTGCTATTCTTCTTTTACTATCGAATTGCATACGTATCGAATGCCCAAGCGGCGAGCAAGAAAAACCCAAAGCCCTAGAGGATATGATCGCCTATTGGGGTATAATTATGGAGTACAAGTTGGTAACAAATGAGGCTTGAGAGGATGTTGAAGTGGGATACAATCGATAATAGTACGTATTTGAGCATAATCTTACTAGAAAGTACGAAAGCTGTCATTATGTTTTATAGTTATCAGTTTACCTTAGTTACCGGTTATACAGTCTTTCAGTTAGTAGGTTTATGGTTATTCAGTATGCTAATATCAGTTAGTTAGTTACCAGATCTCTAATTTTCAGGGTATCCAAATTTTGGTGACTTCTGAGCACACATCGGTGCCTATGGGTGATAAAAGAAAATGTGAGTAACAATGATTATAATGATATCTTGGCATGTTTTAGGTCTGAATTAAGACGCAAGAGTCACTAGATGATTGCAAGAAGTGATTTATCAGAGAATGTTATACTCTAACGGACAAGTTTGTGTATGGTAGTGTACGATGTGTTTTACCTCACAGAAAATTTTATTTTAATTCTTGGAAATGGAGCCACATGTTGGATGATAATAATTCAGATGCCAGACCCCACATTGTAACCGTTCAAGGATTTAATAGCAACGGGCACAGAATTGATCACTATAGTTTTGGACACAAAAGAGTCTAAGAGCAAAATACCTAGGAGTCAGAAACGTTTGTTATTACCAAAGATGTGGTTTTGTACGACTCATGCATATGACTAAGAAGATATGATGTGCAAAATGAAAACCAAGAGCAGCGATATTGAATTTCAAGGAATGAATTTAAGTTGTTCAGATTTATTCAAATCATAATTAGAAAGTACCACGTTAGTAAGTTAGTATAAGAAGCAGCGATTATTCTGATATAAAGGATATGATAGCTCCCCTTAGGTTATGTGATCAAGTGTTTACCCCGGATATTTATACTCTCATATGATTTAGAAGCGTATAAAAAGTTTGGGGTTAGATATTCCAACTTCGTTTAAAATAGATGAAATTTTCCTAAGTGTGATCCATGTACATCGTACAAAAGAAAAATGGTGTGCGATCGTAGAATAGGGTCGGATGACGAGGATATTAGGAATAATCTTATGCTTCACTTTAGTTATTCAAAGAAGAACAAGAAAATATGATGCTAGTATGTGGTTATTAAAATAATAGTAAGTAAGTTTTTGAGTAAATACAGTGAATTAGCAATTTCAGCAGAGCTAGTAGAGGTACGATTTGATTTACTTAGCTAGGTTAACACTAGTGAGTGGGTAATAGTTTGAAACACCGAATGCGTGTTAGAACCCAAAGAGTTTAAGTTAAACCCGAAGTACAGTGGCAGTGAGGAAAAAAAATCAGCTAGCAGTAAGATATCAAACTACAAAAGAGTAGCCTTTGAATTATTAAAAAGAGGTCTCCCCAAGATTGACAGTGTGAGCAGAGTTAAATTATTAAGATTGTGTATGATAGTTGTGAATACATTAGCTTTCCTCTATGTAAGTAATTTGGTTTTTCCTAGTAAGAGAGATTTCTTAGAAGTATGTTGGAAAATGAGTCATCATTGACACAAAGTGCAAAGAATTGCAGAAGATAAAGAAAGTTATTTGGATCCCAACAAAGGAGAAGGATCCGCAAGTATAAGACCTTTGGTCTAAAGGGGAGATGTGAAAATCGTTAGTAAGTACAGTTGGAGATTCGTAACCCACATAGTGAGTTTGGGATATAAAAATAATAAAATCATGCCCAGTTATGTGTCACGAGGGTAGTGCCATTGCACGAGACTCTAATATTCCGAGTAATGGTCAGAGACTTAGCTCACAACAATGCTATAAGTGTTTTCAGGAAGTACCTTAACAAGATAATCAAGTGCGGGAAGTATAGCTCATGATTGAGGCAAACAAGAGAACTCTGGTGAAAGAAGTTCACCGCTTAGTCTAGTTAGTAGTTCGACTTTTGGACTCCGAAGGTGGTGGAGTTGTTGTCCAAAACAGGACTTGTTCATCCTTAGTAGTCGAAGTGAAGGAGAAACAGTTTGATGATCCCTACTTATTGTAGCAGAAAGAGGGGATTCACATGCATAAGACGATGGCTTTTGAATAAGGGGGAGATGATGGCACTTCGAGTTACCAAGATAGATTGTGTGTTCCAACCATACATGGACTTAGCGAGGTAGGAAGATATTAGAAGTCCATAATTTCAGGTGTTCTATCCACCTAGGTTCCTCAAAGATGTATCGTGATCTTAAGGAGATTTATTGGTGGAATGACATAAAAAAGAAACGTCGCAGACTTTGTGGCCAAGTATCTGCATTGTCAGCAAGTGAAAGCCGAGTAGTACAAATCCTAGTTTTTTACCATAGAATATACATATCCTTTAGTTTAGATGGTAAATATGGACCTTATAATAGGATTATCTCACTTATTTGAAAAGCATGGTTTGTATGGGCTAAGATGTAGGTTGCCAATTAGTTGGTTCGAAGTTGGCGAAGGAGAGTTGTTGGGACCAGATTTTGTCAATCAGTCTATGGAGAAAGTCAAGTTGATCCAAGAGCAATTGAAGACAGCTCCGAATCGCCAAAGGTCCTATTCGAACATGCAACATAGAGACCTATAGTTTCAAGTTGATGATTGGGTGTTTATGAAAGTTTCATCTATGAAAATTGTTATAAGATTTGAGAAGAAAGGAAAGCTCAGTCCCAGATACATCAGGCGGTCTAGGATCCTATGGAGGATCGGTAAGTAGATTATGAGTTAGAGTTGCCACGAAAAATTGCCAGTTGTACTCCAATATCTCACATGTCATGTTATAACATTCAAGATTCCAGTATTCAGATCTCATGTTAGAACATTCATGTCAGTTCAATACTCAAATATTCATGTAAGTCTAGTACTCAAATATTCATGCCAACTTAGTACTCATATATTGATGTTAGTTTAGTACTCAGATACTAATGTCAGTCCAGTACTCAGATATTCATGCCTGCTTAGTACTTAGATATTGATGTCAGCTCTGCGAACAAATATTCACGTGAGTTCAGTACTCGAATATTTGTGCCAGTTCAGTATTCATATCCACGTTTGTTCAGAATTCACGTATCCATAACAGACCAGTATTCATGTATAAGTTTCATGTTATGCGTATTATGATGCCTTATGAAGCTAGCATTATGATCTGTTAGTTGGCAGGTGTTTGGATAAATGTCGAAGGAATCTATCCTTGTAATACATACTTTATATTATAATCTCCATGTCTTTCAGTATTCAGTCAGCTCAGTGTTCAGTCAGTTCAGTAACCATTCAATTTAGTAGCTATTCAATTCAGTATCTCAGCACATCAGTAATCATGTAATCATTCAGTTTAGTGTGCATGTGTTCATGACAGTACAATGTTCACAGTTTCCATCAATTCTGTTTAAGGTACAAAGTTAGCCATAGTTACAGTCTGGAAAATCATTCGAGGATGAATGATCCCAAGGGGGAGATAATGTAACACTCCGTAAATCTGGATTAGTAGTGGATGCATTAAATGAGTATTAATGTGGCTTTTAGACATGTGAAATCCTATCGGGATGAGTATGGATGGAAACAATTGTTTTAGAATCAAGATCGAGAGTGAGGTGTATAAAATTCAATAGAATTCAATAAATTGGCGCCTTTGATGGCGCCTTGCACTGTTATTTTGGTGCCCCAGACGATGCCTCGCGCCAGTGATGTTTAACCGAGCTACTTTTATTTCCCTCTTCAATTTTGGGACATCTTCACTTATTTAAAAGCCCTACCTCATTCCCTCACACCCCAAACACGAAAACCTACTTTAAAAAGGGAAGCTCTCAAGAACCTAACTTCCCCAAGGTCCCTCCATCATCCAAGGTAAGTTCTGACGATGATTCTAAGCTAATTTCAATTCTCCAACACCTTACTAACATGGGTAAATCCTTCCAATCATTAGATATTCGATCAAGACACCATTGTTCATAAAAGAAACCCTAGAACTCGAATTCAACAGGATTGAACTTCAAAAAGATAATGTTTCTACTCCCTAATCATTTATAGGTGTGAATTGATGAGTTCTTGGTAGAATAGTAGATGGGTTTAATAAAGAGAATCATATGAACTCTGCTAGTGTTTTGGGTTTTTGACTTAAGATTGTTATAATCAATTGTGTGATGAGAAATGGTGTTAGTTACATCTATTTGGGATTGTAGAATCACCTAGAAGTAGTAGAATGAGAATTTGACGAAGAAAAGGCCAATTACTAAGGGCCATGAGGCTTTACACCCATAACGTGTTTGATAAAATTCCTAAGTTACTAAAAAACGAGAACTATTGCTAATATTGGTTCCTATATATATATATATATATATATATATATATATATATATATATACATATATATATATATTAATGTAGATTATCATTGAAAGCGGTGACGAAAATTATGATACGCTTAAAAGGACTAGAGTCAAGGTATGTGAGGCTAACTCTTTATGTTTGGGAGCGCTAATGATTTTCCCAACACTATGTTTCTTTTACAATGTTATTAATTGCCTCTGAAATATATAGTTAATCCTAGTTCCTTGAATAGTTTTTGAACTTCTATTCTCTAGCTTCGTAACTCGTTCAAGATATTCATTCTGAACTGTGACGACCCGGCCAGTCGTCTCGTGGGTTGCTGCTCCGTCTTCCCCATTTTCTGTCTCATTATGTTTCGTTATCTGTGTTTAACATAACCAAGTCGAGTAGTTGAGTACGGGGTGGACTGGTAAGAAACAAAACACTTAGTCTCCTTCAAGAAGGTTTAAACGGGAAAGTCAACCGGATGTTGACTTCTGGGTTAGAGGGCCCGGATGTGAGTTCCCATGGTTAGGTTAGTTTAGAGAGATGATTTATGAATTAGGAGTGGGATCGGAATTAGTTTTGGAGGTCCGGTGTAGAATTAGAGTTGAATTGGCGAAGTTAGCATTTTGGCAATTTCCGGGTGTTAGGCGAGATTTTGATCCGAGAGTCGGAATGGGATTTTGAAAGTTGCTGTAGCTTCAATGTCTGATTTAGGACTTGCGTGCAAAATTTCGGGTCATTCGGACAAGTTTTGATTGGGTTTAGATCAACAGAGCGATTTAGAGGATTTTGAAATCCTTAGGCTTGAATCCGACTCGAATTGTGCGTTGAGAGGTTGTTTGAGCGTTCCGAAGGTTGGAACAAGTTTGAATGATGTTATGGAGTATGTTGGCATGTTTGGTTGAGATTCCAAAGGCTTCGGGTGAGTTTTGGGTGGTTAAACGGACTAATTCATCCTTGGAAAAGAAGTGGCAGAAGAACCTGATGCGAGAATGCGGACCGCATACCTCAAATACGGACCGCATATCTCACAATGGGATAGCAAACTCAAACAGATTTCTGGGCAAGATTCGCATCAAGAATGAGACCAGAAATGCGAACCGCAAACATGAAATGCGGACCGCATTCTTGACACAGAGACCGTAGACTGAGACAGAAATTTAATCTCGAAATTGCAGTCAAGAATGCGATCGCATAATTGAAATGCGAAACGCAAACCCTGCTTAACATTGAATTTGCGGTGAAGGCTAGGGCCACTTTTGCAGTGGCCACGTCAAATATGCGAGCCGTATATCTGTTCTGCGACAGATATGCGATCGCATATAAGGCCGAACAAGGGTGTTTTGTCCCGATTTTTGACCCCTTTATAAATAGAAAATCAGTGCCCATTTGCCATGCAAGACCCATTTTCGATATCCACGGAGAGAAACACCTCCAAACACCATAAAATCACAACAAATCAACCTTAAAACTACATCCAAAGGACATTTCTTGGACAAATTCTCAAGAGGAAGAGGGTTGACCATCTCGAACATTGTTGGAGCTATAGAGCTCGGGTAGAAGCAAATATTGGGGGCAATTCTTGGAAGATTCCCAAGGGAAAACATCGGGGTAAGCGTTCTAGACTTAAACTTGGGCAAATTACCCAAACCTACTGCTATTCTAGCTTATGATTGTGATTAAGTTGAGGGAAATTGTGGAAAAACCCTAAGCTTAGATTTTAAGACTTGGAGGTCGAACCGGTGTCGCAATTCGATAAATCTTCTAAGGTTGAACTCGTGGGAAAATAAGGAACCCGTTGAGGTGAAAATTTCTGAATTTCGAGAAGTGGGCCCGGGGCTCGGGTTTTGGTGATTTCGGGATTTCTTAGTAATTTTGATTGTTTTCGCGTGGGTTTTGTCCCCTTAACATATTGTGACGTAATTGTTTTGAATTTGGATAGATTCGACGCACATTGAGGCCAATTCAAAGGGCAAGGGCGTCGTGGGCTAAGGATTTAGCCGGTTTGAGGTGAGTAATGATCTTAAATGATGTTCTGAGGGTTTGAAACCCCGGATTGCACATCGTAGTGCTATATTGAGCTTAGGCACGCGCTCGATGATGAGCGTGGGGTTGTTTACTACTAGGGATTGTGACTTAGTCCATCCCGATTGATGATTTTACTATATATTTGATTGAAAATTATTTGATATCATCGTGAATTGGGCTGACTGCCATATTTGGGCTTCGTGCTGGTTATGTGAACCCTTTAGGGGTATTTATCACTATTTACTCAATCATATTTGGGCTTTGTGCCGGTTATGTGAACCCTTCAGGGGTAATTTATCACTGTTTTCTAACTGATTTGATTTATTTGTTAAACTCAGTTTTGAAAATTAAATGACTTTTCAAATGATGTAAATGGGATCGGGTGGCACGCCGCCACGAGATGTGATGTGAATGGATCGGGTGACACGCCGTCACGAGATATTGCGCTTGGGCCGTAAGAAGCCCCTTCTGGAGTCTGCACCCCCCACAATGAGCGCAGGGTACCCATGGGATCGGGTGACACGCCGTCACGAGACATGGCGTGGCTAGTCATGCTGTTTTCTTTTACTTCATGTTATTTACTTGAGATATTTACATGTTTTACTGTTTCATTATGGATTGCTGTATGCCTTATGTGTTTTATTACCTTCAGTTGTTATTTATAACTATTACTCACTGAGTTGGAAGTACTCACATTAATCCCTGCACCCTGTGTGCAGATTCAGGCTTTATCGGTTCCGCTCCGAGACATTAATTATTACTGTCATGGCGGCGATTCAGAGACTACGAGGTAGCTGTTGGCGTCCGCAGCCCCGTATCTCTTTTTTCTTGTTGTTTCCACTATCTTCAAACAATTGTGCCAAAGATATTGTAATAGTAATCTTATTATTAGGATTTTCATTAGTTGCTCATGACTTTGTGACACCCAGGTTCGGACTGTAGTCGGGATGGTTCACTATATTTTTTCGCAAATTACTGTTATTAAACCATACTTATATTATTTTCGTATTGTTTAACTATTTGAATGAAGTTTAGTTTGAATCGGCTGGCCTTGTCTTCATGAGAGGCGCCATCACGATCATGGTTGGGATTTTGGGTCGTGACAGCTTGGTATCAGAGCCTAGGTTTACATAGGTCTCACGAGTCATGAGCGGGTTTAGTAGAGTCTCACGAGTCATGAGCTGCAGAACCTTTTTAGGAAAATTCCATATTCTTGAAATTCTTGTTGTGCGAACTTTTGGGTCCGGGCACTAAATTTCTGCTATCCTGTTCTCTCACAAATGGTGAGGCCGCGATCTACCAGACGAGGTGGACGACCACCAGTGCCAACCACTGAGGCCACCAGAGGCCGGGGACACGGTCGTGGTCGTGGTAGAGGCAGAGCGGCAAGGGCAGCATCTGTTGATCCACCAGTTGCCCCAGCTCAGGAACAGGCTCCAGCAGCACCAGTTCAGGCACCAGCTGAGCCAATGGTGATTCCAGGTATTCAGGAGGCCTTGGCCCAGATCTTAACCGTTTGCACTGGCCTGGCTCAGGCATTTTCAGCCAACACAACGGCAACTACTTCACAGGCCGGGGGAGGCAGTCAGACTCCAATTGCCCGTACACTTGAGCAGGTAGTGCAGGGACTTCAGA
>MCJB01009278.1:0-97953 GCA_002018475.1 Nicotiana obtusifolia
AGCCTCATCAACTTCATCAACAATACCAATTAGTGAAATGTTCTCATACTCGGTTGGTAATTTCATACCCTTACTAGCTTGGAAAGTAACTTCTTCATTGTTCACTCGGAAGTTGATTTCATTACGCTCCGAATCCATAAGTGCTCTTCCAGTAGCTAAAAATGGTCTCCCCAATATGATAGGGATTTCCTTGTGCACAGCACAATCAAGGATCACAAAATCAGTTGGAATATGAAATTTTCCAACTTTCACAATCAAATCATCTACAATACCGACTGGTCTTTTGATTGAACGGTCAGCCATCTGCAACCTCATGCTCGTCGGCCTTGGCATTCCTAGTCCAGCTTGTTTGTAGATGGCTAGTGGCATCAGATTGATGCTGGCCCCATTGTCACACAGTGCCTTAGCAAAGTCGCGCACTCCAATAGTGCACGGAATAGTAAATGCTCCCGGGTCCTCTTTCTTCTGGATTGGATTTGTAGCAATGATAGAGCTAACCCGGTGGGTCATATTCACCACCTCATTCTTGGTGGTTCTCTTCTTTGTGATCAGATCCTTTAGATACTTGGCAAACCCCGGCATTTCTTGGAAAGCCTCCAAGAATGGTATATTCACCGATAGTTTCTTGAGAATGTCATAAAATTTCTCAAGCTTGCTGTCGTCAACTCTTCTCGCAAGTCTCTGAGGGAAAGGAGGAGGCGGTCTAGGAATTGGCGGAAGAATGTTTGATGTTTCTTCTGCCTTGTCCTTTATCCCTTCTTGGATCTCATCTCGGTTTTGCACAACTTCTGGATTTTTGTTTACTTCAGCAACACTAGGTTTTTCAACTCCAACCCCTTTTTGAATTTCTTCCACATCAACTGCTTGCTCATCTCTTCCTTGCAATGTCTTACCACTCCTGGTAGTGATAGCCATAATATGGGAAGTTGGGCCACTTCCACTCCCTTTTGGATTTTGCAATCGTATCACTAGGAAGTGTTCCCTTCTGCTGTGGATACTGCTCGCGAGAAAGATCTCTCATTTGCAATTCCAGCTTTTGAATCGCCGCAGTGTGAGAGCCAACCAACTCTGTCATGTTCTTTATGGAATTATCAGACTTTTCTTGGTTTTGTAATATTCTTTCAAGCATGCTCTCTACTTTAGACTCACTAGAGGATCCCTGATTCGAATACTGACCCTTTGGAGGAACATAAGGGTTGGAACTTCGATTTGAATAATTATTATTGTTGTTCCAGTTTCCTTGGTGAGAACCACTTTGGTCATTGCGCCATTGATGGTGACCTTGCCCTTGCGGGTTTGGTCTCCATTGATTCTACGAGCCTTGACCTTGGTAGTTCTGCCTTTGATACCCACCTTGAGAATTATTCACATAATTTTCCTCTTCATAATCATCAGCTTGCACCGGCTGCACATTTTAAACCATATTGACTTTCTTCTTCTGGTTTTCCGTGAAAAGTTTTGTCAACACATTGACATTTGTAGCAAGTTCTGCAATTACTTGGTCTCGTTCTTGATTTTCCTTGATCAAGTTATTCATAGAAGGAGACCCAATTGTAATACCACCTGTTGTATCCTCAGAATGCCAATCTTGATTGTGTTTTGCCATTTTATCTAAGATCTGAGTTACTCTAGCGAAGGTTTTATCCATGATCCAGCAGCAGCATTCTTCGCTATTGATTGGTTCATAGGGTCCAAACCCATGTAGAATTTTTCCAGCAAAATGGAATCGGGAAAGCCATGGTTTGGAGACCTCACCAAATACAACTTGAAGCGATCCCACGCTTCATGTAGTTGTTCACCAGGTAGTTGCTTAAAGAAGAATATCTTGTCTCTGAGCTCAGATTTCTTGCTTTGTGGAAACCACTTTGACAAGAATGCCCGGACAAGTTCAGGCCATGAACGGATGGAATTCGGAGGAAGATTTTGAAGCCATTTCCTCGCATCTCCAGCTAACGAATACTTAAAGCATCTCAGCCTTGATGCATTGTCAGAGACATTGTTTTGCTTGTGCATCGCACAAACACCCAAGAAATTCCTAAGGTGCTGCGTTGGATCATCATCAGTGGAGTTTCTGAAGAATCCTTCTGCTTTCAGCATCAAAATTAGTCCATGTTCTACCTTGAACGTAGCAGCACCTATAGCCAAAGGTACTATAGCGTTTGTATCCTCTATATTCTTCAATATCAGCAAAAGGATTTTCTTCCTGCTCCACCTCCACATCTTCTTCATGGTCCGCCATATCTTCGTGTCTACAACAACCAAAACAAACAGCGTGTAATCAAGTGGAATTAGACGCATAGTAAAGTATACACTAATTAGAACTTTCAAGACCGTATTCCCCGGCAACGGCGCCAAAATTTGATTCGCTCAAATTACACCTTAATAATAGTGTAAGCAATCGATGTCAAATATAGTAACCCAACTAGGTTGGGGTCGAATCCCACATGGAATAGGTGTGAAACTATTGTCTAATTAATGTAATACTTGACTAAGTCGTAATTCTATCAAGTACGTCAAATAGAATAAAGAAGTGCTGAATATATAAGTAAGCGGAAACTGAATTTTTATAATGTGAATGTTAAAAATTATAAATGTAAGAGACCAAGGTTGTGTCCCCCTTAATGTAGTATAATGTTCTTGATATTAATATTGAATTCCTTTCTTGATATGCAATTGATGTTTAATGTACTACCCAATATTTCCCAATATTTGGATAATGTATCCTCTCTACGATTCTCCCGAATACAAAAGAGTCGATCTTAAGAACAACCAATTAAGAGCCAAATTAATTGGTGTGAAACTATTGTCTAATTAATGTAATATTTGACTAAGTCGTAATTCTATCAAGTATGTCAAATAGAATAAAGAAGTGTTGAATATATAAGTAAACGAAAATTGAAAACTAATGTTTTATAGTGTGAATGTGAAAAATATAAATTTAAGAGACCAAGGTTGTGTCCCCCTTAATGTAGTAGAATGTTCTTGATGTTAATATTAAATTCCTTTCTTGATATGCAATTGATGTTTAATATACTACCCAATATTTCCCAATATTTGGATAATGTATCCTCTCTACGATTCTCCCGAATTCAAAAGAGTCGATCTTAAGAACAACCAATTAAGCGCCAAATTAAAACCTACTTATTCCTAAGCGGTTTTATTAAACAAGGTTTAAAGCCTTGAGTTTTTGTTATTTATTTCTACCCAACTCTATCTCACTTTTCCAAGATAAGTTAGAGTTAATTGGCATTCGTTAATGTTTGCAACCACTAACGATTAATTGAAGAACAAGAAATAAATAAATATCAAGATTCCTTCGGAATTGGATTCAATATCAAAATCTCAACACATTCTACCCATCTAGGGTTCAGAACCTCAGCGTTTGAGTTTAGCTACACATGCTGATAATTAAAGAACAAGGAAGAGTAATTAATATCATCTTACAAAAATAGAGGGTTTTCGATCACCAAAAGCTTCTAAGAATTCAAAATAATCAATTGCCGTGCTTTGTACTCTAAGTTCTGACAAGAATACCTTCACAAAATCCTATAAAACCTATTTATAGAAGCCCAAAACCCGAGGTGAATGTCGGTCAGCTTTGCCCTTGTTGAAATAATGCGGACCGCATTTCTGTCGTAGAACAGAAATGTGGACCGCAAATCATCATCGTCCGTCGCAAACTCCACCAGAAAATTTTGCTCCCATCGCGTTTTGATTCGCGGTTCGCATGTTGATTATGCGATCGCGATATGCGATCGCATTCTCTACTCTAATTTTCACCCAAAACTCTGTTTGTGTTTGCGATTGCACCTGGCTATTTTGCGGTTCACATTCCTGTTTTGCGATCGCATTTGCGACCGCATTCTCGACATGAAGATTGGCCTAGAGTTCTATCCTGAAATGCGATCTGCCTGTGGAATATGCGGTTCGCATTTTCAGTTTGCGACCGCATACTTCTACTTGCGATGCTTTTATCTTCTCTTCTTGTTTTCAGCTAACTTTTTGAACTCTTTTCTGTTCTTCTAGGTCTTGACACTTGTTATTCTGCAAATACACTAAATTTATATAAGTATCATGAGAATTAGCAAGTAAAACAAGTTAAACTTTAAGCAAATAGCATCAAAATGTGCCGAAATTACCCGGCACATCAAGAGGTTACCAAGAAAATCAAAGCCAAGGTCCTTTCATTTGTCGAGTACCCAACCTGGCTAGCCAACATTGTGCTGGTTCCAAAGAAGGATCGGAAAGTCAGCGTGTGCGTCGACTATCGAGATCTGAACAGAGCAAGCCCTAAGGATAATTTCTCATTGCCCAATATACATATACTGACTGGCAACTGCGCTAAGCATGAACTCCAATCCTTTGTGGATTGCTTCGATACCACCAGATTTAGATGGACGAATAGGATGCCGAAAAGACTACCTTCGTCACGCCATGGGGGATATATTGTTACAAAATGATGCCATTTGGTTTGAAGAATGCTGGGGCTACCTACATGAGGGCCATGACTAATCTTTTCCACGATATGTTACACAAGGAAATAGAGGTGTATGTGGATGAGGTTATCATCAAATCGAAGAGAAGTTCAGATCACATAGCAGACTTGAGGAAATTTTCGACCGGCTTCGAAAGTACAATCTAAAGCTAAATCCTGCAAAATATACTTTCGGAGTCCCTGCTAGGAAGTTACTAGGTTTCATCGTCAGTCGCCGCGGTATTCAGCTAGATTTGTCAAAAATCAAAGCTATTTAGGAGTCTCCATTGCCAAAGAACAAGAAGGATGTGATGAGTTGTTTGGGATGCCTCCATTACATCAGCCATTTTATAGCACAGTTAGTGGTGATATGTGAGCCGATCTTCAAAATGCTGAGTAAAGATGCTGCAATGAGCTGGACTGAAGAATTTCATAAGGTTTTCGATAAAATCAAGGAGTACTGGTCTAAGCTGCCCATGTTGGTCCCACCAGGGTCCGGAAGACATGTACTGCTATACCTATCCGTGTTGGATGGAGCCTTTAGTTGCGTCCTGGGGAAACATGATGAAACTGGGAGAAAAGAGCAATTGGTATACTATCTGAGGATGAAGTTCACACCTTACGAGGCCCGATACTCTTTGCTAGAGTGCGCTTGTTGTGCTTTGACATGGATTGCTCAGAAGTTGAGACACTACTTCTGTGCATATGCTACATATCTCATATCAAAGATGGATCCACTGAAATACATCTTTCAGAAACCTATCCCTACGAGTAAGTTACCAAAGTGGCAGATATTGCTAAGTGAGTTCGACATCATCTATGTGACTTAGAAGGCGGTCAAGGGGCAATCATTGGCTGATCACCTGGAAAAGAACCCCCTAGACGGAGAATACGAACAATTGAAGACGTATTCCCGACGAGGAAGTGTTGTTTATGGGGGAAGATATTGCCGAAACGTATGATGGTTGGAGGATGTTTTTCGATAGAGCCGCAAACTTCAAAGGGATGTGCATCAGAGCTGTTTTAGTATCAAAAACTGGTCAACACTACCCAGTGTCCGCCAAGCTCAGGTTCCCATGCACCAACGATATGGCAGAATACGAGGATTGTATCTTGGTACTTAGATTGACAATCAACATGAATATTCAGGAGTTGCTGGTAATCGAAGATTCAAATTTGCTGGTACATCAAGTACTTGGAGAATGGGCTACCAAGAAGACTAAAATATTTCCATACTTGCATTGTGTTCAAGATTTGATCAAGAGGTTCACAAAGATAGAATTCAAACACGTTCCGAGGATTTAGAACGAGTTCGCAGATGCGTTGGCTACCTTGTCTTCCATGATACAACATCTAGACAAGAATTTTATTGATCCTATCACGACAGAGATTCGTAAGCAGCAAGCTTATTGTGCTCGAACAGTTCAATGGAAACCCGTGGTTTCACGATATCAAGGAGTATTTGGAGAAAAGAGAATACCCAAGAAATGCTACGCACACACAGAAGTGCACGTTTCGAAGATTGGCCAACCACTTCTTTTTGAGTGGAGGAATTCTATATAGAAGGACTCCTGACTTGGGATTTTTGCGATGTGTTGATGCCAGGAGGCATATAGATTGCTCGAAGAAATAAACGTCGGAACCTGCGGATCTCACATGAACGGGTTCATTTTAGCCAAGAAGATATTAAGGGTAGGGTATATCTGGATGATTATGGAGACAGACTGCATCAAATATGTACAGAAGTGCCACCAATGCCAGGTACATGCTGATATGATATCGGCGCCACCCAACAAACTCAATGCAACGAGTTCACCCTGGCCTTTCTCTGCTTTGGGCATGGACATCATCGGAAAAATTAACCCACTGCTTCAAATGGACACAGATTCATTTTGGTGGCTATAGACTACTTCACAAAATGAGTCGAGGCCACTTCCTAAAAGGTTGTGACTAAGAAGGTCGTAGCAGACTTCGTTCGGGATCGTATTGTTTGTCAAATTGGAGTACCCGAGTCAATCACTACCGATAATGCCGCCAATCTCAACTGTGATCTGATGAAAGCCATGCATGAAACATTCAAGATCAAGCACCAGAATTCTACAACATATAGGCCGCAAATGAATGGAGGCGTGAAAGCTGCCAACAAGAACATCAAGAAGATATTAAGGAAGATGGTGGACAGCTACAAGCAATGGCATGAGAAGCTACCATTTGCTTTGCTCGGTTACTACACCACAGTTTGTACGTCAACTGGGGAAACCCCCTATCTACTGGTCTACATTACTGAAGCTATCATACCCACTGAGGTGGAGATTCCTTCACTAAGAATCATATAGGAGGCCCTCAGCGATGCAGAATGGATATAGAGCCGGTACGAGCAACTATCTCTCATCGACTGTAAGAGAATGAACATAACGTGTCATGGTCAACTCTACCAGAATAGAATGGAAAGGGCTTTCAACAAAAAGGTTAGATCGAGGCAATTCACACTAGGGCAATTGGTGCTGAAGCATCTTCTTGCATCAAGATGAAGCAAGAGGAAAATTTTTACCTAATTGGCAAGGCCCTTCAATGGTCCACCGAGTACTGACAGGAGGAGCGCTTATACTTGCTGAGATGGATGGAGAAATATGGCCAAAAACCTATCAATTCGGATGCCATCAAGTGATATTATGTTTAACATTATGTTTGCACTTTCTTTTGATGTAACAAAAACTACGTTTGACCTGATTCCCATATAAGAGGGGATACGTAGGCAGCCTTGTGGGTTCGGTCACATCATAATAAAGTTTTCATTCCCCTCTACGATCAGGAACTGGGGCAAGTTTCATGTTTTCGTCAATCTCATTACGTCGAGGATCACCAAGAAATGTATTGCGAGGAGTATACATTTAAATAAGGGAAGAATTTTGAGGGGGTCCTCTAAATTCCGAGTGAAGAAGGTCGCAATGTCTCAAAGCGTGTCACAGTGTATTGTTCGACAAATTATTGGCTTTTATGCATCATCGGATATTTTGAACAACTGCATCCCTTACAAGTAATTTATCACAAATGCATATTGTCGGAAATTTCATTTCTGTGATAGCCATATGTTACCTAGGGTGACTCAAACAAGGAGTCAAGCGAAGGAGCAAAGGCCAAATGAGTAATCGAAAGAACGGACCAACCTTCCCCCCCAAAACTCATGATATTTCTTTGGATCCAGGCATAACTCATAACAAGAACGTCTGTGAATATATAACAAGACTACTAACTTCACACTAACAGAGATCGGGCACAAGCGCGTCAAGCTAAGGACAAAATTCTATATCATATTTAATCTTCGCCTTTCCTTGTATAAGGCTAAGCACTACCCTCATTATTTTCATAGGGCTAAACACTACCGCTCTCATCATTGCATAAGGCTAAGCACTGCCTTTCTATGTATAGGGCTAAGCACTCCCTCAGTCTTTGCATGAGGCTAAGCACTGCCTCCATTATTGCATAAGGCTAAGTGCTGCCTTTCCTTGCATGAGACTAAGCACTGTCTCCATTATATTGCATGAGGCTAGGCATTGCCTCCATTTTAGCATAAGGCTAAATGCTGCCTTTCTTTGCATGAGATTAAGCATTTTCTCCGTTACATTTGCATGAGGCTAAGCACTGCCTCCATTATTTCATAAGGCTAAACATTGCTTTCCTCTACATAGGGCTAAGTCTTGCCCTCATCATATACAAGGCTAAGAGCTGACTTGTTTCATTCTTGCATATGACTAAGCAATACCGGTTCCCTCTATCAAATGATCGATATCATCGCTTTTTTGCATTTTATAGGCTGAAACATCGCCACATTGTCCGAAGGCATCATAGTCTGAAGGCATCATCCTCATAGCCCGAAGACATCATGCCATGGCCTAAGGATCTCTCAAAACTACATATCATTATTCAAAGGCGCCATAGTCTAGAGGCACCATCCTCATGGCCTGAGGACACCATTTCATGGCCTGCAAATCCCTTATCATACGCTTCATGGAACAGGACGTCATGGTCGAATGACATCATCCTCATTGTTCAAAGACAACTCTCACGGTCCGAAGGGAATTTGCATCATGTGTAAATTTACGACCCTATATATTCGCGTGCATCATGTTTTAAGTTTTGCAGGTAACTCATGAGGTAACCATTCTAAAAACGGGAGCAATTCTCGCTCCAATTTTCATTCACAATGTTCACATCCTTTGATTATCTCAAACGTAACCAATGACCGGCAATTGATTACTCTTTGTTCCGTAACTGTCCAAACATATATCTCGATTATTTGTAATGTTCAAATTCGCATTCATAGCTCCACCCAAAATTATCCATTACTCACGACACTATCATATCCAAGAGATCCTTTTTTCGACACACACGGCCACCCTCTTATAACAACTCCATTGGTTTCGTTCGTCGTTGGATCCAGAACTACACACGACCTGATTCCGCAACACCAGGGATATGTAGGTAACTCAGGAACCAGGGTTCAGCCCCCATTTTTTCCAAACACACATCATCCTCGCTTATTTCGGACAAATTGGTCATCATTTTCTTTATCCGACAACTCTTTCATCATTTTCGGGTAAAGCGGCGCAGCTGTTGATATCCAATTTTGCCCTCATATGTAATATAGTATTCCATATACTTTAAAAAATCATTTTTTGCATTATTACCCAATTTACAAGAGTCATATAAGTACTTTCTATAATTTTCTATGATTTTTAAAGTTTTAAAAGTTATATTCTCGTATTTAATTTATTAAAATATTTATCAATTATATTTTAAATTATTCTTAGGGGTTATTTAATCACCTAAGTTATCGTTTTATTCCCCCATGCATTTTTAATATATTTTGTTTCATTTTTATAATTATATGTGCATTTTCTCTATTTTATTTATGTTATTTACAATAATAGCCTATATTCTATACATAATGGCATTTGTTATGTTATTTATGCTAAAATAGCATTTTTATATTTTATAATGTTAAGCTATTATTTTTAAGAATTTTCTTGCAAAAATAATATTTTTATTATTTATTTAGCAATTTTTTACAAATTATTTTTAATGAATTGCATGTGTTTAAATTATAGCCCAATTCTGAATCGATTTCGGACCAAAATTAAGGCCCAAGACAATTAAACCAGTCTTTGGCCCAAACCAAATGACCCCTTTTTAAATCCGGTCGTGACCCACCATTTAACCCACCCCGCTTCCCCTTCGATGTTGGCCGTTAATATTAAATGATCAATGGCCCACAACAGCCTTCTCCTCTATTTATTATCCCTCACCCTCACCCTAGAGACCCATTTCCCCGCCCAGCCGCCTCTGTATTCTCTCTATCCCTCCACGCTCACACGAAACCTTAGCCGACCATGGAGATTCTCTCCCATTCCTTCCTTATACGCGTTCATACGCGGATTGTACTTACCATTTCTGCTATTATCACTTAGTTATGGAAAATTTTGTTACCATTATACTTATGCCAAGTTTGATTCTCACAGATCTGGCTTTGATTCTGTTGTTCTGGGTGCGATTGTGGTTCTTTGCACTTGAGAAGAGAAAATTTCTGTTGTATATGGTATGTCTCTAGTGATTCTGTCATGATTGGGGCTTGTGAAAGATTTTCCCTAAATCCAACTCCAACTAGGGTTTGGAATTCTTACTTCCTTTGCTATTTTCAAGTGTGCATGGGATATATTCTTTCCTTTTTTGTGTTGATTGATTGTATTTCGTTGTTTGTTCTTCCAATCTTGCTACTATATAAACCCCCCTTCCTCATTTCCCCTTGAAGACTTAACTACTGCTACCTCTACTGTTATTCTCTCAACTCTCATTTCTCTATACTTTTTGCACTCTTGTGGCCGGCTGAAAGCCAAAGCCACCAAAATCTTCTCTAACTACCTCCCTAGTGTGAGCACTGCTCGGGGCTCGTTTGAAGCTCCTGTGAACTCTGATGCACTAGGAGTTTGGAATTCCTGTTGCTGTTCTTATTTTACTACCTGCATTGATGATTCTTCTCTATTTGTTGTTATGTTTGCAAACTGGTAAGTGCTCAAACTCTTGCAATTATGTTTATTCCCTATTTGTGTTCATGCTTCTGAATATCCTTGTTATGTTGGCTTTTCAATGCCAATATGATATTATGACGACCTTTGCTTTGGTTTTCTTTTGTAATTCTTCATCTGGATTTATAAAAGTTAGCATGTGTAGGAGATTTTCTGGGCCGTGATACTTGTTCGAAGTTGTTGTGTTCATTAATGCCTAATCTCATATATTGACTTTTTAATACTGTATCTTCTCATGTCTCAATTTGAATGCTTGCCCTGAAACTCTAAGAAATTACTACATGCCTAGAATTTGTTTTAATAAGTCCCTGAATCCTTTATGTATGCTCGACTGTTGTCCTTATGACATGAATCCTATTGTTGTTCCAATGCTTCAACCACACATGTGGCTTTAAAAACTGTAATGTGGTGTTTGGCCAATCCTGCACTCTTTAGTATTGCCTAGGTTTCTAGTTGAATCCCAATAGACTTAGTTTTTTGTATTATGCATGGTTGACTGGCTTAAGTTTTGAAATTTGCCTGCTCTACTTGACCTTATGCTGACATGTCTTCCTACTATGATATCTTTGAACTTGGGAACCTTTATGTTATACTCAGCGTGGTTAAGATTCTTATTGGCTGCTATAGATCATGGCCATCTGCTTGTTTACTATGTGTAATTGTCATCCTCTAATTATGACTCTATAAGACCTTCTCGACTTAGATTCATAACTTTAATATCCCTTTTGGACTAATCTCAACCATGATCTACCCTAGGCTCACTCAAGAAAGCTTAACATGTGCATCTTATATGTGTTTGGCATGCTTACCCTGTTAACTTCAAGTGGCATGTCTGCTCAACTATCCTAATGTTATGTCTATCTTTAGTATGGTATCACCGCTTAATGATTTAACCTATGAGTTTGCCATGTCAAATTTACCATGTTGAAAATTAAGCCTATTGATTTTCCTATTCTCCTGTTCTTTCCTTAATCAATCTTGTCACTCTTGCTTCCGAATGCCAATGTGTTTATGAATCCTGCTAAGTGTCACACAATCCTGTCTCTATGAGATATTCCTTCGAGGCTGTTTAGTTGATTTCCATGTGTGGTCCGTTAACTTATTTGGTTAAGTGGTCAATCTGTAATTGTTGAGCTTGGTATGAGTTCATGTATGGTGTTTGAGATGCGTTTGGATCTGGGTATGCTATTGTGTGAAAGAGAGCCTGTTGAAGGCCCAGGCAGTACTGGGTTACTTTCATTTGTGCTTGTTCTTGGGCTTGCAGTTGTTCCTTGTGTAATATTTGTACTTGTACTCATTATCTAGGCCTGTAATAATTTGTAAACAAACAATTGGGGAATTAGTGAAATGGGGAAAACAGGTATACTTTGATGTGTTTGACGTTTTTTAATTCTGTACACTAATAGAAATCATGCCTATTGTAAAAAACTTGTCTCATCCCTGTACACTATCCAAAAGCATGTTGGATCAAGAAATGCTTTATTTGCTGCCATGTCTACTTCTATGCGCTATTAGACAACATGCCTATAAGAATCGAATGTCAATAACTACTTGCTTAGTTGTGTAATTGCAATATGATTACTAGATACATGCCTATAGGATCACATTAATACATGTCTTTGCTCATCTAGATACCATGTCCACAGGGCTTTAATTGATTGACTAATCGATTACTTCTATTGTTTTATTACACTACCCACTAGATAACATGCCTATAGGAACAAGTAAGATATTGAGTTTAAATACCAAATATTAGAGAACCTGCCTATAGGGTGTTGCAACTCGCTTAGAAAGCATGCTTATAAAATCAAACACTGGTAATTCTGAGTTTTCAAACGATTTTACTGCCCCATTGCGCAAACTACTTAGAGATCATGTGTATAGGTTTTATAATACATGTAATATGCTAATTCGATAGTATGAAACTACAGCCCTACCTGTAGGACGCTTGAAATTAGAATCACATAGAAGCCCTGTCTATAGGACTTAACAACTCTGATACATCTTAATTCTGTAACTGTCTACTGCCTAGTGCAAAGTCTGCCCGCGTGCATTGGTCCTACATGTTTTAAATGTGCGCCTAGTTTTAACATTTTTAAGCTCCCTAACTAAAGTCTAGCACTACGCAAATAGTAGGTCCAAAGCCTCTTGGATCATAGGCAGGAGACGGGTGGTGCACACATAAGACACAATTTAGAATTTAATTAGAGCTCATCAAGTAAACAACTTTAACATAGTATTTGGGTAGCAGTAGATGATAGTCCGTGCTCGTTGAATAATATTATCAACCCCTACCCTAAGGCAGTTACGAAGTATTATGTATATTACACGGGGTGATCCTTTAGGCTAAAAAACATAGGACCCCCCCGCCTTTATATGTTAATTGTTCGCGCTTTATATCTTTGAAACATAGAATAATTAGGTTGTATCCTGTAGCTCCTAAAGACTTGTAATTTACTTCCTTCACATGTACGATTTTCTTTACACTTGTTTACATTGTAGTTGAACTTTTAAATTCCCTGTCATCCTTCACTTACATGATCACATAACACAATCAAATAATCCACATAGCGTGAATTTCAGCCGAGACCCACAATGGTGGATCTTGAAGAGTGCCTAACACCTTTTCTTTGCGGTAATTTGACCCCTTACCCGATCTACGGTGACATAGACTAGTGAAATCAGAGTTATTTTGAAATGGGTGCCCTAACACACCTCAAAATCGCTAGGGGGCGACTCTTCTCTTTTAATACCCATTTAAAAGAGTTGTCACATGTCGCAACCCGTTTTCGCAAGAAGGGGTGCGATAGCAAGGATAACCTCCTCGTAAGCCTGCCCCCACTGATACGCTGCTCCTGATAGCTGGAATGTAGTAAAAGCAACCCCGCTCGTCTCCACAATACCTATGGTGCGGAGAATATGGTGGCACTTCTCTAGAAACCCTATGCATCCTCTGTAGCAAGAATATTGTAAGTAGGAGGATGATACTTCTTGAACCTCTCAAGTCTAAGCTGCTCCTCCTCAGATGCCACTGTCCTAACCTCGGTCTGAACAAGAACAATAGGCTATGTTGGCATAACCTCTAGGACCTGATCAACATGGAGCCGCTGCTTTGGAGTTTGGGCCGTGGGAGTCTGAGCTCCTCCCCCAGCCTGAGATGTAGCTGCCTGATCTAGAATAGCGAACATGCTCAAGAACTGTGCTAGGGTCTCCTGAAGTGCAGAGGTGACAACAGGGCCTCAAGTGCCTGTCCCCCACTAGAGCTACTGGTGGCTCCTCAGTAGCTGCTCGAACAGATGTTGTAGTTGCACCACGTGCCCCTCTTCGGCCTCTACCCCGGCCCCGACCTCTCGCAGCTCTAGTAGGGGGCGCGAGTGTCTGATCGTCAGATCCTGTGTCCTTACCATCTGCGAGAGAATAGAAAGATAAGAGTCAGATATTGAAGTCAACAAATTCGCACGATAAGGATAAACAAGTGGAGTTTTCCTAACAGATCTGTAGCCTCACGAAAATAAGTACAGACGCCATATCGATCCACAAGACTCTACTAAACATTTTTATGACTCGTCACACCTATGAACCTAGGGCTCTGATACCAACTTGTCACAACCCCAATCCCCCCCTTAGGATGTCGTGATGGCACCTAGTCTCTAAGACTAGGTAAGCCTAACAAATAAGAGAATATGACAGAAATAAAGACTGAAAACATGATATAACTACTAAGTCTCAGAAAGATATCAATACTAAACACAATACAACATGTCCCAAGACCCGGTGACACAGAGTCATAAGCTTCACAGAAAATACTAAGATCTCAACATACATCACTATCTGAATAAAGGATAAACAGTAATAAGAGATAGCAGAAGGTGACTCCAAGGCTTGCGGACGTCGAGCATGTATACCTTGAAGTCTCCAAAGGTAGCAATCAATCATGGCGTCCCGCACGAGCAGATGTACCTGGATCTGCACAAAAAATGCGCAGAAGCATAGTATGAGTACACCATAGTGGTACCCAGTAAGTATCAAGCCTAACCTCGGTAGAGTAGTGACGAGGCCAGGTCAAGACACCTTCTAGGACAAGATAAACACAACAATAATATGAATACGAGAAGTAATGGGAAGCGGAGAAAGGAGTGATAACAAAGTAGTTTAGTACATAAGCTAATGACAGAATTCTAAGCAAAAAGGCAGCATGAAGGAATCACAAAACGAGAACCACAAATAATCAAATACGGACAAAACTGGTAAGACAAGGAAGAATAAAAGCAACAAGAACTTTTCAACCAATAAATCTTTTCAATATGAAATGTACAACAAGAATCACAACCGAGGTACCGTCTCGTGTTCACATTTCACAATTTCAATCACAATCTTTCCTTATATCACCTCAGGAGCCGTACATTTAGTTTTGAAAATCATTTTTCCCAAAAATAGCTAGCCATGTTTTAGCGCACCTTATCACACCGTGTTGCTTCAAGTAGTTCCCCTACTAGCAGCACGCGTATCAAGCCCATCATATCTCATCGCATGCGTATCAACCCCTAGCCTTATACCACCACATGCTTATCAATATCAAAACATAATCAGAACTCACACCACAAGTGCCCATATGCCACAACTTTCCATAAGAATCAACAATACCAATGTTTCCACAACAAATAGCCCATGGTTCAACCACAATGTGTAAAAGAATCTCAACAATAACAAAATGAAGGTGAATTTCTCAACAAGAAAGATGTCTCAACAATTAACGACTTCACCTCAATGTGATAACGACTCTTACAACTTCAACACCAATAACTCAACAAGAGGATATTCAACGAAATAATAACTCCAAGTAGGTAGTTCAACAATTAAAGAAGTAACAAGACATAAGGAAGGAAATAACTTCAACTAAAGCATATGAGAGAAAAATAACAAGTAAGATGTAGAACAAGTGTTAACAATGTCAAATAAAGCATGTAAGGGTAGATTAACAATGAAAGATATAACATGTTATGACAATTCAATTAAAGGCGTGAAAAGAGTCCAAGTAAACTAAACCGGTCAAATACCACATATAGCCCGTTTACGCGCTCGTCACCTCGCGTACACGTCTTCTACATAACACAAATAGCACATTCAGCCAAAATCCTAAGGTGTAGTTTTCCCGCACAAAGTTAGACAAGATACTTACCTCAAACAAGCTAAATCAACCTACCAGTAAGCCTTTTCCGCAAAAATCCAACTATAGACAGCTCGAATCTAGCCAAAATAACTTAATACCATAAATACAAATCATAGAAAACAATTGCGGATAATAAAGTTGCAATCATTAAAGAAAATCAAACCTATTGAATCCATGAACATTTAACTTCTAAAACTAATGCCTAATCATATCAAACCAACTCCGAATGAATTCAAATTTTGTACATAAGTCATAAATGATACAACGGACCTAGTCTAAATATCAGAACAAAAACATGAGCCCGGTATCAATAAAGTCAACTCTCGGTCAAACCTATCAACTTTCCAATCCTTCAACTTCCCAACTTTCGCCAATTCAAGCCAAAATAACTACGGATCTCCAACTCAATTTCCGGTCATACTGCTAAGTCTAAAATCACCTTACAGAGCTATCAGAACCATCAAAACTCCATTCCAAAGTCGTCCATATAAAAGTCAAACTCCGGTCAAATTTTTTAACTTAAGCTTCCAACCTTGGTACTAAGTATCCCAATTCACTCTAAAACTCATCCGAAACCAAACAACCAGGCAAGTCACATAATCACAATTTAGCATAGAGGAGGCAATAAATAGGGTAATGGAACTTAAATACTCAAAACAACCGGCTGGGTCATTACTACAAAACTCGTCTAACATTCAATGCTCCGATATTGTTTCAGAACGGTAACCACAAATCCCGTCTAACATTCAATGCTCCAATATCACTTCGAAATGGTAACTACAAAGCCCATTTTACATTCAACTCTCTTTATCAAAAACAACAAAAACATTTATTAAGCCAAAATTCAATAATCTAAAAAAAAAGAAATGAAAATCTAAAAATATTTTCTTTCTATTTCTACTCTTCTTGAACTACGCTTGACCTAATTCTCATTTCAACGAGATACATAGGCAACCTTCGGGTTCGGTCTTATTTTTCAAAAAAAAAAAACAGAGAAAAGAGAGAAAATTGTTAAGTCAAAATCCAAAATCCAAAAAAAAAATAGGGAACCCTTCCTCGGGTTCGGTCCCATTTACCAAAAATAAAAAAAAGAGAAAAAAAATAAGAAGAAGAGGATGAGAAAAATAAGAAGGAAAAACAAAATCGTAGAAACTTGACTTGGTTGATACCAACATAGTTAGGAGTGTGCGTATGAAAGAACAACTGTTAATTGGTATGATGGAGAGGATTAACTTCGGGTAAACCATAGACTTTTGTGGTACCTCTCGATTATGACTTAGTTATGCTTGAAAAATCTCGTGCTTCCAGTTAGGGTAAGAACAAATCCGACCTCATCATTTCATGTGCATTGTGTGGTGAGCCTAGATTAAAATCTATTGCATTGCATTGTAGATCTAGAACTTGGCCCGAATATCTGTTGAGGAAAAATCCTGAGTAACGCTTGGCTTAGAAAAGGATCGTAGGCCTTCTTTGACCCGTTTGAGCCTTTCAAGCCTACCAAATGTCATTGATCCCTAGAATTTCCCCCTTTGAGCCTTAAGCTTTTTTCATGGAGAACTACGTCTTATCATATACCCTTCTTGTGCTTAAATGCACAAAACCTCTCTTGGCCTGACCTCCTCGAGCTCATTGAAAACGTGTAACGTCGGACGAAGACCAAAGTGAAGGTGACAAGCATAAAAAGGCGAAAGATGAGAAGTCCAGGATAATCAGAGACATGAATTCAAGAAAAAGCAAAAGGAAACTTCGCAAATTCAGAAGGAGGATCCAACAAGACAGAGAGAACTTCCACAAAATCGTAAGGAGAACACAATGAAAGAGGAAACTCCTAGAAAAGAAGGGAAAGCTCCTGCAAAACTGGATAAGCCTCAAAAAGAAAAAGAGAAAGGACCTCTAACAATTTCAGAAAAAAGTCAAAACAAAAGAAAGGGACATCGAGCCGAACAAGATCAAAGCCCCGAAACATGGTTTGAATGTCGAAGATGCGGGGTACAGTGCAGTGCTCAAGGAGGGATTAGTCACTCTTTATCCAAAATGATTATCCTATCTGTCCCCAAGCCTACATTACAAGCCAACGATAAAGCCCTACATGATCTTATTTCGAGCGTTCTCACATTAGTGGATACTCACATAAAGGTCAAGAATATGGTATCTCAATCGCATTGTTTGAATATCATTTTGAGTGTGAGTGCACTTCGCAAAATGTCCTAAAATCAAAATATTTCAAATATATATTCAAATTAGGACTTTCTTTATGGCAAGGACACTTGAAGCATGAGGATACGTAGAATTCAAAACCTTTGATTGTAATCAAGATGAGCAAATCTTGTCAAACTTAGATATACATGAGGTACCACCTGAAGTTATAAGAAATACCCATAAGCTGATCTCGGTTCGCTGGAAAGTATATGGTGGAAATGTTTACTCACAAAAGTAATTGTTGGTACTAACCAAAGTCAAGTAAAAAAAATGATGATGATAGGTCAATAAATCACAGTCTTTCTTCACTCATCAAATTTTTAAATATTCTCTACAGAAGCTATACAGAACAGCAAAAATGCATAAAACAACAAAAAACGAGAACTCTTTTAATCAATTTTCTTACATATGAAAAATAACTTCTTGCTTTTCCAGACGTCCTCCTGAACAATGGGCATTTCATTTCAAAGTCAAAATTTACAGGCGTCCACCTTCTAATACGGGTATTTTAGATTTCAAATGCTCCGATATCATATAGGAACGATAATAGAGTTCGTTTAACACTAAAATGCTCCGATATTTCGCTTTGGAACTGTAACTACCAGCCGGGCTAACATAAATAATTAAACGATATCGCTTCAGACCAGTACACAGCCCAGGTTTCCTTCAAAATCCAAAGTTCTCCGACCACTTTGGACCGATATACAACTCGGGTTTCCTTCAAATAAAAGTGCTCCGATCATTTTAGACTAGTACACAACTCGAATTTTCTTCAAATCAAAAGTTCTCCGATCACTTCGGATCGATATCTAGCCCAGATCTCTTTCGGATTAGATTTCCAACCTAGAACCCTATTTCATTCAAAAAAAATCATATCACCCTCGCATCAATTCCGCATACAGCACAGGAACAAGGATCTACACAGGCATAAAGCAAAACAGCAACAGTCTCAAGACACAACAGCAGAGTTAATAGAATACCAGCAAACCAGCACCCTCCATCATACTGTAGGCAACTTGAATTGGTTCAGATTATTGCTGCAGTTGCAAGGTGTGGTATTAGTACTCTTGGTGCTCAATCTCTTGCAACTTCAGCAATCATCATGGACACCTCCAACTACAGTGCAGCAATGGATATATGACTCCACTCAGCACCACAGCAGTACCAGCCAGCAGTCACCACAAGAATGGAAAGCACCAATAGAACATCATCAGACTGAGACAAGAGAAGACAACAGCTTCCAACTGAACACCAAGCCTAGTAGACTACTTAACGGAAGACACAGGAAACACACAAACAATCTACTACAGCAAGCCCAACACACAGTCAACAGCAACAATCACTCCACCTTAAACAGTCATCTTTAACTTGGCTTTTCTTTACAAAGTCAAAGAAAAATTGAAGATAGCTCGTGCTCTTTTGTCATTCTTTTGAGAACTCTAGAAATCATTTTTGGATATCAGATGTAAATACAAGGGACCACTTCCCTAAATCACACAATAGAAGCAGGAACATATGTACTTTTTTCTATAGCTGACCTAGACCAATCTCACTCTGTTTTTGTACATGCGATTGTCTATCACTTTAAAATAGGCAATCACCACATTACCATAGGTCTAACACCGTACCACATTTTAGGTATATTTAGTTATCACACTAGGATGACTAAGTGTACATTTACTTTTGTATTGGAGGTAAGGTTTATGTCCCTCTCCACTTTTGTATTATGCTTCTATTAATAAAATTCTTATTTAGCTAAAATTCCACATACATCATCAAACCACTACAATCCATCTTTCTAAAGTCAAATAGAAGCATAGTCCACATTTCGTCAACTCTCTTGATCAAAGATGTGACACAACATTTCATTATCTTTTAGCAAATAAATTGGGACATATTTTGAGGATGGACGTCGAGCTTTCCAACAACAATCAATAGTATGTCCCAAGTATCGTTCTTATGTCCCATTGACATGGGGTATGTAGGCAATCTGAACCCTCATAGTCAGAATAACACCTGATGCCATCACAGCTTAATGCTATGGCAATCTTCAAAATCAAAAATTAAAAATCAAATCACCCCATCGCTCTCAAACTACAATCAGCCTGATTCTCGTTACATTCGAGATATGTAGGAAACTCAACACAAAGCCCAGCTGCACCCGCATTAAATCCATCCAAACCAATCCATCTGTTATCCAACATCCACGTCACAGTTTTACCTCAGTCTGATAGTAAGGCAATTTTGGAAGCAATATCGAGATCATACGAAACATTTAGTGCTTGAACATTTTGCTTCCACTACATGAGGCTACAATTCATAAGTATCAATCAATTGCATTTCAGAACTACACGGGACCTGATTCTCGAGCAACCTGAGATATGTAGGCAACTTAAATACAAAAGTTCGGTCACAATCTCCTAAACATCTTCACCCATTGTTCTGTCACGTTGGGTCAAAATGGAGTACCAGTGAAACCAAACAAAAGGAAAACAAATGACAACCAATTAATCAAGTTATTCTAACACAAGTCTCACAATGAAATTACTCCGAGATACCTCATCTCATAATCACAAGTCATGAGTCTCAAAACACAAATCATATTCTCAGGGCAACTTGTGCCCCCATTGTTAATCACAACCGCACAGACAACTCACGTGACAATATCTCAATCCGCTCAGCAAGACCACATGATCACTATCAAATCCGCCCTGCATAATCACAGGCTCAATGTCACAATGGAAGCAGATAATAGTAGAATACACGGGCATGATCAATAAATGTCACATTTCGTACTCCTGATATTGTATAAGGGGCATGCTAAAGTGTATGCTTGTGCGAGTGTACTAATACAGTCCAAGTCAACAAGTAATATCAAAGACATCAATTAGCTCATTAAAAACACAACAAGTCATGTAAGGTGCATGACATACACAAGGAAAATCACACCATCACACGAATATCATCAATATAATGCCACCAGGCCATCACATATCATCCCTGACATAGCCACCCTTATCTCTCCGCATTGACCCTTATCGCTCTGCTCAAACATTTAACATAATAGCCACATGTATCATTCCGATAGCCACTCCTATCACTCTAATAGCCATATGTATCACTCTGCCCTGACAATATCATTAGCCACTCGTATCACTCCGTTAGCCACCCGTATCACTTCGCCCTTGAAAATATCATTAGCCACTCGTCAACCCAAAAAGTCAACCCCCGGGCCTGCACCTCAGAACCCGACAAAACCAAAATAATCCGAATACCCATTTCGATACGAGTCCAACCGTACCAAAACTATCCAATTCCGACATTAAATAAGCATTCAAATAATCATTTTATATTTTAGAAAGTTTTTACAAAACCCCTCAATTTCTCCAATTCAATTCACAAATTTAATGATAAAAACAAAGATGGAATCATGAAATATAATCAAATCCGAGTCAAGAATACTTACCCCAATCCAAAGCGCGAAAATTCCCCCCAGCATCCGCCAAATTCGAGCTCTACAACTCAAAACATGATAAAAATGCCAAACCCTTGATATAGATGAAGTTGCCTAGGTATTTTCGCATTTGCGGACAAAGAAGCGCATTTACGCTCTCGCACCTGCGAGAAAATACTTGCATCTGCGAAGCGTAACCATATCTGCTGAAGTAGAAGCGTATGAGACACTGCAGAAGCGTAACCATATCTGCTGAAGCAGATTATCACCTTGGGCTACAAACACCCATCTGCGACCGACTATCCGCAGATGTGACCTAGCACCTGCATTCTCAAACCCGCATAATCGAAAATCCAAACCATGCAAGAACTCGCAGAAGCAGAAAAATCACGCAGAAGTGGACCTGCATCTGCGCTCCAAAATGTGCTGATGTAAGACACCAAAACCTGTCCTCCTTAACAACATGGAAATGAAACGAAACTTGTCAGAAACACATCCGAGGCCCCCGGGACCCCGTCCAATCATACCAACCAATCCCATAACATAACGCAGACCTGCTCGAGGCCTCAAATCATATCAAACCATATCAAAACTATGAATCACACCTCAATTCAAGCCTACCGAACTATTGAACTTCCTACTTCTACAAATGGCACCGAATCATATCAAGTCAACCTAGAATGACCTCAAATCTTGCATGGAAGTCCCAAATGACATAACAAAGCTATACCAACTTCTGGAATCCCAATCCAAACTCGATATCAACAAAGCCAACTCTTGGTCAAATCTCTAAACCTTCCAAACCTTTAATTCCAACTTTTGCCAAAATGCACCAAATCAACCTACTGACCTCCAAATCGAATGCAGACATATGCCTAAGTCTAAAATGATCATACGAAGCTATTGAAATCATCAAAATACCATTCAAGAGTCATTTACACAAAAGTCAAACTATGGTCATCTCTTACCACTTAAGCTTCTAAAACAAGAATCATTCTTCCAAATCAATCCTGAATCATCCGAAAACCGAACCCGGCCACACATGCAAGTCACAATACACAATGCAATGCTACTCGATGCCTTAAGCCACCAAACGAGGCACAAATTATCAAAATGATCGGTTAGGTCGTTACATTCTCTCCCTCTTAATTAAATGTTCGTTCTCGAACGTGCCAAGAGTCGTTCCGAAGCCACGAAGTTCTGAATGAACTCATGAAACATATGCTCACGAGTGATCCGACATCACCCCAATCCACGTAGCTTGAAAACACCATCTCAACTAAAGATTATTTCATCCACCCATATCGATAAGCTTTACAACAAAACTTTTACCATCTGGCCATCTCCCAAAGACGTAATTCCCATATAAACACACTATATCAACCTCAATCAGCTGCCACAACTCATGCATACATCCACAAGGTATGACCACCCGACGTAATACATCGTCCATATGCCCATAACAATATCTCTGCCATAATAGCTGCCCATATTTGAAACCAGCACCGACAAATAACCTCATATCAGCTAAAACATTGTCCCAAACCTTCACAACGCTGACAACTATGTAAGAAATATGAAGATATCATAACCACTCACCCAAATCAAAATGTCACACCCAACGCTACTTGGGTACATACCTCGCAAGTTAAACCCAATAAGCACAATGCGACTATAACTGATATGGTTTGAGAAATACATGACAGAACTATCAAACAAGTCTGACAGGCACAACTCTCTATCAGTACCATACTACAAATCTATTCCACAAGGGAGAATCAAAACATATGACTAATCACAAGGATCTCATCCTAATATAACTCAACCGAAGCATGCAGCCTGGTTCAAACATAGCAATTCACACAAAAACACGAGGATCCCATCCTCAGCTCTTAGTCACAAATTAAATACACATCACACCTACCACAACCTTCCACTAACTCAAGTTCGCAAAACAAAATCACAACACATAACAAACTTCCCACACCAGTAGAGCACTTAAATTATAAATCGTAACTAAACCATCTAGAAATCACATCAAAACCTATCGTAATGTGTAACAAAAAGTCATTCTAGTCTCATATCTCTCATTAGGGAAGAAACCAAAATGATAGATACTGGGCTACCACTATAGAGTATCTCAACAGAGGTAAACACATATGTACAGTACAAGAATCACGAAACACACCCATATATGAAGAAAGATAGGAAGATTCACTTCGATAAGCAGGACCGAATCAAAATAAGACTGATGCTCATCTATGACAAATTAGAACCATACATGTAATGACACCATCTGGTGTAGTGGCTTCAACCTTACCATGGAAAGCATATCAATGGGCCGGGCCTCCCCCTCTAGGGTGCCCTCTACTCGCCTGTCCTCAACCCTTAGCTGGCTGTGCATGTGGAGTAGCAACTGGAATGGAACCCAAGATTGAATGCTCTGATGAAATCCACCTCTTCCAAGTCTGGGAAAATCTCTCATGATATGTTAACCACACTCATAACAACCCCTCTACGGGCGTGGCTACTAGTACTGAGTCTGTGCTAGATAACTGGAATAATCGATGTAGGAACCCCGTGCAGGTGGTGCACTAAAAGATGATTACCCGATATGAGTACCCTGCGGTCCCTGACTAACTAGAGCACCATGAGTAGTATGAAATGCGGACTGGACTAGAAAACTACCCGAGGCTTCGCCATGATGGTCATAGCTGAAGAGTAGAATACACTTAATCCTCCAGAACCTCGAGACCTCTTGGCCTCCTTATCCTCGCTCTCCTCACCTCGAATACGCGCTAACCTTTAGCAATCTCCATAAACTACTAAAATGGAGTATCAGTCTCCAACTCCCAGGCCATGCTAAATCTAATGCCATAATGAGCCCCTCGATAAATCTGCGAACTTGCTCTCTGACTGTAGGAACCAAGTTAGGTTCATGTCGAGATAGCTCGCTGAACCTCATGGTGTACTCCGACACTGTCATAATGCCTGGAAAGTTGCTCGAACTCTATGCACTATGCATCCTTGAGGGTCTGAGAACAAACTCCCTTAAAAACATCTCTGAAAAATGAATCCAAGTGAGTGGTGCGGCATCAGTTGGGCTACCCTCCTTATAAGCCCGCCACCACTGATACGCTACTCATACAGCTGAAATATAGTAAAAGAAACTCCGCTCACCTCCACAATACCCATGGTGTGGAGAATATGGTGACACTTCTCTAGAAACCATGTGCATTCTCGGTAGTTGTGCCACTAAAAGTAGGTGGACAATACTTATTGAACCTCTCGAGCCTTTTCTACTCCTCCTCTGATGTCACTGCCCTGATCTCAAGCTAAGCTGGAATAACAGGTTGTACCGGCACCATACCTAGAGTATGATCTACATGAGCTTGCTACTCTGGAGTACGGGCAATGGGAGTCTTAGCTTTCCCCCAATCTATGAAGCAGCTGGTACAATGGAGGTCAATCCCGCCTGAGCCAATGTACCAAAAATGCTCAGGAATTGAGCTAAAGTCTCCTGAAGTCTAGGGGTAACAAAAAGCACCTCCGGTGCCTGTCCCCAACCGAATCTACTAGCGGCTCTACAACTGCTGCTCTAGAAGGTTCTCTAGCTACGGCACATGCCCCTCCTCATCATCTACCCCGGCCCTGACCTCTCACAACACTAGTAGGGGGCACGTGTGTCTGCTCGGCTGATCCAGTAGTGCGTGTCCTCACCATCTGTGAGAGACTAGAGATACAAAGGTTCAAAATCAATAGTTCCACATGACAGGAATGAAATAAGTGGAATTTTGTTGCATTGTGATTTTCTCTAAAATTTGAGCTAAGTGGAAGTTTTTGGTCGATGAAGTACATTCTATTTGTGTTTCAGAGTGGGTAATGTGATTATCATGTTTTTGCATGTTAGTATGATGAATACAATGAGTTGTGTAGAATTAGGATTTCAGGAATAGGGTCGCGGTTCGGCTTTAAAAGGAATGTTATGAGTTCTAGGTGGCATGGGAAATAAATGATGTTTAAAAGAATTCTGGCACTATTTTTCTATTGCTTGAGGATGGTGTGTTTTGTGAAATATCCATTGTGTATTGATTACGGATGCTGATTAGTATTACAACAATTTCATGGTTGTCAGCCATTGATGTTTAGGTTTGCTGTGTGGTGCAGAAGGTTATAGGATTATCTCCAATGGATAATTGCATATGCGTGACGTGTCAGTCACTTGAGTGGAAGAGTTAGGGATCAGGTATGGAGATTTTGGGGGTACTCTTGCAATTTGGAGATTTTATTTCGGAGAGATGGACTCTTCCTTTGGTTGCATAATATGGTAATGTGCTAAGATTTGATAGTTTATTTTATGTGTCATGGATGAGGTATTGTAGGACTATTGACTTATCTTGGAATGACGTGAATCAGTGTGGAGGACCCTTGTAGGCCTAATGATAATGGGTATTATACATTGGACTGGATTCGTCCATTCAGTGCAGAATTTGCTTCGGGCGTGTCGCGGAGCAGAATAGATGTTATTCATGCTCCGATTTGTTTCATGTGTGGCTTCCTTATGCTATGATGGGTTGTGGGTCTACTTGATTATTCACACGCATGTTGTGGTTCTATTTAGGCCTTGTGGTGGTATTTGAGCGAGATGTTCTTGATATGTTGATTTTCTTATTGCACCTTAGTTGTGCTTGGCTTTTTCCATAACGTATTATGCTATCCGTCTCCACATTGTTATGTTTATGCACTTTACGTGCTTGTTGTGGTTACACATGTGTTGGTTAGTGTGAGCATTTGGCTCGGTGGGTATTCCCATGTCGATTGATATATGTAGTTCGGGTTGCACACTGCAATAGTATTATGTATGGATCAGGTTGCACGCCATAACGGGATTATGTTAGACATGATTCCTTGTTGTCATTTTCCGTGTTTTGGCTTCTCCCTTGTGGGATGGATTTACAACATTATGCTCTTAATGTTGTATCTGTTGAACTTGTTGGATAGTTTCCTTTTGGTTCTTTTTTGTCCATTATTGATCATATTCGAGAGATTTGTTGTTGGCACAGAGATCACGTTGTGTGAGGTTTTTGATAGTGATTGATGTGGCTTGTCAATCGAGCAACTTGTACTGGGTGAGTCGAGGTTGTTGGACCTGATATGAGTGCTATCTGATTGGAATAATGTATGTTTGGAGGAAAATGTCACTAATCAACTCAAAACTTGGCAATAGTTCTTGTCGAGCGAATGAATTCTACGATTTATTTATTTAAGTAGTGGCTATGAGTTTCTACACATCTCTATCATCATTTTAGTATTGCGAGGGTTGGAATAGGGTTTTTATGTGTCATGAGGTATATTATTGGTACCGGGTTTGGTAGCGAGCAGCTATTATGGTTGGAAGATATTACTATGGGCATAAGAGTACGCGGTACATCGTGTGGTTACATCTTGGGTGTATAATTATGCTTTGATGTAGCTTGTTGAGATTGATAGAGTGCATATATATAATATGAAATCCAAAAGGGAGCTCCAGAAGCTGGATCTTGGGATTGCAAGCTAAGGTTGAAGGAAGAATCTCAGTTCAGATTGTGTAATGGCCTTATGTGGTTTGAGGTGATGTGAGATCACCCATTGATCTGTGTGCGATGAGTTATACAATGATTTGGGAACTTTGGAATGACTTTTGGCACGTTCAAGGATGAATGCATGTTGAAATGGGGAAGAATGTAACGACCTGCTCAGTCATTTTGAGCTTTAGCATGTTGTTCAACAGTTTGAGACCTTGAGTAGATTCACGTTATGCATTATTACTTGTGAGCTTAGTTGGTTTTTCTTTTCGAGAGGTTCAACGTTGATTTGGAAGAATAATTCTTAATTTGAAAGCTTTAAGTTGGAAGAGTTGACCAAGGTTTGACTTTTGAGTAAACGACCTCGGAATTAGGATTTGATGGTCTTAATAGGTTCACACGATAATTTTTGGACTTGGACAAATGTTCATATTTGAATTTGGATGTTCCTAGAAGGTTTTGGCTCTATTTGGCGAAAGTTAGCAATTTGAAGAATTGGAGAGTTCACAAGTTTGACTGGGAATTGACTTTGATGGTATCAGGTTCTGGTTGTTGTTTCAAGAATTATAATAGGTCCGTTTCATCATTTGGGACTTGTGTGAAAAGTGTGTGCTCAATCCGGATTTGTTAGGCTTGAATCAGACGCTTATTTTGGAGTTGGAAGTTTATGAACTTAAGAGATTGATCTTGATCGACGATTCTTAGTCTTGATGTTGTTTGGGGTGTTTAGAGCCTTTGGATAAGTTTGGATAATGTATTTGAACTTTTTGGCATGATTGGACGGGGTCACGAGGTACTCGGGTGAGTTTCGAGGTGGTTTCAGACCATTTCGGTTGAGTTTGGCATAACTGGTCTTCTGGTGTTTTGATGTTCTTCGTGTTCACGATCAGTGTGTTGCGTTCGCGTAGAAGGTTTTAGGGTCCCTGGTGATTTTCTCATCACATTTTTGATGAAGAGGTTGCGTTCACGAAGATTTGTGGTCAGGCAGGGTTTTGGCATCGTGTTCGCGTGGGTAGCGTTGCGCTCCCGAAGGCCTAGGTACTGTGGACCTTCGCGTTCGCGTAGGAAGCATCACGTTCGCGAAGCATAGCTGGGCTGGAGATAGATTGACCTTCGCGATCGGGAAGGTACTTCTGCGATCGCGTAGGGTTTTGCTGCGCAGTGCATGTAAGTTGTCATTTTCGGGACTTTGAGCTTATTTTGTCATATTTTGAGATTGGGAGCTTGAATTGAGGCGATTTTCCCTCGCTTTGACTGGGTTTATGTTCTTAACTGATCTCTAAGTCTCCAACTTAAATGAATGAAATGTTACGCATACAAAATCACCTATGGGAGATACTCCCATAACCTTTTGGACCAAGTAGCAAAACTTGAACATTAACGATTACCGACCACGTGAATTGTGTAGTACTAGTCATGCTTCCACAATCAATGCACATTGCGTCTTCTGCAACACAAACTTACCTCAGGCGATACAAGATAGTTCTTTTATTCCCTTAAACATCCGAAATCTCCTATGTTGTCTAGAACTCATGACATTCCTTTCAAAATCGAACTACAACCTTGTCCTTTCAATCCCAATTCCACGCAGCTCACCGTAGCTATCAAGCTATTATGCAAAAATACGAGAATCCCATCATCAATTCTGAATCATGAATAGGATACACACTCCATCGACCAAAAACATTCCAGTTTGCTCAATTTAGGAAAAATCACAACACGCAACATTTCCCATGGCTGTAGAAGACACCAATCGCAACTCGTGATCAAAATCATCACAAACTCTTCGGAATATGTTTGCACATAACTAAGTATTAGAACTGAATCTCTTTAAATCAACCAAGTTACGTAGACTGCCAAATTCAAATATTTTACCACAAAAATGTCGGTAAAGGCCTATCATACAAAATGAACTGATCATCTCGATTACCATGCTGATCCAAGCCACCACTAAATGGACCCAACTTCTTCAGATTACTCATGACCCGCATTCAGGGCAACACTACTCCTTCCCAGTATACTATGGACCTCAATCTAAACTCATCCCATGTGATCCAAACATGAAATCTCGTCGTCCTAGGACCCATAACTACTTTATTTTCTCTTATACACCCAATAATACCTCAAACCAAAATGCCTACTCTGAAGAGACCTTTTATGAATTCGAAGTTGTTTCTTCAATCTCTCCAACACTACATTGTAGAACTAATAATGATACAAAAATATTTCCAGTCCCATTCAAACTCCAATGCAATTCTCGAATCCTTAGTCACACACAAACCCGAAAATCCTTAAATACCCCATATTGAACCTTGAATTTATTAGAACCCTCTCGAGAGCCACCCACTCAGTCCTAGTCCCGAATACAGAGCTAATAATGTTGAACAATTAGCGCTCCATTAGCATATGAATACTACAAATAAAGAAACAACCGAGCATATCCTTCCCATGTACACTACCCCCATAGAAGAATATCGAATCTAAGTCCTTCCACAACCTTCATATACCACTAAGGTGAAATACAACACGCACCCAACAATTCCTTGCACAAATCATCCTCGAAGTCATCCTCCTTCAGTCATATCTAATCCACAAGTGTCCCTTAATCCAGAAGCTACAACAACACATGACAAGGTGATCCAACCGCCGATGTTAGCCTCTCCCACTTGGCCTTAAGCCACAATCACATAATCTAAGAATCCATAATGACTGGTCCTTCTCAACTGCCATGATCCCACTATGTTACTCAGTTGAATTTCTCATAAGCACAGGCTGTACCAACCATAACACATCCCAAATTATCAACCTAATGCACGCTCAACCTTCTGTTAGTAATGAAATCTTCCTCAAGAGATCCAGACCCACATCGCAACATATATATCCCACTAGGTAGAAGGTAAAACTCTTCATGGGAACCTCATAAGAAATCACGCAACCTTCAATCTCCTCGTATGAGATATGCCACCTGTATGACCTCATATCAAATCTTTCTATGACTTGCCATAGGTACAACTGCTATGTAATCAATTAATCCTCCCGAGCCAACACTCCCCCACATACTATAAAATCAGTTTCATCCCATTAATGAACAGCTAGAAGACCTATGCACATCCCATCTCAAGACAATATTGCACACCAACATGATAATCAAGCATTCACAATCCCTTAGTTGCTCAAGCAAAACCTTGTAGTCAAATTTGAACTCTCTAAAACGTAAGAAGCCATCACTAGAATGAAATGCACAGACTTAGTCAATTGTCCACTATCACGACCCAACCTCCTTAAGACTCATGATGGCACCAAGTCCCTAGGACTAGGTAAGCCTAACGCATAGTGAGTTATTAACAGACTTCAAATCAATTAACCATTAAACATGACCACTGGTTCTCGAACATAACCAACAACCATCAATAATATACAACATCCCAAAACCCGTAGTGCAATTCATAAGTCTTTCTAAGAGTATATAAGAATATCAAATACATCACTGTTTGGAATAGAAGTAAATAGTTACAATGTAAAGCTCCAGAAGGTGACTCTGAGGCGTGCGAGCGTACTAGTAGGTATACCTTGAAGTCTTCATAGCAAATCACCAACAGCTAGCTAATGATCGGTATGCGCAGCGGTACCTGGATCTGCAAAACAGATGTAAAGAAGCGTAACATGAGTACACCACAGCGATATCTAATAAGTATCAAGTCTATCCTCGGTAGAATAGCGACGAGGTCAGGTCAAGACACCAACTAGACCGTGCAAGATATTGATATAATCTAACAATGGAAAAATAAAGGCAGTTAAAGGACAATAAATTAGTTTACCAATACAAGGCTAACATTGGTAATAACACAACAAATGACAGTAATAGGGTACATGTGATACATGCAACATGTAACTAAGCACAATCATAATGCGGTTGGAAAGAAATAAGGAAAACAAGAACAACAACCGTTCAACTCATCAAGCCTTTTCAATATAAAATGTACAACAGGAATCATATCGAGGTACCACCATTTCATAAGTCCCAAATCACGAACCATAATCACATAGTATCTCGTGCCCGCTTTATAAATCACCACTGCAAGGACAATCTAACTGCACAGACAATTCACGTACTAATATCATTAACAGTAACCTCATACTCGTACGGACAACTCACGTGCCAACAGTAATAATATCTCATATCCACACGAACAACTCACGTGCCAACAGTAACAATACTTCATGCCGGCACAGACAATTGACATGCCAACAGTAACAATAGCTCATACACGTACGGACAACTCACGTGCCAATAGCAACTATATTTCATACAAAAAGACAAATATACAAGAATACACGTACATGATTAATGAACATCAAGAATTATATTCCTGGGCTAGTATAGGTGACAGATTATAGTGTATGCCTGTGTAGACATACAAGATTATACGTACATGATCAATGGACATCAAGAATTATATTCCCGGACTGATATAGGTGACAGATTAGACACACCGCATATCACATTGAAAACAACACAACCAAAACCCGTAATATGCATAACTCATAAAAGATAATCACACCACCACACCAATATCACCAATGACAATACCCTCAGGCCATCACAAATGATCCCCGACATAGCCCCCTTGTCTCGCCGCGTGCGCTACAATAAAGTAAATGCCCGCCTTTTCTCGCCACAAGCATATAATATTTATCCCACATTCTCTCGCCACATGCGCCAACCCAACATATATGTATCCCCCTTTGTCATACCGCGTGTGCAAATGTCAATGATAGCAATAGCACGGACAACTCATGTGCGAACACCCCGGCAATCCTCTCAGCAATTCCACATGTGCCAAAAAATATAACAACACAATATAACAGCTCGCACAACATGTGCCCATATGCCACAACACTTCCTTAACAACAATTCCAATACCACAACCACACATAGCCTATGATTCTAAAACATTGAGTACAACAACAACATTAACACGACAAGTAAATCAACACAAGAATTAGAACAACACATTGAAATGGAAGAGTAAGCTCAAAAATGAAAGACATAACGAGTAATAATGACTTCAAATAAGCATATACCAAGAATGAGAGAGATAACATGTAACAACGACTTTAAATAAGAATAAATCAACTGTGGAAGAGATAACATGTAACAAATAGGAGGCAACAACTTTAATTAAAGCAGCTAAGAGATAGAACATGAACCAACAACTTCGAATAAAACATGTAAGCGTATATTGGCAATAAAATATAAAGCATGAACCAATAACTTCAAATAAAGCGTTTAAGGGTAGATTTAACAATAGAGGATATAACATGATACGTCAACTTCAATTTTATGAATATAAGAAACCTAAGAGTCTAAACCGGTCAAATTTTCACATATGAGGCTGTGTACACACTCGTCAGTTCGTATACGCATCTTCCACGTAATTCAAATAGTTCAATAAAACCAATCCTTATGGGGTAGTTCCCCCACACAAATTTAGGCAAGATACTTAACTTAACTAGGCCAAATCAACACCCAACAATAGCTTTTCCTTAACAATTCGCCTCCGCTCGGCTCAAATCTATCCAAAATCGACTTAATAACATGAAACAAAGAAAGAGAAACCAATTACAATAGATAAAGCTATAATCTTTATAAAATTCCCTAAAAGTCATCAAAAGTCAACCCAGGCCCGCCCGGTCGAAACTCAGGTCCAAGGTTAGATTCCGACTATCCATAACTCAACGAGTCTATAAATGTGTTTTGTTTCAAACACTGAGTCCAATTCAACTCTCAAATCCCAAATTTTCATTTTTCAAAACAAGAAAAAAATTCCCAAAAATTTCACTTTAATTCTCATAAATTTGATATTAAATCTCATATATAATCATGTAATAAACTTATAAATTGATCAAAATAACTTGCCTACTGATTGCGTGTGAGAATCCTCTATCTAAATTACCTCCTACCGAGTCTATGGTTCAAAGATATCAAAAAAGAGACCAAAATCCCATCTTCCAGCCCTTATGTTCAGGTGCAGATGTTGCAAATGCGACACAGGGTTCCAATTGCGAACCCTCGCAAATGCGGACAAATCATAGCAATTGCGGCTCATGATGAAACCCAGGGAATGTTGCAAATGCGACCCTGACTTAGCAAATACGAAGCCTGGCCCTTTGCAAAAGCGACAAGGACATCACAAATGCGAAAAAGCTAGAATAGGCCCCCCTTCACAAATGCGAACCTGACAGTCCCTGTGATCTTCGCAAATGTGACTCCCACCTCACAAATGTCGCAAATGCGAACAAAATCTCGCATGGCCTGCAACACCTATTCAAAAACCAACAAAACTAACACTCTTCTAAACACTCTAAAACGCGTCTGAAACTCACCCGAGCCCTTGGGGCTCTACACCAAACATCAACACAAGTCCAAAAAAATCATACAAACTCGCACGCACGATCAAAACATCAAAATAACATTCGGAACCACGTTTTGACATCAAAATACATGAATTCACATTTAAACTCAAGAAATTCTAAAAATACAACTACGCGTCCGATTCCTACCAAATCAACTCAGAATGATACCAAACTTTGCAGACAAGTTACGAATAACAAAATGGACCTATTTCAAGTGGCACAAAAAAAAAAAAAACCCGAACCTGATAGCCAAAAAGTCAAACCATAATGCTAAAAAAAAAGTCAAACCATTGTTAAACCTAAGGAATTTGAAAACCTTCAAATTGCAAACTTTCGGTAAAACATGCCAAGTCAACCTAGGGACCTCCCGAATCTAATTCTGGGCATACGCCCAAGTCCAAAATAAATATACAAATCTATCGGACCTATTAAAATATCGTTCCGAGGTCGTTTTCACAAAAGTCAAACCTCGGTCAATATTTCCAACTTAAGCTTCTAAATTGAGAATCACTCATCTAAATCAATCCCGAAACATCTGAAAATCGGATCCGACTATATACGCGAGTCATAATACACAATATGAAGCCACTCAATACCTCGAACCATTGAACGGAACTGATGGTAGGCTATAATCACGTGTTTAGTCCCTTATTGCACCCTAAATTACTACACTTTACTTGTTTTGAGCTTTAATTGATAGTGTTTTGCACTTATTGTGTGTTTTATACCTTGTAGGAGAGATTCAGCGCTATGTAGATGTTATGGAATGAATTCAAGCTATTCATAGCTTCGAAATCTGAGTAAAAGCCTAAGGTATTACGCCGGGGTCGTCTTCGGGGGTCGAGGACCAAGTCTTGACGTCAAAACACAGTCAAAATCCGTACTCTGAGAAATTTGCCCTAATGCGACCTGACAGAAGTTGTGCTCTCTAGATTTTTGCATTAATGTCCCACATGGCGCGTTGCCTAATGTGGCGCGCCTGCGCAAATTTTACAGAGTGACAATCCTATTTCGGCTAGGAGAAGGTGATTTCATCTAGGTCTGACTCTACTTAGTATAAATACAATACATGGAAAAATATTATTTTTTGGACTTTTGACACGTATTCGACCTAAGGAGGATAAGGAGGAGTTGGAAGGACACGAGCACTAGGATTTCATCATTCCTTCCTCACTCAAGACCCGAGTTTGGATTGAATACTTTACTTTAAACTTATTTGTGATGAATTGCTTCATATCTATAGAGTAGTTCCCTTTAGGGTTAGATGGATTTGGTGTTTTGATGATTGTTTGTGGATTATAACTCTAGTTTTATGCATTGAAGTATTTTTGGATGATTTAATTGTTGTATCTATATTCACTTGTTCATGTAATTGAGAGAGGCATAACTTGTGATATCTTTGCATTATATTGTTGGTTGAGTTCATTAATTCTTCTTAGTAATCGAAAGAGGCTAGTTGAATTATTGATTAAACATAGTTAGGAGAATAATCGAGTTTTTCCTAAAGACCGATCCACTATGCATTCTTGCATATCTTCACGTGCTTAAATTGGTTCATCTTGTGAGGTTAAGACTTAATCGAGAGAGGAGTTTTGCCTAACGTTTGAACTAATAATTGAGTGAATTCGAAAGAATCACTTGAACATTAGAAGTGAAGTATCCAGAGTTAGATCCCAAATACTTATCTTACACCTATACTATCAATCCCTATATCCTCCCACTGCTAACTTCCTTCTTCGATTGTCATTAGTCAATAGCTTTGGATCTTAGTTAATTTTAAGTAGAAATCATCGAAATCTCAGTTGTTGATCATATTGAATAGTAATCTAGCTAGAAACTACAAGAATACTATTTAAATCCAATCCCTGTGTATACGATATTATACTATACTATATTTGATTAGCGAGCATAATTTATGTGTGTTCTGAGCTTGTCAAATTCCGGCGTCGTTGCCGGAGATAAACAATCAATAGTGTTTGAAATAGTTCGCAGTGCTAATTCAGGAATTTTCATTTTATTTGATTTTATTTTTCTCTTTTTACGTTTGATGTTCTTTGACTGTGCGCATGTTACAGGTTGAGGTTGGTGCATGACTTGAGCTTCTATGAAAGAAGTGTTGCCATACAAACCCGAGATAGAAAAACAACTACGACAGCCGAGGAAGGAAAGAAATCTCACCGAGACATCGTAAAAGGTTAGGGTGATCCTCAACCAAAGGAATTATGGCCAGAAAGGATGATGATAATGTAGATTTGGCTGCAAGAGTGGCAGCCCAACAACGGGAAAAAGCTGCACGGGATGCTAAGGAAGAAGCTATTGGAGATGCACAGATTATCTATGAAGAAGAAAGGGGTCGTAGAATTGCTTAAAATAAACCTTAGGGTGCAGACGGTTCGGAAATATAGCCCCCATGCCTAGGAGACCAGTTGGCGATTATGCTAGACCGGTTTACAACCATGGATTATCAAGTGTGAGACCTCCTCCAATTGCAGCTAGTAATTTCGAGTTGAAGCAAGGGTTGCTGCAAACCCTTCAAAATTGTTGTCTCTTCAGAGGGAAGCCAAATGAAGATCCAAATACACATCTAATGGACTTCGAGCAGATTATGAACACCTTTCAATATATTGGTGTGTCACAAGATGCAGTGTACTTAAGGGTATTCCCTTTCGCACTCAAAGATGATGCTAAGTAGTGGCTTCGAAGCTTGCCCACGAGATCCTTTAGAACTTGGGAGGAGATGACCCGAAAATTTCTTGATAAATATTTCTCCTCAGCTAAGACGGGCAAGTTTAGAAGACAAATCCATAACTTCTGCCAGAAAGATATTGAAACTGTTTTTGGCATGGGAGTGGTTCAAGGAGATTGTTAGAAAATGTCAACATAGTTGAATTGAACTCTGAATGCAACCTCATGACTTGTAGGATGGATTGACATCGGCCTCACATAGAACATTGAGCAATGCAGCTGGAGGCCCGTTGATGAAAAAGACTCTAGGGGAGATGGTCACAATTCTTGATGAGCTATCTGAAGATGCAAGTCAATGGCCCTCTAAGAGTGCTGACAGAAGAAGATCAACTGGTATTCACCTAGTTGATGCAACTATATCTGTGCATGTACAGCTTGATACAATGGCTAATGAAACAAGAAAGCTGACCTTAGCTTCGATACAAAGTGAGCCTCACGCAGCTGGTGATATATGTGGAAGAGGACACCCTACTCATGAGTGTCAAGTCTCAACTGAGGAAGTAAATGCTGTGGGAAACTACAATTTCAATGCAATGGGTCAGAGGCACCCCGATTTTTCATGGATTTCACCTGGAGGTACTGCGAATGCTTGGCAACAAAATAACTCTAGACCACAAGGACAAGGAGCTCCAGCATACCAAAATCGGCAGAGATAGCAATTTCAGCCTTAATAACCCATTCATTCTGGTCTAGAGGATCTAATAAAGGCTTTCAGTATCAAGACAGATGAGAGGCTGGACGCCCATGGAGCAGATATCAAAGAATTAGGCACTAGTTTGAAACCTAGAGAGAAAATAGGGACATATTGCAACAATATTATCTGAGAGGGTTCAGGCACTCTCCCCGCTGACACAGAAAAGAATCCCAAAGAAACAGTGAATGATGTAACCTTGAGAAGTGGACAAGTTTTGAAAGATCCCACCCCGATCCAAAATGATGTCCAACTCAAAAAAAGAAAGTGGGGAGCAGCTAAAAAATTGTTGATGATAAAAATAATAAGGGCTAGACAAAAAAGCTGAGAAAAAGAAGAAGGAAGAAAAATTGAGAAGGGAGGAACCTGAAGAGAGCAAGCATATGCCTGCTTACCTTTCCCTCAAAAGCAAAGTAGAGAAAAGCTGGACAAGCAGTTTGGGAGGTTTTTGGATGTGCTGAAATAGGTTCATGTGAATTTGTCATTCATAGAAGTGCTCTCACAAATGCCAGCTTATTCCAAAATCTTGAAGGAGATCCTAACGAAGAAGAGGAAAATAGAGGAGCCCTCTGTGGTGAAGCTCACAAAGCAGTGCAGTGCGATATTGCAAAACAAACTCCCACAAAAGTGTGGAGATCCAAGGAGTCTTACTGCACCTTGCTCTTCAGGCTCTATTAATTTTGATAAGTCTTTATGTGATTCTGGTGCCTCAATTAATCTAATGCCTCTGTCTATTTGCAGGAGACTGGAGAAGGATATTGGAGAGATAAGGTAGGTGCCAATATCTTTGCAGCTGGTAGACCAAACGTCTTTGATACCCGAGGGGATAGTGGAAGATGTGTTAGTTCGGGTGGATAAGTTCGTATTTCCTGTAGACTTTATAGTGTTGAAAATGGAGGAGAACAAAGAGGTCCCCCTCATCCTAGGAAGACCATTCTTAGAAACGGGTAGAGCAATATTGGATATACACGAGAAAAAACTCATGCTTAGATTGGGTGAGGAGACGATGACATTTGATATCAATGTAGAAATGGGGGCGCAAAAGGAAAAACTAGCTACGAGTGTTGAGTGGAAAGTGAAGGGATCAAAAGAGAAGGCTGCACTGAGTAAGAAAGATAAGTGTGGGGAGTACCCTAAGAAGGCTGAGAAGAAGCTGTCTGCATGGATGTGCGTATTAGTTCGAAGGCGAGGAATGGAGCCCGACTTTGACTCAGACCCCAACTAGACGTTCAGGAAAGCTTCCTTTACCATATGCTTTTTAATTATGTGTCATGGGGACATGCCACAACTTAAAGTATGGGGTGGGAGATATTTGTATGTTGTATGTATACGTGTTAGTTTTGTTACTTGTAGTAGTTGGAAAATTTAAAAACACCATAAAAATTGAAAAAATTTCAATTTTTCCCGACGATGGATATCATTCGACGGGTTTCTTGAGGGATTAAAGTCGGAAGGAAAAAGACAAAAAAAAAATTCTTTTGTAGGTAGTTTAATAATTCCCCCTTGATTTTTTTTTGTGCCTCGGTTCTTTTTCAAGGGTTTTTTTTGAACCGGGTGTAGTTAGTTTTTATTTTTGTTAGGAGTATGAAACCTTGTGCTATGATTTGAATGGAAGGAAATATCTCTTAACTTTATTATACCTTGAGAATGGTAAGTGCTTTAGTTGGGACGCTTAAGCTTAGTTTATGACTCTTGTATAAGTACCTTAAATTATATGATCTTAACTTTGCTTAAGTAATTTGACTAGAGTGTCTTGATAGTCCAACCATGAGTGATTTATGTGCCATGTGTGTGTTAGGTTTTTTGTTATTCTGTGCATTGCATTTGATGTCTAGAACTTGCCCCGTGTGTTTGCAAAGCGAAATAGTAGTTTTGCTCAGTCTAGGAAGTGATTTAGGCATTTCTGTTTTGAGCCAATTATATGCTTTTACCCGCCTAATTGTTATGTATCTTAATTAACCCCTTTGAGCATGTTATCCTATTTCTTTTGAAACCACATTACAAGCCTTACCCATTTGTTTGAATTAAACACCTATTCGAACCATTTACCTCTCGCGAGCACTTGAATTTGTTATGAACTTTATAAAACGTGAAGAGTGGGGTGGTTGGTTTGGCTTTTGAGTAGAACTATTAAAATAAGGAGAAAGGTGTACTGTATTGAAAAAGTAAGAGCCACTTGAATTGAAAAAGAAATTAAATAATTGTATGATTGTGAAAAATATTCCTTGATAGTGGTAACTCTTGATTTATCTATGCTTAAAGAAGTAGGGAGTTAATGTATATTGATGTGAAAGGTGGATTTTTGTTTTGACATAAGTGTGGGGTTTTAAACAATGAAATGTATGTATGAAAGTGCTTCGAGAGGCGTAGTCACTCTTATATCTAAATATATCCTACGCATCTCGCAGCCTACATTACAACCAATTAAAGTCCTTCTTGATCCTTGACTGAATGAGCTCAATTAGTAGAGTGGTACACTATGGGCAAGCCTATGGTGCATCTTTTGTGCCATATGAATGTCGTTTTTGAGAGTGAGCGAATATTTTCTATCTTGAGTTCTGAATTGTTCTTAATTTCTATTTTGTGTGAAACTACTCTCCATTGTTGTGTGAGGGCACTTAATTCATGAAGGAAAGGTAATGCTTGACCTCTGTGTAGAGTAAGTGAGCAGGTTATATAAATGTGTGGTACTTTTGAGTCAAATCTTGAGGCTAGGATGTTACGTTAGAGTGCTTAATCTATGTTAAATATTCTTTGTGTGATGAGTTATGAGAGTTGTTGAAAATGTTCGTGTTTATATAAAGTGTAGTTTGATTGGTCGAGGACGAGCAATGGTTTAAGTGTGGGGTGTTGATGGTAGGCTATAATCACATGTTTTAGTCGCTTATTGCACTCCAATTTATTGCACTTTACTTGTTTTGAGCTTTAATTGATAGTGTTTTGCACTTATTGTGTGTTTTATGCCTTGTAGGAGTGATTTCGAGCTGTGTAGATATTATGGAATGAATTCGAGCTATTCAGAGCTTTGATGTCTGAGTAAAAGCCCAAGGGACTAAGACGGGATCGTGTTCGGGGGTGGAGGACCAAGCCTGGATGTAAAAACGCAAGCAAAATCCGTACTCTAAGAAATTTGCCCTAGTGCGATGCACTGTGCGACGTAGCAGTGTAGTTTTGGCTGTATGATAGATGTTCTGCTCTCTGTATTTCCCCATTAATTGCCCGCATGGCGCGCCTGCGCAATTTTACAGAGTGACAATCGTATTTCGGCTAGGAGAAGGTAATTTCATCTTGGCCCGACCCTACTTGCTATAAATACATGGAAAATGTTATTTTCTTGACTTTTGACACATATTCGACCTAAGGAGGCTAAGGAGGAGTTGGAAGAACACGAGCACAAGGATTTCATCATTCCTTCCTCACTCAAGACCCGAGTTTGGGTTGAATTTATGTTTTCCTTTACTTTAAACTTGTTTGTGATGAATTGCTCCATATCTATGGAGTAGTTCCCTTTAGGGTTCGATGGATTTGTTGTTCTGATGATTGTTTGTGGATTATAACTCTAGTTTTATGTATTGAAGCATTTTTGGATGATTTAGTTGTTGCATCTATATTCACTTGTTCATGTAATCGAGAGAGGCATAACTTGTGATATCATTGCATTATATTGTTGGTTGAGTTCATTAATTCTTCTTAGTAATCGAAAGAGGCTAATTGAATTATTGATTAAATCTAGTTAGGAGATAATCGAAAGACGTTTTCCCAAAGACAAATCCACTATGCATTCTTGCATATCTTCACGTGCTTAAATTGGTTCATCTTGTGAGGTTAAGACTTAATCGAAAAAGGAGTTTTGCCTAACGTTTGAACTAATAATTGAGTGACTTTGAGAGACTCACTTGAACAATTATGTTACACCTATCCTATCAATCCCTATTTCCTCCCACTAATAACTTTCTTGCTTCGATTGTCATTAGTCAATAGCTTTAGATCTTAGTTAATTTTAAGTAGAAATCATAGAAATTTCAATTGTTGATCATCTTGAATAGCAATTAAGCTAGAAACTACAAGAATATTGTTCAAATCTAATCCCTGTGGATACGATATTCTACTATACTATATTTGATTAGTGTGCATAATTTAAGTGTGTGTTCTGAGCTCGTCAAATTTTGGCGCCGTTGCCGGGGATTGGAAATCAATAGTGTTTGAAATAGTTCATAGTGCTCATTCAGGAATTTTTCTTTTTATTTACTTTTATTTTTCTCTTTTTACGTTAGGTGTTCTTTGACTATGCGCAAATTACAGGTTGAGGTTGGTGCATGACTCGAGCATCTGCAAAAGAATTGCTGCTATACGAACCCGAGATAGAAAAACAACTGCGACAGTTGAGGATAGAAAAGAAATCTCACCGAGACATCAGAAAAGGTTGGGCTATCCTCAACCAAAGCCTTAGAACCCAATTGGCACAGTCAGCAAAGGCCCTGTTATCACACAAACACAATGTAAAACCCTCAAATAGCTGTAACAAATTATCCATACATCCACAAGGTATAACTACACGATGTATCACATGGACCATAGGCCTGTTGTAAGAACTCTGACAATGATAGCTGCCGATTACCAAACCTGGTACCGGTAAATAATCTTTTATCGACTAGAATCTTGTTCTAAACCTTCAAAACACTGACAATGATACAAGAAACATGTGAAACTCATAATTACTCACCCAACAAACAAGCCACATCAAACGCCACCTGGGCATATACATCGCAATCCAACCTAACAAGCACCAGTCGAATATGACTAAATATGGAAAGAGAAACATATGAGAGAACTACCAAGCAAGCCCAGCATGTAAAACTCCTCATGGATACCATAATACATATCCAATCAACAAGGAAGAAGCAAGACACACGAAACAATCACAAAAGCTTACCCTAACATAACCTCACCGCGACACATAGACCAGTACAAACACACCTATCCACAAAGAACACCAGGTTCCCATCTTCCACTCGGAATCACAGGTAAGATAAACATCTCAACCACTAAAACACTCTACTAACTCAATCCCATAGAACCAAAACCACAACATATAACGGACTTCCCATAATTGTAGAACACCCAAATCGCAAGTTGTGGCCAAAACCATCCAAAAATCACATCAAAGCCTACTATATTAACTAACAGGAAGTCCACGCCAAGCCTCATGACCCTCAATAGTGGCCCAACAAAAATGATAGACATGGGCTATCACAATAGAATTTTCCTAATTAGTGTGAATACATAAACGGAGCACAGAATCACGAAACACGACCATATATGAAACAAGGTAGGATGAAGCTTACTAATAAATAGGACCGGATCAGAATAATACTAATGCATCATTATAACTAATCGAAACCATACTTGTAATGACATCATCTGGTGCATCAACCTCAATCCAACTAGGAAAAGCGTAACAATTGTCCTAGCCTCCCCCTCTAGGACAACCTCTACCTGACCGACGTCAAACCCTAGCTGGCGGTGAAGGTGTAGAGGCAACTGGGGCGAAACTCATAGCCTGGATACACTGATGTGGTACACCTTCCTGGAGTCTGGGACAATCTGTCATCAATGCTTGGTATCCCCACACTCAAAGCAACCTCTCTGCTGACGTGGCTGTGGAAGCTATCCAGTATGGGTACTTTGGGATTCATGGATATCTGAAGCACCACATGAAGCATGAAGTGCAAACTGAACTAGATGACCCACAAAACCTTAATATGACGTGCCCTACCTCCAAAATAGGGATCATTAGATCCTCCCGGTTCACGAGGCCTTTTAGCCTCCCTGTCCTCCCTCTCCTAGCCCCGAATACGCCCAACCTGTGAGCGATCTCTACAACCTGCTGAAACGGAGTATCTATCTCCAACTCTTGAGCTTGCTGAATCTAAGACCATAACTGAGCCCCTCAATAAATTTGTGGACTCACTATCTGACTATAGGAACCAAGGTAAGTGCATGTCGGGACAACTCGCCGAATCGAATGGCGCACTCTGGCACTATCATAGTGCCCTGGCACAGCTACTCGAACTATGTGCGCCATGCATCTTGAAGAGTCTGGGGAACAGACTCCCTCGAAAACATCTCTAAAAACTAAGTCCAAGTGAGTGGTGTTGCATCAGCTGGACTACCCTCCTCATAAGCCTGCCACCACCTATACGCCACCCCTGACATCTGAAATGTAGTGAAAGAAACTCTGCTCCCCTCCATAATACCAATGGTGCGGAGAATACAGTGACACTTCTCTAGAGAACCCTGCACATCTTTGGTAGATATGCCACTAAAAGTAGGAGGATCATACTTCTTGAACCTCTTAAGCCTTTTGTGTTACTGATGCCTCTGGCCTGACCTCAGGATAAATCATAATAACAGGCAGTACCTGCATAACACCTGAAACCTGACCAATGGGAGCCCTCTGCTTTAGAGTACGGGTGGTAGTCTGAGCTCCTGCCCTAGTCTGTGTAGTAGTTGGTTTAACTGGAATCAATCTCGCATGAGCCAATGTACCAAACATGCTCAGGAACTACACTAAAGTCTCTTGAAGTACAGGGGTAGCAACAACTGCCTCTGGTTGCCTGTCCCCCAACCGGAGCTCCTCAGCTGTATCTCTGGCAAATGCTCTAGCTGTAGCACATGCTCCTCCTCGGCCTCTGCCTCTGCCTCCGCCCAGGCCTCTAGCAACACCGACTCCGAGGGCAGCATCTGCATGTTGTGTCCTTACCATATGTGAAAGAATAGAGTGATAAGGGCTCACACTCTAAAATAAATAAACTCGCACGATATGAATGAAAGAAGTGAAATTTGCTCAAAGTTCTGTAGCCTCTCGAAGATAAGTACAGACGTCTCCGTACCAATCTGCAAGACTCTACGAAACTTGCTTATGACTCGTAGCACCTAAGAACCTAGAGCTATGATGCCAACTTTGTCACGACCCAAAATCCCTCCTTAGGAATCGTGATGGAACCTAGTCCCCTAGACTAGGTAAGCCTAACACATAGTGAGTTATTAAAAGATTTCAAACAAATTAACCAATAAACATGAACCTGTGGTTCCTGTACATAACCAACAACCATCAACAATTAACAACATCCCAAAACCAATAGTACAAGTCATAAGCCTGTCTAAGAGTATCTAAGAATATCAAATACATCACTGTTTGGTATATAAGTAAACAGTAACAATGTAAAGATCCTGAAGGTGACTCTAAGGCCTGCGAGCGTATTAGTAGGTGTACCTTGAAGTGTCCGTAGCAAATCTCCAACAGCTAGCTAATGATCGGCATGGTTAGAGGTAACTGGATCTGCACAAAAGATGTGCAGAAACGTAGCATGAGTACACCTCATCAATACCTAATAATTATCAAGCCTAACCTCGGTAGAGTAGTGACGAGGTTAGATCAAGGCACTAACTAGACATAGAAACCCGTGCAAGATATTGATATAATCAAACAATGGAAAATAAAATGCATTTAAAGGACAATAAAGAAATTTACCAGTACAAGATTAACATTGGTAATAACGCAACAAATGACAGTAAGAGGGTACCTGTGATACATGCAACAAGTAACCAATACAATCAAAACACAATTGGAAGGAAATAAGGAAAACAAGAACAACAATCGTCCAACTCATCAAGTCTTGTTAACATAGAATGTACAACGTGAATCATACCGAGGTACCGCTATTTCACAAGTCCCAAATAACGAATCTTAATCACATGGTATCTTGTACCCACTTTATAAATCACCACTACATAGAGAATCTATGTGATGCACGAACAACGCATGTGCTAATAACATTCACAGTAACCTCATATCCGCACAGAAAAATCATGTGCGAACAGTAACAATATCTCATATCGGCACAGGCAAATCACGTGGCAACACTAACAATACTTCATACATCACAAACAACTTACATTCCAATAGTGACATTATCTCATATCTGCAAGGACAACTCATGTGCCAATAGTAATAAAATCTCATAAAAAAAGGCAGATATACAAAAGTACAGGTACATGATCAATGAACATCAAGAATTATATTCCTGGGCTAGTATAAGTGATATATTACAGTGTATGCTTGTGCAAGTGTACTATCACAGCTCGGGTCAACTAGTAAGATCAGAGACACTGAATAGCACATTGGAAACAATACAACAAAAACCCAAAATATGTATGACTCACACAAGAGAATCACACCACCACACAAATATCATCAATGATAATGCCCCCAGGCCATTAAAAATCATTCTCGACATAGCCCCCCCTTGTCTCGCCGCGTGCACAATAATAAAGTAAATGCCTGCCTTGTCTCGCCACATGCGCATAATAACTATTCGACCTTGTCTCGCCACATGCGCAAACCCAACATATATAGCCTCCCTTGTCACGTTGCTTGTGAAAATATCAAGGATAATAATAGCACGGACAAATCACCTGCAAACATCCCGAGAATCCTCTCAACAATCCCACAAATGCCAAAAAACATAACAACACAATATAACATTTCCTTAACTACAATTTTAATAACACAACCACACGTAGCCCACTGCTTAACAACACTGAGTACAGCAACAACAACAATAACACGGGAGTACGACAAGTAAATCAACACATGAATTACAACAACACATTGAAATAGAAGAATAAGCTCAACAATGAAAGACATAACAAGTAATAATGACTTCAAACAAGCATATATCAACGACGAGAGAGATAACATGTAACAACGACTTCAAATAAGAATAAATCAACAATGGAAGAGATAACATGTAACAAATAAGAGGCAACAATTTCAATTAAAGCATGTACGAGTACATTGGCAATAAGAGATAGAACATGAACCAACAACTTCAAATAAAGCATGTAAGAGTAAATTGGAAATAAGAAATAGGGGAGATTTAACAATGGAGGATATAAAATGATAGGGCAACTTCAATTTTATGTGCATAAGAAATCCAAGAGTCTAAATCGGGAAAATTTTCACATATAAGGTTGTGTACACACTAGTCACATAGTATACACGTCTTCCATGTAATTCAAATAGTGCAATCAAACCAATCCATACGGGGTAGTTCCCCCACACAAAGTTAGGCAAGATACTTACCTCAACTAGGCCAAATCAACACTCAGCAATAGCTATAAATCTAACCAAAATCAACATAACAACATTAAACAATGCAAGAGAAACCAATTACGATAGATAAAGTTATGATCTTTAGAAGATTCTCCAAAAGTCAACAAAAGCCAACCACGGGGCCATCTGGTCGAAACTCGGGTCCAAGGGTAGATTCCGACTACCCATAACCCCATGAGTCTACATATGTATTTTGTTTCAAAATTCGAGACCAATTCGACTCTCAAATCCCAAGTTTCATTTTTTGTACATAAGAAACCTAAGAGTTTAAACCGGGAAAATTTTCACATATAAGGCCGTGTACACACTCGTCACATAGTATACACGTCATCTATGTAATTCAAATAGTGCAATCAAACCAATCCCTACGGGGTAGTTTCCCCACACAAAGTTAGGCAAGATACTTATCTCAACTAGGACAAATCAACACTCAACAATAGCTTTTCCTAAACAATTCCCCTCCACTCGGCTCAAATCTAACCAAAATCGACATAATAACATTAAACAATGCAAGAGAAACCAATTATGATAGATAAAGCTATGATCTTTACAAAATTCTCCAAAAGTTAACAAAAGTCAACCACGGGGCCATCATGTCGAAACCCGGGTCCAAGGGTAGATCTGACTACCCATAACCCCACGATTCTCTATATATATATATATATATATTTTTTTTTTTTCAAAATCCGAGACTAATTCGTCTCTCAAATCCCGAGTTTCATTTTACAAAACATAGACAAAATTTCAAATTTATTCTCATAAATTTGATGTTAAATCTTATATATAATCATATAATATAGTTAGAAATTGATCAATACCACCTACCCAATGATTGTGTGTGAAAATACCCTCTTTAAATCGCATTCTACCGAGTCTAGGGTTCAAAGATATGAAAAATGAGACCAAAATCCCGTCTTCTAGCCCTTATGTTCAGGCGTAGATGTCGCAAATGCAACACTGGGTTTGCAAATGCGGACAAATCATCGTAATTGCAGCTCCTGATGAAACCCGGGAATGTCGCAGATGCGACCCTGACTGCCCAATGCGAAGTCAGGCCCTTGGCAAAAGCAACAAGGACATCACAAATGCAAAACAACTAGCTCAGGCCCCCCTTCGCAAATGCGAACCATTTTGTTCTCAAATACAAACCTGATAGTCCCTAGTGATCTTCGCAAATGCAACTCCCACCTCGCAAATGCGAACAAAATCTCGCATTTGCGAGACCTGCAACACCTATTCAAAAATAAGCAAAATTAACACTCTTCCACACACTTCGAAACGCGTCCGAAACTCACCCGAGCCCTTGAGGCTCCACACAAAATATCAACACAAGTCAATAAACATCATTCGAACTCGCTCGCGTGATCAAAATATCAAAATAATATCCAGAACAATGAATTGGGCATCAAAATAGATGAAATTCATATTGAAACTCAAGAACTTCTAAAAACACAACTAGGCGTCTAATTACTATAAAATCAACTTGGAATGACGCCAAAATTTGCAGAAAAGTTCCAAATAATAAAATAGACCTATTTCAAGTTCTAGAATAAAAATCCGAATTCGATAGCTATAAAGTCAAACCATAGTCAAACCTAAGGGATTTCAAAACCTTCAAATTGGCATTCCTCAGCATAAAAAAAAAAACAAAATCAACCTAGGGACCTCCGAATTCAATTCCAAGCATACGCCCAAGTCCAAAATCACTATGCAAACTTGTGGGATCTATCAAAACACAGTTCTTGGGTCATTTTCCCAAAAGTCAAACCTCGGTCAATATTTCCAACTTAAGCTTCTAAAATGAGAATCACTCATCCAAATTAATCCTGAAAAATCCGAAAATCAAATCCGACCATACACACAAGTCATAATACACAATATGAAGCCACACAAGACCTCGAACCACTAAATGGAACACCAACGCTCAAAACGACCGGTTGGGTCGTTACATGCACAATGTTCCAAATAGCATTCAACTTCCTCGAGGTCCATGCAAACCCTACCACAAAATCCATAATAATACACTCCCACTTCCACTTAGATATAGCCATCTTCCAAAATAAACCACTCGGTCTCTAATGCTCATTCTTAACCTGCTAAAAATCAAACACCGCAAGACATAACCAGTAATGTCCTTCTTCGTCCTTAGCAACCCATAACGCTACTTTAAATCACGATACATCTCCATAGCATTTGAATGAATAGAATACTGCAAATTATGAGCCTCCTTAAGGGTCAACTCCCTCAAACCGTCAACACTAGGAACACAAATCCAACCCTAAAATCAAACACGCAGTCAACAATAAGGACCACTTCCTTAATACTACCTTGCAACACTGTTTCCCTGAGGACAAGCAAATGGAGACCATTATACTGACGATCCTTAATGCGCTGAAATAAGGACGAATGCACAACAAGACAAGCAAGAAGTCTACTAATCTTAGAAATACCCAATCTTGCAAATTTATAAACTAGAGCCTGGACATCCATAGCCCAAATGCCTCTCCTTTACTGGAACAAATTCCAAACTCCCAATCGTGAATTAGATAATCCTTCTCATAGGGCTACTACTGTCGCAAGCTTAAGAAATAACCTTACCAATTTTGTACCAACACCATATCATGGCCAACACATGAATCATCACAATACATTGTATAAGATCCTGAACCCGTGAGTAACACCAACACTACGGCCCCGATAGATGACAACCCCTCTGCAAAGCTAGAATAGTTGTATGTTCTCATAACACAGTGCAAAAAAACATCCTACACAAAATCTGTATCATCATCACAACTTGTCGGCGCCCAACTGATATCGAGTACTCAATATCGAGTACAAATGAAAAGGAAGGAACATATCATATAGGTTTAATATCAAAATAAAGTGGCATGACATGGAATCAAAAAAGGGAAAGTTCCTAAAGCCTTATGGCCTCTCGAAGATAAGTACAAACTTCTCTGTACTGATCCGCATGACTCTACTAGGTTAATAGTGACTGGAGAGACCTATATGAACCTAGTTCTCTAATACCAACTTGTAACGATCCAAAATCTCACCAACGACTATGATGGCACCTAGCCAGCTTGCTAGGCAAGCCAACACTCAATCAACATCACAATATCCAATAATTAATCTATTAACTATTTCATGATATAAATAACAATGCGGAATAAAATTTTAATTCAATAACATGAGTACATAATAGATGATAGGATCTAAACATGACCACAACTATCTAACAACTGCCCAAAACCCTGTGTCACTACATTACGAGCATCTAATAAGAGTATTAATATCAACTAATCAAGCATCTGTCTGGAAAAGAATACATAGACAAAAATAGATAACTAGGGAAGGGGGACTCCATGTGCTGTAAATTAGACAAGTATATCAGCTCACCACGAATTCTCCAATAAAGTACTCCTACTCAACTCAAGGGTATCGCTAATACAAATCTCAAAATCTGCAAAAACAATATGGAGAAGTGTAGTGTGAGTAAAAATCCACGATACTCAGTAAGTATCAAGTCTAGACTTGACGTAGTAGTTGAGTGGTTGACATCAACACTTGCTAAAGTCCAATAATCCAGTGAAGGCATCAACATTATGCAGAGTAAAGCATGGTATCAACAAATAAGTACGAAAGCTCATAAAATAGTTCATATGGAATTTTGGTATGTTTTACAGATAAAGGAGATCAACTAAGATATCAACAACTTGATCCTCAAATAATGACATGATACATGTCAACAAATATTTATATAAATCATCTGCACGAGTCTAAGATATGTACATACGCATGCTTAGGATCCAATATCAACGCATATAAAAGCCAATGCATGCTCATGATCAATCAATATATAAGAGCCAATGCATGAGTCCAAGCTACAAATACATGCTCATAATCCCATATTAATGTGTACAAGAGCCTTATGACACTAAGCTACAAATGCATGCTTAGGATCCCCTTATGAGCACTCACAGCACAAATCCATATGCCTGACATAGGCCACGTGTCCAACAAGCATCTAAAAAACCCGGGTGCCTGATGGTAGGCTATAATCTCAGGTTTTAGTCGCTTATCGCACTCTAATTTACTACACTTTATTTGTGTTTGCGCTTTAAATGATAGTGTTTTGTACTTACTGGGTGTCTTGTGTCTTGTAGGAGTGATTCCGAGATATGTAGATGTTATGGAATGAATTTGAGTGATTTGGAGCTTAGAAGTCTGAGTAAAAGCCCAAGGGATTAAGCTGGGATCATGTTCAGGGGTCGAGGACCAAGTCGAGACGTCAAAAAGCAAGAAAAATCTGTACACTGAGAAATCCTCACTGCCGCGGCACGTGGGGCGATGCGTGGGGTGCCACGGCGGCCCATTTTCCTGTTGTTTGTTAGAAATCAACTCTCTGGATTTCCCTACTAATGCCCCACATGGCGCGTTGCCTAATGCCGCGTGCCTGTGCAATGTTTACAAAGTATATGTCCTATTTCGGCTAGAAAAAGGTGATTTCGTTTGGGCCCGACCCTACTTGGTATAAATTCATGGAAAAATATTATTTTCTTGACATTTTGAGACATCTTCGACCTAAGGAGGATAAGGAGGAGCTGGAAGAACATGAGCACAAGGATTTTATCATTCCTTCCTCAATCAAGATACGAGTTTGGATTGAATTTATGTTTTCCTATACTTTAATTTTATCTTTGATGAATTGCTCCATATCTATGGAGTAGTTCTCTTTAGGGTTTGATGGATTTGGTGTATTGATGATTGTTTGTGGATTATAACTCTAGTTTTATGCATTGAAGCATTTTTGGATGATTTAACTGCTGCATCTATATTCACTTGTTTATGTAATCGAGAGAGGCATAACTTGTGATGTTTTTGCATTATGTTGTTGGTTGAGTTCATAGATTCTTCTAATTAATCAAAGAGGCTAGTTGAATCATTGATTAAACCTAGTTAGGAGGATAATAGAAAGAGGTTCTCCTAAAGACCAATCCACTACGCATTCTTGCATATCTTTATGTGCTTAAATTGGTTCTTCTTGTGAAGTTAAGACTTAATCGAGAGAGGAGTTTTTGTTGAACTGTTGAAGTGATTATTGAGTGAATTCGAGAGACTCACTTAAATATTGGAAGTGAATTACCTTGAGTAAGATCCCAAATAATTAATTTGCACCTATGCTATCAACCCTTATTTTCTCCTATTGATAACCTTCTTTGCTTATTCCTTGTTTCGATAGTCATTAGTCAATAGCTTTAGGTTCTAAGTTAATTTTAGTTATTAATCATATAAACCCCGATTGTTGATTCTTCTGGATAGCAATCAAGCTAGAAACTACAAAAATATTGTTTAACTCCAATCCATGTGGAAACGATATTATGCTATACTTCTTTGACTAGCGAGCATAAATATTATGTTGTGTTTCGAGCTCATCAAATTTTGGCGTCGTTGTCAGGGATTGGTAATCAATTGTGTTTGAAATAGTTTGTAGTGCTAATTTAGGAGTTCTTCTTTTATTTTTATTTTATTTTTCTATTTTTACATTTGGGGTTCTTTGAAAATGCTCAGGTTACATGTTAGATTGGTTCATGACTCAAACTTCTGCGAAGGAAGTGCTACCATGCTAGCCAGAAATTAAAAAGCAACTGCGGCAACTGAAGAAGGAAAGAAATCTCACCGAGACAACAGAAAAGTTTTGGCAATCCTTAACCAAAGAACTTATGGCTGGAACTGGTTATGAGAATATGGATTTGGCTGCGAGAGAAGCAGCCCAACGAAGAGAACAAGCTGCACGATATGCTGAAAAAAGCACCTATTAGAGATGTGCAGAACATCTATGAAGAAGAGAGGGGTCTCAGATTTAATCAACATCAACCCTTGTCTGGGAGACCACTTGGCAATTATGCTAGACCAGTCTACAATCAAGGTTTACCAAGTGTTAGACCACCTCCAATTGCAGTAAATAATTTTGAGTTGAAGCAAGGGTTGCTTCAAACCCTTCAAAATTGTTGTGTCTTCATAAGGAAGCCAAACGAAGATCCAAACACATATCTAATGGACTTTGAGGAGAATACTTTCAATATAATGGTGTGTCACAAGATGCAGTGTATCTAAGGGCATTCCCCTTTTCTCTTAAAGATGATACAAAGCAGTGGCTTCGAAGCTTACCCACGGGATCAATTAGAACATGGGAGGAATGACAAGAAAATTCCTTGATAAATATTTCTCCTCAGCTAAGACGGGCAAGTTTAGAAGACAAATCCATAACTTCTGCCAGAAAGAGAATGAAACTGTTTTTGAAGCATGGGAGAGGTTTAAGGAGATTGTTAGAAAGTGTCAACATAGTGGAATTGAACTTTGGATGCAACTGAAGGACTGTTGAGATGGATTGACAACGGCCTCATGTAGAACATTGAGCAATGCAGCTGGAGGCCTATTGATGAAGAAGAGTCTAGAGGAGATAGTTACAATTCTTGATGAGTTGTCCGAAGATGCAAATCAATGGCCCTCTGAAAGTGCGGAAAGAAGAAGATCAACTGGTGTTCAGCAGGTTGATGCTACATATCTGTGCAGGTACAACTTGATGCTATGGCCAAAGAGATAAGGAAGCTGACCTTGGCCTCGATACAAAGTGAGCCTCACGCAGCTTATGTGGAAGAGGACACCCTACTCATGAGTGTCAAGCCTCAACTGAGGAAGTAAATGCTATGAAAAACTACAATTTCAATGCAATCGGTCACATGCACCCCGTTTTTTCATGGAGTTCACCTAGGGGTACCGCGAGTGCTTGGAAACAAAATAACGCTAGACCCTAGGGACAAGGAGTTCTAGCATTCCAAATTCCGCAAAGGTAGTAATCTCAGCCTCAACGGCCCATTCAGTCTGGCATAAAAGATTTCATGAAGGCCTTCATTCTAAAAACTAACGAGAGTCTTGAAACTCAGAGCGCAGCTATACCGAAACATGGAGCAACTATCAAAGAAATAGGTATTGGTTTTCGTAACTTGGAAAGACAGGTTGGGCAACTAGCCACTCTATTGTCTGAGACGATTCCAGGAACTCTCCCCGCTGATACTGAGAGAAATCCCAAAGAAACAACGAATGTTGTGACCTTGAAAGTGGGCAAGTGTTGAAGGATCCCAACCCAATCCAATAATATGTGATAATTGCAGAAGAAAGTGGGAGCAGCTGAAAAGTGATGATGACAAGAAGAAGAAAGGCCCAATGAAAAATGAGAAGAAGAAGAAGGAAGAAAAATCGAGAAGGGGGAACCTGAGAAGAGCAAGCATATTCCTGCTTTAATTTTCCCTAAAAAGCTATATAGAAAAAAGCTGGACAAGCAGTTTGGGAGAATCCTAGATGTGCTAAAAAAAGTCCATGTAAACATACCATTTATAGAAGTGCTCTCACAAATGCTTGCTCGTGCCAAATTTACGAAGGAGATCCTGACAAAGAAGAGGAATATAGAAGAAACCTCAGTGGTCAAGCTCACAGAGCATTGCAGTGCGATATTGCAAAACAAACTCCCACAAAAGTGTCGAGATCCAGGGAGTTTTACTATACCTTGCTCTTTAGACTCTATTAATTTTGGTATCTTTATGTGATTCTGGTGCCTTAATTAACTTAATGCCTCTATTTATTTACAGGAAACTGGAGAAGAAGATTGGAGAGATAAGGTCAGTGCAAATATCTTTGCAGCTGGCAGACCAAACGACTCTGATACCCAAGCGGATAGTGGAAGATGTCTTAGTTAGGGTAGATAAGTTTATATTTCCTATAGATTTTATAGTAGTGAATATGGAGGAGAACAAGGAGGTCCCCCTCATCTTAGGAAGACCATTCTTAGCAACGGATAGAGCAATATTAGATATACATGAGAGAAAACTCATTCTTAGAGAGAGTTAAGAGACTGTAACTTTTGAGATGAATATAGAAAGGAGGGTGAAAAAGAAGAAGCCAGCTGCAAGTATTGAGTAGAAAGTGAAGGGCTCAAAAGAGAAGGCTGCGGCGAGTGAGAAAGATAAGTGTGGGGTGCACCCCAAGAAGGAGGAGAAAAATCTGTCTGCATGGCTATGCGCATTAGTTCAAAGGCGAGGAATGGATCCCGACTTCGACTCAGACCCCAACTAGATGTTGAGGGAAGATTCCTTTATCTTATACTTTTCAATTGTGTATCACGGGGACATGCCACAACTTAAAGTGTAGGGTGGCGGATAATTGTATGTTGTATGTATATGTGTTAGTTTTGTTAGTTTTAATAGTTGGAAAATTGGGAAAAACTATATAATTGAAATTTTTTTGATTTTTCCGGACGATGGATATCACAGACAGGTTTCTTGAGGGATTAAAGTTGAAAGAAAAAGACACTTTGTGCCGCGGTTCTTTTCCAAGAGTTTTGTTTGAACTGTGTAGAGTTAGTTTTTATTTTTTAGGAGTAGGAAACCTTGTGAAATGAATTGAATTGATGGCAATATCTCTTAACTTTATTATTCCTTGAGAATAGTAAGTGCTTTAGTTGTGACGCTTAGGCTCAGTTTTTGACTCTTGTATATGTACTTTAAATTGTATGATCTTAACTTTGCTTAACTACTTTGACTAGAGCGTCTTGATAGTCCAATCCGGAGTGAGTTATATGCCAGTTATAAGCTTTTACCCACCTAATTGTTATGTATAGTAGTTAACCCCGTTGAACCTGTAATCCTGTTTCTTTGGCAACGACATTACAAGTCGTACCCATTTGTTCGAATTGACCATTTATTTGAACCTTTTACCTCTCGCGAGCACTTGAATTTGTTATGAAATTTGTAAATGTTGAAGTGTGGGTCGTTGGTTTGGCTTTTGAGTGGAACTAATGAAATACCGAGAAAGGTGCACTGTTTTGAAAAAGTAAGAGCCACTTGAATTGAGTCAGAAAAAGAAAGAAAAATAAATAAGTGTATAATTGTGAAAAACGTTCTTTGATAGTGGTAACTCTTGATGTATTTGTGCTTAAAGAAGTAGGGAGTTGATGTATATTTATTGCGAAGGTGGAGTTATGGTTTGACATAAGTGTGGGGTTTTGAATGAATTGTATGTATTAAAGTGCTTAGGGAGGTGTAGTCACTCATATATCTAAATGTATCCTACGTGCTCCACAACCTGTATCACAACCAGTAAACGTCTTACTTGATCCTTGACTGGATGAACTCAATTAGTAGAATAGTACACTATGGGCAAGACAATGATGCATCTTCTGTGGCATATGAATGTTGTTTTTGAGAGTGAGCGAATTCTTTTTATCTTGAGTTCTTGATTGTTCTTAATTTCTATTGTGTGTGGAACTACTCTCTATTGGTGTGTGAGGGAACTTATTTCACGAAGGAGAGGTAATGTTATTGAACTCTATGTTAGAGTAAGTGAGCGGGTTATAAATAATGCGTGGTGATTTTGAGTCAAATCTTGAGGTGAGGATGTTACGGTATTGTACTTAATCTGTTTTAAATATTCTTGGTGTGATGAGTTATGAGAGTTATTTAAAAAGGTTGTGTCTATGTGAAGTGTAGTTTGATTGCTCGAGGACGAGCAATGGTTTAAGTGTGGGGTTTTGATGGTTGGCTATATTCTCAGGTTTTAGTCACTTATTGCACTCTAATTTACTGTGCTTTACTTATGTTCGAGCTTTAATTTATAGTGTTTTGCACTTACTGTGTGTCTTATGCCTTGTGTCGTGTTCGAAGGTGTAGTTATGGTTTGACATAAGTATGGGGTTTTGAATGAATTGTATGTATTAAAGTGCTTAGGGAGGTGTAGTCACTCGTATATCTAAATGTATCCTACATGTTCCACAACCTGCATTACAACCAGTAAACGTCTTACTTGATCCTTGACTGGATGAACTCAATTAGTAGAGTAGTACACTACGGGCAAGCCAATGATGCATCTTCTGTGGCATATGAATGTTGTTTCTGAGAGTGAGCGAATTCTTTTTGTCTTGAGTTCTTGATTGTTCTTAATTTCTATTGTGTGTGGAACTACTCTCTATTGGTGTGTGAGGGAACTTATTTCACGAAGGAGAGGTAATGTCGTTGACCTCTATGTTAGAGTAAGTGAGCGGGTTATGAATAATGCGTGGTGCTTTTGAGTCAAATTTTGAGGTGAGGATGTTACAGTATTGTACTTAATCTGTTTTAAATATTCTTGGTGTGATGAGTTATGAGAGTTATTTAAAGATGTCGTGTCTATGTGAAGTGTAGTTTTATTGCTCGAGGACGAGCAATGGTTTAAGTGTGGGGCTTTGATGGTAGGCTATAACCTCAGGTTTTAGTCACTTATTGCACTCTAATTTACTGCGCTTTACTTGTGTTCGATCTTTAATTGATAGTGTTTTTCACTTACTGTGTGTCTTATGCCTTGCGTCGTGTTCGGGGGTCGAGGACCAAGTCGGGACGTCAAAACGCAAGACAAATCTGTACTCTGAGAAATCCCCACTGCCGCGACATGTGGGGCGGCGCGGCGGCCCATTTTCTTGCTGCCTTGCAGAAATAAACTCTCTGGATTTCCCCACTAATGCCCCGCATGGCGCGTCAGCCCTTGCGGCGCGCCTATGCAATTTTTACAGAGTAAATTTCCTATTTCGGCTAGAAAAAGGTGATTTCGTTTGGGCCCGACCCTACTTGGTATAAATGCATGGACAAATATTTTTTTCTTGACTTTTTGAGACATATTTGACCTAAGGAGGCTAAGGAGGAGTTGAAGAACACAAGGACAAGGATTTCATCATTCCTTCCTCACTCAAGACACGAGTTTGGATTGAATTTATGTTTTATTAATTTTATTTGTGATGAATTGCTCCATTATCTATGGAGTTCTCTTTAGGGTTTGATGGATTTGGTGTATTGATGATTCTTTGTGGATACTACTCTAGTTTTATACATTGAAGTGTTTTTGGATGATTTAATTGCTGTAACTGTTCACTAGTTTATGTAATCGAGAGAGGCATAACCTATGATATCTTTGCATTATATTACTGGTTGAGTTCATAGATTCTTCTAAGTAACCGAAAGAGGCTAGTTGAATCATTGATTAAATCTAGTTAGGAGGTAAATCGAAAGAGGTTTTCTTAAAGACCAATCCACTACGCATTCTTGCATATCTTCACGTGCTTAAATTGGTTCATCTTGTGCGGTTAAGACTTATTGAGAGAGGAGTTTTTGCTGAACCGTTGAACTGATAATTCAGTGAATTTGAGAGACTCACTTAAGCATTAGAAGTGAATTACCTAGATTTAGATCCCAAAACAATTACCGTGCACCTGTCCTATCAACCCTTATTTTCTCCCATTGATAACCTTCTTTGCTTATTCCTTGTTTCGACAGTCATTTGTCAATAGCTTTAGATTCTTAGTTAATTTTAGTTATTCATCATATAAATCTTGATTGTTGATTCTCTTGGATAGCAATCAAGTTAGAAACTAAAAAAATACTGTTTAACTCCAACACCTGTGGATACAATATTATACTATACTATCTTTGACTAGCGAGCATTAATTTTGTGTTGTCTTTCGAGCTCGCCAGCGCCTACGCTTATAGGGCCCAAGGTAACATGGGTAATCACCTGACTCTGGAGGGACGGATTCATATCCATGCATTGATCATTTTGTATTTAGTGATCATTTATCAATCATTACAGCGTGCAACCTGTTTCAATCATAATGCCATTAATAATTTATAATCAATATCCACTCACAATGTCTTGGTACCAAATTTCTCAACTTTCTACAAGATCCAAATTTTCAACTCATGTATATGTATATGAAATAATATTATTAAGAAGCACTAGACTTAACAATAAGAATGCGGATAAAAGATCATATGGCTCAAAGATGGCTATGGTTAATCATGTAATTCAATTTATCACAGCTGCTCAATAAGCAATTTAAACATGCACATTTCATAAGCATAACCTTTATCATAAAGAGATAATCGACGTAACCATCAATCACGAATCAAATAAGACAAATACATGACTATGACTCAATAGGAAAGCTCAACATGGAGAAATAATCATTTACGCCCAATTTCATAATTCATAACCTTGAGCATACTTCTAAGCCATAATTATAAATCATCACGTAGTCATAGAATCGACAAAACATAGATATGAAACTCACATAGTCTAAACAATGCATAATAGTAAGCCAAACTCTACCATACATGATCATAACCTAGCTACGCATATACGCTCGTTACCTTGCATATATGTGGCTCTTATATCAAGCAACATGCAGCAAATACTCACCTATGGGGGAAATTCCCTCTTACAAGGTTAGACAAGAGACTTATCTCCACCCGGCAAGCTCTCATCAACAATAGCCACATTTTCTTTTCAAATCCGATACCAAACGACTAGAATCTAGTAAAATACAACTCAATAACATCAAACAAAGTCATAGAAATCAATTTCAAACAATAAAGCTTAGATCTCTTATCAAATCCCCAAAAGTTAACAAAAGTCAACCCGGTCCCGCATGGTTAAAACCCGAGTCAATGGTTAGATCTCGACTATTCATAATTCCATGAGTCCAAATATGTGATTAAATTCCAAAGTGGGTTCCAAATCCACCCTCAAGTCCCCAAAATACACTCTCTGAATTAGTAGACAAAATCCTCAAAAATTCACTTTAAAATTCCAAGCTTTAGGTGTATAAATCCATGGGGAATCAATATATAAAACCAAATCAAAGTGAAAATTTCTTACCTCCAATGTAGTCGTGTAGTCTCTCTTTAAAATCTCCTTATCTCGAAGTCTAGGGATCAAAATATGAAAGAATGGGTAAAAAAACCCAAATGTGGCAACACATATACTCTACCCCAGCAGTACCCTTCGCGAACGCGGCGCAAGCCTCGCATTCATGAGCACAAATCAGCCACGCCCAAAAAGACTTTATTGCGAACACAGGAACACAATCACGAACACAATGAACAATTTATCATCCTCATACGCGAACACGAGCTTCCATCGTGAACTCGTAGGTGAAGCCTCCAGCATGCCTCAACAACTGCGGGAATGCGAACCTCCGACCGTGAACAAGATGCATCTATCTAAACTCAATGCAAAAACGACCATCTGCTCACGGACATGAATAGCTACTTGTGAACACGAAGCATGGAAGTCCAGTGACCAAAATTACCCTATGCAAACACAACCCACTAACCGTGGACGCGAAGCACATCAGGGAAACCAGAAGATCTGCTATGCAAATCAAAGGAAAATGGTTCTAAACCATCACCAATCACACTCGAGCACCTAGGGACCTGTCCAATCATACCAACAAGTTTAAATATATTATCTAAACTTATCAATGGTCTTGAAATACTACAAATAATTTCAAAGCCATGAATCGAAGACCAAATCATATTCTTCGCTTTTAAACATGCAAACTTTGTCGAACTCGTCTGAATGACATTTAGACATTTCAGATCACAACCAAACTTTGCACAAAAGTTCCAATCAATCAAATGAACATATTCAGAATCTCAAAAAACCAATCAGAGCCTAATAACATTAAAGTCAACTCGCGGCCAAACTTACGAACTTTCCAAACCTTCAAATTGCCAACTTTTAAAAAATAGAGGCAAAACCTTCTAGGACCATCCAAATCAAAATCGGAACATGCACCGCAGTCCAAAATTACCATACGAACATACTGGAACTATAAAATCACCAATTTGAGGTCGTTTACTCAAAAGAAACATTGGTCAACTCTTCTAACTTAAGCCTCCAAGTTGAGAATTACTCTTTCAAATCAATTCCGAACCTCTCGAAAATCAAAATCAACCATACACACAAGTCATAATGCATCATAAGAAGCTACTCAAAGTTTCAAACCACCAAACAGAATGCTAGAGCTGAAAACGACCGATCAGATCGTTACATTCAATATGAGAACTGGTCGGATAGTTGCTTCTTGTGCTAATATGCTTTTCATCCTTTACTTGAAACATTTTTAACATGCAACATTTCAAATGATATATATTCATATTAATTGAGAACTGGAAGCAACCTAATAGCCGCATATTAATTTTCGTATTGCACGAGTGAAGTCTTCAAAATCCAAATTAGAGAAGACTAAGACTTCATGCCGTTGGCATTGATACTCATCATGATGAGTTGGCATATGGAAAAATATTCACCATGTCGATTTGAAATATCATTCCATTGGCACCGCAGAATCCACCATCCTTTTTGTTGTTTGTGGGTTTCCGAGGGACAGCAAAATGGTCTTGATATCGGCCAAGAAGATGCACGAGATGTCACATTTATATCTTAAAGTAGTGAAGAACAAGCAAAATACTCGTACACAAGAACGGCCCACAAAGTTCATCCATTATTGATCGGTGAGGAACTACTCCAGTATTCAATCACTTGAATTTGATGAAACTTGTTGCATCAATTCATCTGCTCGGGTGAGGAAGTACACAAACCATCCATCATTGCAGCTTTGGCACAATTTCATGGAGCAAGCATCTTCTTGTAACATGGCATAGATTTACATGGAAAGTTCATCATTCCATCTTTGCGAGAGTACATAGAGCACGTGGCACATATCATCCTTACAGCTTAGCAAGAAAGAGGCTTGGAGCGACTATATTCCATCCTTAGCAAGCGAGCATGTGGTGTATCCCATCCTTGTAGCTCTGAGAGAAAGAGCCTTGGAGCGACTGTATTCCATCCTTGGCAAGTGAACACATGGTGCATCTCCTCCTAGAGGCTTGGCGAGATTGACACTTGGAGTAACCCTTTCCAAATTCGACAAGAGAATGGTGAATAGAAACCGTTGAATCAGATTCTGCCGCATTTTCTTTCAGCCACACAATATTGAACTTGAATCAATAGAATCTACAACCTTAATGTGTCTAGTGAAGCTTTCTCTACTATTCGTAACTCTACTCCCTATATAGACAGCTCGACGAGCTAAAAGTGAAGGCAAGGAACAATAGACAAATTAGATGCTTGAAGATGTCCATACGGTGTTCAAAGCTATTGATGTTGATACATGATGTTAGACTCTAGATGTCATAGAATTGCTTATTCACTTTAGCTTCTACTTGGACTTTCTCTTCTTTTCTTTCTTCTGACAGTTTTGCGTCTCTGTAATACAAAAATTATATCTCAAGGCAGAACTAACCGAATTATGAATCATTTGTGCTTCCAAAACTTATACTTCAAGGGCTACATGATATTTGAAAATTACAGCTTAATACTTCCCTAATTTGCCCATGTATATTTGTGTGAAGTTTTATTCTGAATTTGAACAGATTGTTAATTTTATACTTGCACATCTTCAATGTCACGACCCAGATCTCACATGTCGTGATGGTGCCTATCGCAATATTAGGCAAGCTGACAATCACAATAAATCACACATCTTTAAATTTGAAAACATAATAGAATAAGCTTAAACATAAATAACTGGTAAGAAAATACTGCAACTCAATACAAAATCTCCCAAAATCCGGGTGTCACTAAGTACATGAGCATCTAAATGACAACATAGACTGACTGCTGAAACACTATCTAGAAATAGAGATCAATACAAATATGTAAAGAAGAAGAAGAGTCAAGGTCTGCGGATGCCAAGGTAGCTACCTCGATAGTCTCCAACATATAGAGCTCCAAAGCTAGCAACCGTCGTACCTGGAAGTACCTGGATCTGCACACAAAGTGTAGAGTGTAGTATGAGTACAACCGACCCAATGTACTCAATAAGTAACAAGATTAACCTCGGGCTGAAAGCTGTGATGAGCTCAGCAGGTACAGTCCAAATACATAATTTAACCGTACAGAAATGTAGACAGCTTTCAAGTTTAACAGTTTAAGTTCAATACGAATAAAATATGCCAACTGTGACTGAAATGAGGAATGAAACATCACTATATCTACATGTCAATTGTGCATTCCAACTATAATGAAACAGAATGATAAAGTTATATGCATCCTCTCGGAGCATCAATTCACTCAGTCATCTCAGTCACTCAGTCCTCACAGTCACTAAATCCTCTGTACTCGCGGCACTCGCACTTAGTAGGTACCTGCTGCTGGTAAGTCACACTCTAGAGGGGCAAAACCTGCCCAAGCGCTAAAAGAAGCCAATCATGGCATGAATCAACAAAGCCTGCTACGACATGCAGCTGGATCCCATAAACATCCCTCACAATCAGGCCCACGGCCTCACTCGGTCATCAATCTCTCCAGTCTCTCAGGCTCACAGATATCATGACAATCAGCCCAAACAATAATGATATAATGTATCAATAATGGAAACAGAGTGTGAAGTATGATATGCAAATGATAGATGTGTCTAAGTGCATAATTGCAAATTAAACAAGTAATTCAATAGCAAAACGACCTCTATGGGTCCCAATAGTACCAGCATATAGCCTAAGCATGAGTTCTAGCATGAATCATAGTTCAATTTCTGTAACACTTGGAGAATTCATGGATAATAGCAAAATTAGATGACTGCATAGTTCCACGGAATCGACTAAGTCATACTTTCTACGGGGCACACCCATACGCCCGTCACCTAGCATGTGCGTCACCTCAACGCGAATCACATATACCCTCAGAACCAGGTTTAGAAGTATTACTGACCTCAAACTGTGCAAATCTCTATTCCAATAAGCCCTTGCCTCGAAATCAGCCTCTGAACGACTCAAATTTAGCCACAAACAACTCGATACAATCAACGCAAGCTATAGGAATAAGTTCCATATGAGAAAGCTAAGTTCTTAAATAAAAGTCAAAAAGTCAACTCAAAAAGTCTACCCCAGGGCTACGTCTCGAAATCCGACAGAATTAACAAAATCAGAACACCCTTTCAACCACGATCCAACCATAACAAAATTACGCAATTTCGATCACAACTCGACCTTCAAATCCTAAAATTAAAGCCTATGAAGTTTCTATGAATTTCCCCAATTTTTCCAACCGAAAACACTAATTAAATGATAAAAAACAATGATAGATTCATGTGTCTTGACCAAATCTGAGTTAGAATCACTTATCCCAATAAATTCCTCTAAAATCCCTTCAAGAATCACCACAATCCGAGCTCCCAAAGTCCAAATATGAAATAGTACTCAAACCCTCATTTTTGAAATCATATATTTTGCCCAGATGTTCCTCTTCGCAATCGCGTAAAGACCCTCGAGATCGCGAACAACAAAAATTAGCTGCCCTCAAATTAGTCTTCATGGATGCGAATAACCCACCATGAATGTGACTCACTGGGTCATCAACCTACACGATCGCGAACCACTTCACGCGATCGCGAAGAACAAATCGCGTGAACTCCAGCCTCCTCCTTTCTTCTTTGCGAACACGACCTAATGCATGCGTTGGGTAGCACTGCCTTCCAAAGCTTAGCAATGAAAAACACCTTCTCCTGCACAAACTCCCCAGCTACCTACAACACTCTTTGCGATCGCGATCCTCCACTCGCGATCGCGTACAAGGAAACTAGCAGCAATAATATCAGTAGTTCCTCCAAGTTTAAAATGCGTCGAACATGATCCGAATCATACCCGAGGCTCCCCGAACCACAACCAAACATACCAACAAGTCCTAAAAGATCATACGAACTCGCTCGAAGCGTCATATCACATCAAATTACATTAAAACCATGAATCGTGTATCGATGCAAGCCTAATGAACTTATTAACTTCTAACTTCCAAAACTAATGCCAAAACATACAAAACGAACTCCGATTAATCTTAAATTTTGCACACAAGTAATAAATGACACAATGGACCTATTCCAACTTCGGAACCAAAATTCGAGCCCGGTAACCACAAAGTCAACTCTCGGACAAGTTTTTCAACTCTCCAAAATTTTATTTTTTCACTTTCACCAATTCAAGCCATAATCATCTAAGGACCTCCAAATCAATATCCGAACACACTCCTAAGTCCAAAATCACCATACGGAGCTATCGGAACCATCAAAACTCCATTCCAAATTCATTTACACATAAGTCAACATCCGGTCAACTCTTTCAACTTAGGCTTCCGACCTTGGAACTAAGTATCCCAATTCATTCTGAAACATCCCCCAAAACAAACCAACCACCCTGCCAAGTCACATATCAAAACATGAGTGCAAAATAAGCAGCAAATGGGGGAACAGGGCTGTAATACTCAAAAGACCAGCCGGGTCGTTACATCCTCCCCCTCTTAAACAAAAGTTCATCCTCGAAAGGGTCTAGAATCTTACCTGGAGTCTCAAATAGGCACGGACATCTGCTAAGCATCTCCCGCTTGGTCTCCCAAATAGCCTCCTCGGCCGGCTGAACTCTCCACTGCACCTTCACTGAAGCTATGTTCTTTGACCTCAACTTTTGAACCTGCTGATTCAAAACGTCCACCGGCTTCACCTCATAAGTCAGATTACCATCTAACTGAATCGTGCTAAAGTCCAAATCATGAGACGGATCACCAAAATACTTTCAGATCATAGAAACATGAAACACTGGGTGAACACCCGATAGACTAGGTGGCAATGCAAGCTTGTAAGCCACCAGTCCAATCCTCTCTAGCACCTCAAAAAGCCCAATATACCGAGGGTTCAACTTGCCCTTCTTTCCGAAACTCATAACACCCTTCATGGTTGAAACTTTGAGCAATACCTTCTCTCCCACCATGTATACAACATCGCAAACCTTCCGATCGGCGTAACTCTTCTGTCTAGGTTACGCCGTGCGAAGCCGATCCTGAATCAATTAAACCTTGTCCAAAGCATTCTGAACCAAGTCATTACCAAATAGCCCAGCCTCACCCAGCTCAAAGAAACCCACTGGAGACCGACACCGTCTCCCATAGAAAACCTCATACGGAGCCATCTGAATGCTCGATTGGTAGTTGTTGTTGTAGGCAAACTCTGCAAGCGGCAGAAACTGATCCCAAGAACCCCTCGAAATCCATGACACAAGCGCGTAACATATCCTCCAATATATGAATAGTGCGCTCAGACGGTCCATCCGTCTGAGGGTGAAATGTGTACTCAACTCAATCTGTGTGCCTAACTTCCACTGCACTACTCTCAAAAACTGCAACGTAAATTGTGTGCCCTAATCTGAAATGATGGACACCGGCACATCGTGGAGGCGAACAATGTTGCGAATGTAGATCTCAGCCAACCGCTTTAAAAAATAAGTAGTCCCAACTGGAATGAAACGCACAGACATGGTCAACCGATCCACAATCACCCAAATAGCATCAAACTTCCTGGAAGTTCATGGGAGACCAACTATAAAGTCTATGGTTATATGCTCCCATTTCCACTCCGGAACCTCAAGCATCTGAAGAAATCTGACCGGTCTCTATTGCTCGTACTTCACCTGCCGACAATTTAGGCATCGAGCTACAAACCCCACAATATCCTTGTTCATCCTCCTTCACCAATAGTGCTGCTTCAAGTCCTGATACATCTTTGCGGCACTCAGATGAATGGAATACTGTGAACTGTAGGCCTCCTAAAGAATCAACTCACGTAGCCCATCTACATTGGGCACACAAATTTGACCCTGCATCTGCAACACCCCATCATCCCCACTAGTAACCTCCTTGGCATCACCGTGCTGAACCATGTCCTTAAGGACAAGCAAATCAGGGTTATCATACTGACGCTCTCTGATGCAATCGTATAAGGAAGACCGTGAAACCACACAAGCTAGAACCCGAGTAGGCTCCTAAACGTCTAACCTCACGAATTGATTGGCCAAGGCCTGAACATCTGATGCAAGCGGTCTCTCACTAACATGAATAAATGCAAGGCTACCCATACTCACTGCCTTCCTACTCAAGGAATCGGCCACCACATTGGCCTTCCTAGGATGATACAGAATGGTAACATCATAGTCCTTTAGCAGCTCAACCGTCTCCACTGCCTCAAATTTAGAACTTTTTGTTTGAACAAGTGTTGGAGACTCCGATATTCGTAAATACCTCACAAGACACACCGTAGAGATAATGCCTCCAAATCATGAATTGATGAACAATGGCTACAAACTCCAAATAATGAACAGGGTAGTTCTTCTCATGGGGCTGAAGCATAAGCAATCACTCTGCCCTCCTACATCAAGACAAACCCAATACCAATCCGAGAAGAATCACAATACACCTGTATAAGAACACGATGCTGAAGGCAAAACTAGAACTAGAGTTGTGGTCAAGACCATCTTGAGCTTCTGAAAGCTCTCCTCACACTCATCCGACCACCTTAATGGCGGACCCTTCTGGGTTAACATGGTCAAAGGCACTGCAATGGATGAGAAACCCTCCACGAAGCGACGATAATATTCGAACAAGTCGAGAAAACTCTAAATCTCAGTTTGACGACGGTTTGGGAAAACTCTAAACCGCCTCTATCTTCTTTGGATCCACCTTAATCCTTTCACTAGACACCACGTGCCCCAAGAACGCCATCAAACTGAGCCAAAACTCACACTTGAAGAACTTGGCATAAAGCTTCTCCTCCCTCAACCTATGTAGTACAATCCTCAAAACTAAGCATGCTCCTCCTAGCTATGTGAGTACACCAGGATATCATCAATAATTACTATAACAAACAAATCAAGATATGGTTGGAATACACTGTTCATCAGATACATGAATGCTGCTAGGGTATTGGTCAGCCCAAAGACATCACAAGGAACTCATGGTGACCATATCGAGTCTTGAATGCCGTCATCAGAATATTCGAGTCCCGAATCTTCAACTGGTGATACCTAGACCTCAAATCACTCTAGAGAAAACCCTAGCACCCTGAAGCTAGTAAAATAAATCATCAATGCGTGGCAAATGATACTTGTTCTTAATTGTAACTTTGGTTAACTGCCTATAATCGATGCACATCTGCATAGTACCATCCTTCTTCTTCACAAACAGAATTGGTGCACCACAAGGCGACACACGAGGCCTATTGAACCCCTTATCAAGAAGCTCTTGAAACTGCTCTTTCAATTCCTTCAACTTTACTGGTTCCATAGAATACAGAGGAATAGAAAAGGGCTAAGTGCCCGGCACCAAGTCAATACTAAAACCAATATCCACGTCGGGTGGCATCCCCGGCAGATCTGCAGGAAACACATCTGGAAAGTCTCGCACTACAGGAACATAATCAATAGTAGGAGTATCAACACCAACATCTCTCACAAAGGCCAATTATGACAGACAACCCTTCCCAACCATCCGTTAGGCATTCATAATGAAATCACCTTGCTGGGAACATAATCTAGTGAACCTCTCCACTCGATCCCCAGCAACCCCGTCATATCCAACGTTACTGTCATATAACAATCCAGAATAATATGACATGAGGTCAACCAATCCATACCCAGAATCATGTCTAAATCAATCATACTAAGCAATAAGAGATCAACTCTAGTCTCCAACCCTCCAATGGTAACCACACACGACCGATACACATGGTCCACAACAATAGTACTGCCCACCTACGTAGATACATGAACAGGTGAAACGAAGCACTCAATGGGCATATCCAAATAACTAGTAAAATAGGATAATACATAGGACTAAGTGGAACTAGAGTCAAATAATTTGGAAGCAACTTTGTGGCATACTGAAACAATACCTATGATCACTCCGTCTGAAGTAACGACATCTAACTTGGCAGGGATAGCATAGAATCGAGTTGACCTCCACGTGATCCACCTCCCCTTTAGGGCGACCTCTAGCTGCCTGAGCCCCACCCCGAGCTGGCTGGGCGGGTGGTGAAGTAACTGGTGTGGAAGTCATAGCCTGACCCATTTGCTTAATTGGACCTCCCAAGCGACAGGGACACTATCTCCACACATCCATAAACTCCCCGCACTCGAAGCAACTCCCCGTTGGTGGTGGGGTCTGAATCGGGCCCCCAGAACTAGAATAACTGCTAGAAGGACCTAGCACTAATGAACCTTTAACAGATGGAGCACCGGATGAACTATGAGTTGGGAGGGCACCGAGAGTTGACTGGCCCAGACTGGCACTGTAAGAACCATGGCTTGCTGATGCACCACGATGAACCGGACGATCTATCTCTGCGGGCCTATAAGGATGACCTTTACTGTGGTAGGACTGCCCTGCAGAAAAAACACTACTGAAACCACCCAAATCACAAGGCCTCTTAGCCTCCCTCTCCTCACGCTCCTGACTACAGACCAGCTCTAACCGCCTAGAAATATCAACAACCTTGTTGAAACTAGGACCCAATGCAATCTCCCGAGTCATAACAAAACGCAATCCATAGCTGAGGCCATCCATAAACCTCCTAATCCTCTCCCTCTCTATGAGAACCAACCAAATCGCGTGACGAGCCAACTCTAAAAACCTAATCTCGTACTGGGCCACGGACATACCCTCCTGGTGTAGCTACTCAAACTGCCTATGCAACTCCTCCTTGCAGGTCGGTGGAACAAACTTCTCCAAGAAGAGAACAGAAACCTCGTGCCATGAAAGTGGAGAAGCACCGGCTGGCCTACTCCGCTCATAGGTCTCCCACCATTTGAAGGCTGCCCTCATCAGTTGAAAAGTAGCAAATGAGACCTCAATAGTCTCCAGAATACCCGCCGAGTGAAGAATCCTCTGGAACCTATCCAAGAAGTCCATAACATCCTCTAACTCAGCCCTACTGAATGATGGAGGCTTGAGCATCCCAAACCTCTCCAGTCTCTTCTGCTCCTTATCACTCATAATGGGACCCTCCTGGGCCTAAGCAATTGCAACCGGCTAGACTGGTAGTACCCCCGGTGTCTGAAGTCCCCGCACCACCTGTTCTGGAGTACGGGCCGGTGGAGTGTAAGCATCTCCCCCGCATGAGAAGTGGCTGGTGTAGCTAGAACTGAAACCGCCTTTTCAAGGCTAGTGTAAACACTCAATATCTGGGTGAGAGACTCCTAAAGGCCTGGAATCACAATGGGCACAACTGGTTCTTGAGCTGGCCCCACCAGCTAAACCACTTCTAGAATCTGCTCCTGAGCTAGAGCAACTGGTAGGTCTGCAGGTGCTGCTGTAACTGCTGTACGAGTTGCACCTCGGCCTCTACCATAGCCCCGGCCTCTCGTGGCCCTAGCTATTGGTACTGGTGGCCATGCCGATCCGGTAGCATGTTTCCTCACCATCTGTGAGAGAATAAAATAACAGAATTTTAGTTTATGGAATCAACAAATCCACAAGACAAGAATACAATCCTAATGGTTTGGCAGCCTTCCGAAGCTAAGTACAGACGTATCCGTACCGATCCGCAAAACACTGCTAAACCTGCTCATGACTCGTGAGACTTACGCAACCTAGGCTCTGATACCAACTTATGACGACCTAGATCTCACATGTCGTGGTGGCATCAATCGCAATACTAGGCAAGCCGAAACTCACAATAATCCATGCATCCTTAAATTTGAAAACATAATAAAATAATCTTAAGATTAAAATCTCATAAATAACCGATAAGAAAATACAGCGACTCAATACAAAATCTCCCAAAATTCGGGTGTCACTAAGTACATGAGCATCTAAATGATAACATAGTCGGACTTCAAAAACACTGTCTAGAACGATACAATAGTACAAATTACTGAAAAGAAGGAGAGTCAAGGTTTGCGGACGCCAAAGCAGCTACCTCGATAGTTTCCAATAGATAAAGCTCCAAAACTAGCAATCGTCATACCCGGAAGTACCTGGATCTGCACACGAAGTGCAGAGTGTAGTATGAGTACAACCGATCCAATGTACTCAATAAGTAACAAGACTAACCTTGGCTATTAGCAGTAACGAGCTCAACAGGTACAATCCAAATAAAAAATTGAACCGTACAGAAATATAGACATGCTTTCAAGTTTAATAGTTTAAGTTCAATACGGATAAAATATGCCAAGCGTGGCTGAAATAAGGAATGTTACATCACTATATCTACATGTCAATTATGCATGCCAATTGTAATGCAACATAGTGATAAAATCATATGTATACTCTCGGAGCATAACTTCACTTAGTCCTTCCAGTCACTTAGTCCTCCCAATCGCTCGGCACTCGCACTTAGTAGGTACCTGCGCGGACGGCTGGTAAGCCAGATTTCGGAGGGTCGGAACCTGCCCAAACGCTAAAATAAGCATATCATGGCATGAATCAATAAAGCATACTGCGACGTGGAGCCGATCCCATAAACATCACTGACAATCAAGCCCTCGACCTCACTCAGTTATCAATCTATCCAGTTTTTGAGGCTCACAGATATCATTAAAATCAACCTAAACAATGATGATATAATGTATCAATAATGGCAGCAAAGACTGAGATATGATCTGTAAATGATAGATGTGACTAAGTACATAATTGCAAATTAAGCAAGTAATTCAACAGCAAAACGACCTTTGTGGGTCCCAACAGTAGCAGCATATAGCCTAAGCATCATTTCTAACATGAATCAAAGCTCAATTTCTCTAAAACATGGAGAATACGTGGATAATAACAAAATTATATGACTATAGAGTTCCACGGAATCGACCGAGTCACAATTTCGATGGTGCACGCCCACACGCCTGTCACCTAGCATTTGCGTCACCTTGATACGCTCAAATTACACTTTAATAAATAGTGTAAAGCGTTCGATGTCAAATATAATAATCCAACAAGGTTGGGGTCGAATCCCACAGGGAATATGTGTGAAAAGGTTACTTGACTAGTGTGTTACTCGACTAAAGTCGTAATTCTATCGAGTTAACCGTAACAAGAGTATGAATTGAGTTTGGTTTTAGGTAAAGGCTAATTGAAATGTTGAGAATGTAAATAATTTGATTAAAGAAACCAAGGTTGTGTCCCCATTAATGAAGTGTAATGTTACCGGTGTTAATATGATATATTTCTAATGGAAGGTCCTTTTGATATGCATATGATATCTAAGTGACTACCCAATATTTTCCAATAGTTAGGTAGTATTTCCTCTTTGTGATTTTTTCAAATATAAAAGAGTTGCAATTAAGAACAATCAATTTATGCCAAATAAAACCCACTTAATCCTAAGCAATTTTATTAAACAAGATTTAAAGCTATGAGTCTTTGGTATTTACTTCTACCAAATTCTACCCCACTTTCCCAAGAAAAGCAAGAATTTAATGGCACTTGTTAATGTTTGCAACCACCAACAATAAATGAAGAACAAGAAGCAAAAAAAAATCAACCAACCATTATATGTATATTCAATGTTAAACACCCATTAACATAACACCCATTTAGGGTCCACAACCTTAGTATTTAAAGTTAGCTACTAATACTAAAACACAAAAACAAGAGAATATTAAATGCCATAAATCTTACAAAGTGAAAGATTCTTGACCCAAAAGCTTCCAAAAGAAAGGAATTTTAATGCCTTGTATTGTAGCTTCAAAGTCAGACCAGCTAGAGCCCACAAAACCTCAATAAATCTATTTATAGAGGGCCAAAAATCGAGATAAAAATCGGACAAAACTGCCTTTTCAGGTTGAATATGCGACCGCATTTCTGTCGCATAACAGACATGCGTTCCGCATTATTGACATGGCCATCGCAGATTGTAACCCTAGTTTGCCCTTCACCGCATTCATGGTTTACGGTCTGCATTGTAGAAATGCGACCGCATCTTGCATCGCATTTTCTTCCTTCAGTAGACTTCGTGTTTGGTTTGCGGTTACTTCTGCGGCTCGCAAAAATGTTATGCGATCGCAAATGAGACCGCATTTTTGACGTTGAACCTTGCCCAGAATTCTGTTTTGATCTGTGATCTCGGCGTGAAATATGCCGCTCGCAAACAGGTTACGCTATCACAGATGAGACCGCATTTTTGACGTTGAACTTTGCCCAGAAATCTGTTTTGATCTGCGATCTTGGTGTGAAATATGCGGTTCGCATGTGGGTTTTGCGATAGCATATCCACATTTGCGATGCCTTTTTGCTCTTTTCTTGTCTTTTTGTGGCTTTTTGAACTCTTTTCCATGCTCTTAGGTCCTTACGCCTCATACACTGCAAAAATACTCTAATTACATAAGTACAAAAGGGAAATTGCATTTAAAACAAGCTAAAATATAAGCAATTAGTATCAAAATGTGCCGAAATTCTCCAGCACATCAACACCCCCAACTTAAATTCTTGCTTGTCCTCAAGCAACTAAGATGAAACTATCCTATTCTATACTTCATCTACAAGACATGAAACAATTGTGACCATGGACGGTGTTTGTTGTTAGTATTTCAAGCATGAATCTTCGAGTGTTTTACCCTTCCTGAACCATCGATATATACAAGAAAAACTAATCAACTTGTGAACTTTGAGCCTCAAACAACGTGAGAAAATGCTACCCTTACCTGAGTGCACTTGCGTTTGACTCAAAAACTCAACTTTTGTTCAACCTCACAGTTCATGTGTCCTCACTAGAAAGAAAGTCCCAAAATCACAATATTTACAATGACAACAAAAAGGGACTAATTCACAAATACACTCACTCTCATAAAAGAGTTTCAAGTGTTACAACATACCATACCATAGGCTTGCCCTTATTTTAATTCGTCACTTAATTCTAAGAACGCTTGGTTAGAGATCCCATAAGGACTTTTTAGGCTTGTAATGTAGGCTTAGGGAAGGGTCGGATAAGCATTTAGATACAAGTGACTACACCCTCCTTGAACACTAATCACGTTTTCTTTTCTTTTTGACTTTGTTTCTTTTCAAACCCCATAGCCACATTGGCATCTAGTTCCCAATATGGAACCACCTTAAATACCTCTCTAATTTTCTTCAAGGCTCTATAATTATATATATACACATTTTTTTTTTGTTTTGGAGCTTGAACAATTTCATATGAACACTTTGAGGTATATGCTCCAACACTCAATGTACAACCTTACCCATTTCCACTTTGACACCACACCCCCAACTTAGGCTTTTAGCCTAATTCTAAATGTTCAAGGAGGAACGGGTTCAAAAAAGGGAATTATTTTACAAAAGGGAAAGGTTTGTAGTGAGGTGGCCAAAGAACAGGTTAAAGTCTCGAATAGGGAACTAGTGATATTATTTATGCAATGGTAGGCTTGAAAGGCTAAAGAGGTTTTGCAAATAAAACAAAGAATGCCTAAGATCATCCCTCCAACCAAGTGTAATTATTATAAGCATCGAAAAACCAACCGGGCAAGTTATAGATGGCAGAAGCAAACACAAGAATTATCTACACAAAGAACTCACACACATGGCACACGAACTGTTTGGTTCACATAGTTTAAAGCCCTCGAGTCAACATTTGGCAACTCAAAGCTTTCATCATATATACATGCATAACTCTAGGTAGATGTAGAGTGACAGAGCGAGCCTTAAGTTCACACAGTTGATCTCTTTATTTTATTTTTATTTTTTTTGAAAGGGTATAGGCTATGTACAGACACACATGCTTGATACTAGACAATTACACCAACCCGGTCAACATGTTTCATTCTACTGTCCTAGTTCTACTATTACACCCTTGGAAAAGAACCCGGCAAAGAAAAAATAAGGGGAATTCATTGCTAATTACTAAAGATGGACAACTATCTACTAGTTTTTAAAGACAACTTGTGTACGGAAATCACGAAGCACTAATATATACAAAATCATGAATAAAATACACATGAGTACATAAGTTTGTTTATAACATAAATGTATGAATATGTACAACAGTTGCTAATGTCGCAAAAGTATAGACAAGGCTACCACTCCCAACTAAAAGCATGCATTGTCCCCAATGCATATGATCATAGAGTAGAGTTAAAGGAGCTCCCTGGGGCGCACTAAGCGCTATGGGAGTCGGTAGCCGGCTAACCCTCTGATGCTGAAGTTGGGACCGATGAGAGCTCGGCCTAAGGAGTGACCTCCACTGATGGAGGAGGGATCTCTAACTGGTCTGGAACTGGAGCTGGGGCTTGTTAGCTACTAGACTCGCCCGCTGATGGCTGAGTGGCCGATGGGTCGGCAGGGGCGGCCAAATCTGCTAGCGAGTATTCTATCGCCCTCTGAATGTCTGCTTGCTCCTCATCCTCCACTGTAGGAGCAGCAATCTGCTTGCTCTTCTCCTGAGGGCCATCATCCTCCGAGGACTATGAATCCCCCTCATCTTCCCCCTCGTATGCCTCCTCACCCTCAGACTATGAAGAATGTCCAGAAGTCTCCTCGTCATGAATATGGATACGTACAGGAGGAGCTGGAGGTTAGGAAATCCCGGCAGTCTGAGGTGCAATGTCTGCCATCAGAGTCGTGAAATCAAGGCCCAAGTCTGGTGCAGTTGTGTCTGCTCCCTGCTCACCATCCTTGGGCAGGAGGGATGATAGATCAAACTCCAAATTTTGCATCTTGTGGAGCTCGGTCTTCATAGAAGCAACCTCCTCCCGTAGCTTAGGCAAACCACTAACCTCACCGCGCTCTATCTTCTCAACCCTCAACTCAAGCTGCTGCAAGCGATCCCCATACATTGTTTGTTGTTGTTGGAGAGCTGTCACTGAAGCTTGTATAAGAGTCAGGGCTTGTTTGATGAGGTTGGGCAAGGTCTTCAAGAGCTGGTATGCTGGGCAATGAGACCAAGCCTCGAGATGGCTGGCAGTGCAGAAGAAGGCTGAACAGTGGTGGACTGAGAGGCAGGCTCTAAAGTAGAAGTGGATGCCACTGGAACCTGAGGAGTCATAGGAGTCTGGGAGTCGGGATCCTGAATTGGAAACTCTGGTGGGGCAACAATATCACTAATACACGTGATGTCGATGTCCCTCGTCTCCTTCCCGGTCTTGTTAGAGTGTTGCATGAGAGGAACCTTCACAGCTTTACAGAGGGCTGTGATCAAGCAAGGAAATGGAAGCAGGTAGCACGCTGCTTTGCCCGGATCCCGATCTCTTGGAAGATCAGAGGTCCCACATCAATCTTGATGCCTGCCATGATACATGCAATGAGGAGAGCCTTCTCAATGCCTATGTCACTCTCGTTCCGGGACAATATCAAGCGAGAGGTAACAAAGCTGAGCCAGAATCGACCCTCCCTTGTGAGATCCTCCTTGTATATCTTATGCCCAGGGTTGATCCAAGCAGGGGTACCCTTTGCTATCACCGATGCAATCCACCCATGCTCATTCTCCCTATTTGCATACTTGGCATCGTACTCAGCTGTGCCTATTCACTAGTCGGGGAAATATAACTCATTAATCACATCACTGTTGCAAAGCACACTCTTCCCACAAACAAGTACGGTGCCAGTAAAAATTCTGTTGCGTTTGTGGTGCACAGTCCTGAAGGCTCCATATGATGCATAGAATTCACAGACCAGGGACTCATTATACTCAGTAGGGTCCTCAGTAAAGCACTCCCATTTTATTGCTTTTATATTCTCTATGATGTGGGGGTACTGTTCTTGTAGCCCATTCAAGCTCAATTGCTTCTCACCCAGGATTTTTTGTTTGGTGAGTCCTTCTCTGTACAGTTCCCTGGATCCTTCAACCCCAAATCGGAGGTGAAAGTCGTCTTCGTGTTTCCTTCTTGCCTCGGCCTGTAGATTGACTGAGGGCAATAGTTCCTCCTCGTCAGACTGGGAGGGGCATGGCACATTGGATTCCATCCGTAATCGTTTTGCTTGCGATGTGTGCCGACCGGAAGATGCCCTTTTCTGAGCTGCATGCTATTGGGGAGCCATATCTGTACAAAGGTGAAATGTGAGTGACATTGTAAGCAACAGTGAAAAGAAAACATAAGAATCAAAGAAAAAGTAAAAAAAATGCGACATGTTTTGCGGTCGCATAACCACTATGCGGACCGCAAACTTGTCGCAATCTTGATTATGCAGTACTGGACCTCAGTCTGCAATGGGTTATGCAATCACATAACCACTATGCGAACCGCATAACCATCACAGAATTGACTTGCGCACACACAAAACAAAATAACAAAATGCGATCGCAAACTCCACTGCAAAGTGGGAAATGAGATCGCAAAACAACCGTAGATAGCAAGGTTTTAACTCGGTGGTCTGTTTCAGTTTGCGGTGACTTTGCGGTACGCATTTTAATTATGCAATCACAAATGTCACCGTATTTCGTCATCGTCTTCAGGAGACTAGCGTTTAATTATGCTGCCAAAATGCGGACCACATTCTGATTTTGCAGACCGCAAATGACTTCGTTCTCACGATTCAGTTCATCCCTCAACAATGGCGGTCCTATGTCTCTCTACCCAGCACCCCAGAAACAACCACGATATGTACAAGCAATCTACGGCAAACAACCCAAACAAAAATGTAGAACAAAAATAAAGCAGACTACAGAAAAGATAGAAGTGAACTTGAAGAGATTGGGACACATACCAATGAAGAAGAGTACGAGCACTGTGGAGTTATGAATGGGTATTCGTCCTTGGTACGATTCGATCTCTGTTTGCCTCTTTTTTCTGTTCGTTCCTTTTTTTTTTCTTTTTTTTTCTATTCATTTTTTGTTTTTTTTTTTAATTTTTGTTTTGTTTTGCGTTGTTTTGAAGGAGTGAAATATGAGAGAATGCGATGACGTACCTGGCACTTTTGCGATGGGAAAGTCATCGCATAACACACTATGCGACCGCATACGTGTTATGCGGTGGGTTCTGCTGAAGGGGTAGCAATGGGAAGCACAATGCGATCGCATAATTGAAATGAGTTCCGCAAAGTGCATTACCTTGTCGCATTTTGATCAACAATTTTATCCAAACTTACTGCTTTAGTTTGCGATCGAAATGCGGTCCTCATAGTGAAAATGCGACCGCATCTTTGTAGCAAACTTTACACAGTGGTTTTTCTTCCCTTTTTAATGCATTCCTTCCTAGTGTTGTGGTCTTTTGAATCCCCTGCACTCTAACACACTCTTTAAATTGCTCAAGTAAATCTATCTATCAAAAATTAAAAATTTAAAGAACAAAAAAACAGGTGTTACCACACATGGGTTGCCTCCCATGAAGCGCTTGATTTAACGTCGCGGCACGATGAAGTTGGGGTTCCTTTGAAGTCACTCAAGGGTCGGGCACGGACCATCTTTGAGAGCCAGCTGCTCCACCAAATGTTTTTTGCCATTTGTGCCCAAGTAGTGTTTGATTCGTTGGCCATTTACTTTGAAAGTCCGGAGCCCATCTTCCGATGCTAGTTCCACAGCTCCAAAAGGAGAGACGTCGACCACTTTGAATGGACCAGACCATTTTGATTTGAGCTTGCTCGAAAACAATTTTAACCTTGAGTTAAAGAGCAATACCAAGTCACCCGACTTGAACTCTCTATTCAAGATCTTTTTTTCATGGACGAACTTCATCCTTTCTTTGTACACAGCCGCACTTTCATAAGCGTGGAGAAGGAATTCCTCCATTTCATTGAGTTGTGTTAACCTCAAATTTGCAGCTTCAGCCCAATCCAAGTTCAACCTTTTTAACGCCCACATAGCCTTGTGCTCTAATTCCACGGGCAGATGACAAGCTTTTCCGAAGACTAACCAATAAGGAGAAGTACCAATAGGAGTCTTGTACGCCATGCGGTACGCCCATAATGCGTCATCTAACTTCCTTGACCAGTCGGTCCTGTTTGCATTAACAGTCTTTGCGAGAATGCTCTTGATCTCCCGGTTGGAAACCTCAACTTGACCACTTGATTGCGGATGATAAGGTGTGGCTACCTTGTGCTTGACACCATATTTCTCAAGTAGAACCTTGAAAGCCTTGTTACAGAAATGAGACCCACCATCACTAAGAATGGCTCTATGAGTGCCAAACCGAGTGAAGATGTTTTTCTTCAAGAATGTGGTCACACTCCTTGCCTCGTTGTTTGGTAAGGCGATCGCTTCATCCCATTTGGACACATAGTCCACAGCCACCTAAATATATTTCATCCTGCAAGAGGTTACAAAGGGACCCATGAAATCAATCCCCCACACATCGAAGATCTCTATCTCCATCACAAAGTGCATTGGCATTTCACCTCTTGGAGATTGAACCTTGTCTTTGACATTGGTCACAAGCCTTGACCATTTGATTGGCATCATGATAGATTGAAGGCCAATAGTAACCACATTCAAGAACCTTAGCCGCCGTTCGATTTCCTCCATGATGACCCCCAACCGGTGAGTCGTGGCATGCCTTTAGAATTGGCATAATCTCTTCTTCCATAACACACCTTCTGATAATATTGTCAGCACAAAGACGGAACAAGAATGGCTCCTCCCAATAGTATTGCCGGCAGTCTCTCAAAAAGTTCTTCTTTTGATAGGATTCCAATCCGTTCGGGATAAGGTCACTAACTAAATAGTTAGCAATATCAGCATACCAAGGAGCAAAAGTGCTAGATAGTGCCAATATGTGGTCATCCAGGTATGCATCGTTGATTTCAAGATCTCCCTTTGGTCTCCCTGCTTCTTCAATCCTTGACAAATGATCCGCCACTTGATTTTGAGTTCCCTTGCAATCCTTGACTTTGAAGTCAAACTCTTGCATCAACAAGACCCATTGAATCAACCGAGGCTTATCCTTCTTTGCCATGAGATAGCGAAGAGCCGCATGATCTGTGTACACTATCACCTTGGATCCCAACAAATAAGCCCGGAACTTCTCAAAGGCATAAACAATGGCAAGAAGTTCTTGCTCAGTCACCGTGTGATTCATTTGTGCCCCTTTGAGTGTTTTGCTTGCATAGTAGAGAGGGTGAAGAACCTTTTTGTGACGTTGGCCAAGCATTTCCCCAATGGCTACACCACTAGCGTCACACATGAGCTCGAAAGGAAGAGACCAATCGGGTGTGACAATAATAGGTATCGTGGTGAGCCTTTGCTTCAACTCCTCAAAGGCTTTGAGGCATTTCTCATCAAACACAAATTTGGCATCCTTCTCAAGGAGTTTGCACATAGGATTTGCAATCTTGGAGAAGTCTTTGATGAAGCGCCTATAGAACCCGGCATGCCCTAAGAAACTCCGAACACCCTTAACGGAAGTGGGTGGAGGAAGCTTAGAAATAATCTCTATCTTTGCCCGATCAACCTCTATGTCATGCTTTGAAATTTTATGCCCCAACATGATGCCTTCATCCACCATGAAGTGACATTTCTCCCAATTGAGCACAAGGTTGGTCACTTCACATCTCTTAAGCACTTTTCTAAGATTGTTAAGACAATGCTCAAAAGACTCACCTACTATGAAGACTTCTAGAAAATCCTCTACCATGTCAGAGAAAATGGACATCATGCATCTTTGAAAAGTAGCCGGAGCGTTGCATAAACCAAATGGCATCCGGCTAAAAGCAAACGTTCCATAGGGGCAACTGAATGTCGTCTTCTCTTGATCCTCCAATGCTATGTTGATTTGATTGTAGCTGGAATATCCATCAAGGAAACAATAGAATGACCTTCCCGCTAGCCGATCAAGCATTTGATCAATAAAAGGCATAGGGAAATGGTCCTTGCATGTGGCACTGTTGAGTTTCCGGTAATCCATATACACCCTCCAGCCGGTCACCATTCTTGTTGGGATGAACTCATTTTTTCATTTTCAATTACGGTCATGCCTCCCTTTTTCGGCACACATTGCACCTGGCTCACCCAAGAACTATCGGCAATGGGGTAGACTGCCCCGGCATCCAACCATTTGATGATTTCTTTCTTTAGCACCTCTTGCATTGACGGGTTCAACCATCATTGATGTTCTACACTCGGTTTGGTCTCACTTTCCAATTGGATTTTATGCTTGCAAATTACAGCGGGGATCCCACGAATGTCTGCAATTGTCAATCCAATGGCTTGCCTATGCTCCTTCAAGACTTTCAACAGTCGTTCCACCTGCACATCGTTCAACAAAGAAGAAACGATTACCGGTAAAGTATCATTTGAGCCAAGAAATTTATACCTCAAGTGCGGAGGAAGTGGTTTGAGCTCTAGTTGTGGTGGCTCAATAATATATGGCTTTGCAGGAGGTGTGGCTCTATTCTCCAAGTCGAGAGAGAGCTTTGTCGGAGTATAAGTGTAAGAACCACGCCCTTCTAGTGCATATACCAATTCCATATATCCCTCCATATCCTCGCCATCAAATTTCACCAAAATAGCCGCCAATGCTTCACCGAGGCACTATTCTTCCATTTTCATTTCAACCGCATCTTCCACCTCATCAACAATATCAATCATCGAAATGCTTTCATACTCATGTGGTAGTTTCATACCGTTGCTTGCTTGGAATGTGACCTCTTCATCATTCACACGGAATTTGATTTCATTCCGTTTCGAATCCATGAGTGCTCTTCCAGTGGCTAGGAATGGTCTCCCCAAGATGATAGGGATCTCTTTGTCAACCACACATTCAAGGATTAAAAAATCGGCGGGTAAATGAAACTCTCCCACTTTTACAATCACGTCATCAACAATTCCTACCGGTCTCTTGACGGAACGATCGGCCATTTGCAATATCATACTTGTTGGCTTTGGCATTCCTAATCCCGTTTGTTTGTAAATGGCAAGCGGCATTAAGTTAATGCTGGCCCCATTATCATAAAGGGCCCTTGCAAAATCACGCGCCCCGATAGTGTATGGAATAAAGGCTCCCGGGTCTTCTTTCTTTTGAACGGTGGTTGTGGCAATAATTGAACTAACGCGGTGAGTCATGTTCACCACCTCGTTGTTGGTGGTCCTCTTCTTGGTGATCAAATCTTTCAAATATTTGGCAAAACCTGGCATCTCTTGAAAAGCTTCCAAGAATGGGATGTTTACCGATAATTGCTTTAGAATGTCATAGAACTTCTCGAGTTTGCTATCATCAACCCTTCTTACAAGTCTTTGAGGAAAATGAGGAGGAGGTCTAGGAATAGGCGGAAGAATGTTTGGTATCTCTTTTGCCTTTTCCTTTACCACTTCCCAGTACTCTTCTTGCACTTTCACATCTTTGGGAATTTTCTCAAATTCGACAACACTTGGCTCTTCAACCTCGACCCCTTTCTCGAACTCTTCTACCTCAACCACTTGGTCACCCCCTCCTTGTAGTACCTTCCCACTTCTAGTAATAATTGCCATGACATGAGAAGTTGGGCCACTCCCACTACCCTTTAGGTTCGCAATTGTGTCACTAGGGAGTGTTCCCTTTTGCTTTGGATTTTGCTTCCTAGAGAGATCTCTCATTTGCATCTCCAATTTTTGAGTGGATGCGGTATGAGAACCAACAAGCTCGATCATGTTCCTCATAGAAGTGTCTGATTTTTCTTGATTTTGCAATACCCGTTCAAGCATACTTTCCAACTTAGACTCGCTTGAGGAACCTTGATTTGAATATTGACCCTTTGGGGGAACATAGGGATTTGAACTCCGATTTGAGAAGTTTTTGTTGTTGTTCCAATTTCTTTGGTCTGAGCCACCTTGGTCATTTCACCATTGTTGGAGGCCTTGCCCTTGCGGGTTTGGCCTCCATTGATTTTGTGGTCCTTGACCTTGGTATTGTTGCCTTTGATACCCTCCTTGAGAGTTGTTGACATAATTTGCTTCCTCAAAATCCTCATTTGATACTGGTTGCACATTCTCAACCACATTTACCTTTTTCGTTTGGCTTTCGGTGAACATCTTTGTCAACACATTAACATTTGTAGCAAGCCCTGCAATCACTTGATCTTTCTCTTGATTTTCCTTGATAATGTTGCTCAAGGAAGGAGATCCATATGTAATTCTACATGTTCTGTCCTCGGAATGCCATGCTTGATTATGCTTTGCCATTTTGTCAAGTATTTGTGTCACCCTTGCGAATGATTTATCCATGAAAGATCTGGCAGCTGCATTCTTGGCTATAGAATGGTTCATTGGATCCAAGCCCATGTAGAATTTCTCCAACAAAATAGAATCCGAAAACCATGGTTGGGATACCTCACCAAATATAATTTGAAACGATCCCATGCCTCATGTAGATGTTCTCCCGGTAATTGCTTGAAAAAGAAGATTTTATCCCGGAGCTCAGACTTCTTACTTTGCGGGAACCATTTAGACAAGAAGGCTCGGACAAGTTCGGGCCAGGAATGAATGGAGTTTGGAGGAAGATTTTGAAGCCATTTCCTTGCGTCCCCAACTAGAGAGTACTTGAAGCATGTCAACCTTAGGGCATCATCAGAGACATTGTTCTGCTTATGCCTTGCACACACACCTAAGAAGTTTCTAAGATGTTGTGTTGGATAATCATCATTGAATTCCTGAGAAACCCCTCCGCTTTGAGCATATGGATTAAACCGTGTTCCACCTTGAAAGTTACAGCGCCAACGGCAGGAGGTACAATAGCATTTGTATCCTCAATGTACTCCTCAATATCCGCAAAAGGATTTTCTTCCATTTCTGCCTCCACGTCTTCACCATATTCGGACATGTTTTCCTATCAACACCAAGCAAAGCAAGCAAAGTGTGATAGAGTAGAATAAGACGTACAGTAAAGCACACACTAATTAGTAATTTCAAAACCGTATTTCCCCGGCAACGGCGCCAAAATTTGATACGCTCAAATTACACTTTAGTAAATAGTGTAAAGCGGCCAATGTCAAATATAATAACCCAACAAGGTTGGGGTCGAATCTCAGAGGGAATAGGTGTGAAAAGGTTACTTGACTAGTGTGTTACTCGACTAAAGTTGTAATTTTATCCAGTTAACCGTAACAAGAGTATGAATTGAGTCTGGTTTTAGGTAAAGGCTAATTGAAATGTTGAGAATGTAAATAATTTGATTAAAAAACCAAGGTTGTGTCCCCATTAATGAAGTGTAATGCTACCGGTGTTAATATGATATATTTCTAATGGAAGGTCCTTTTCATATGCACATGATGTCTAAATGACTATCCAATATTTTTCAATAGTTAGGTAGTATTTCCTCTTTATGATTTTTCCAAATATAAAAGAGTTGCAATTAAGAACAATCAATTTATGCCAAATAAAACCCACTTATTCCTAAGCGATTTTATTAAACAAGGTTTAAAGCCTTGAGTCTTTGGTATTTACTTCTACCAAATTCTACCCCACTTTCCCAAGCAAAGAAAGAAGTTAATGGCACTTGTTAATGCTTGCAACCACCAACAATAAATGAAGAATGAGAAGTAAATAAATATCAACCAACCATTATATATATATTCAATGTTAAGCACCCATTAACATAACACCCATTTAGGCCACAACCTAAGTATTTAAAGTTAGCTACTCATACTAAAATACAAAAAACAAGAGAATATTAAACGCCATAAAGCTTACAAAGTGAAAGACTCTTGACCCAAAAGCTTCCAAAAGAAAGGAATATTAATGCTTTGTATTGTAGCTTCAAATTCAAACCAGCCAGAGCCCACAACACCCCAATAAATCTATTTATAGATGGCAAAAAGTCGGGACAAAAATCGGACAAAACTGCCCTTTCAGGTTGAATATGCGACCGCATTTCTGTCTCATAACAGACATGCGGTCTGCATTTTTGACATGGCCATCACAGATTGTAACCCTAGTTTCGCCTCCACCACATTCATGGTTTGCGGTCCGCATTGCAGAAATGCGACCGCATCTTGCATCGCATTTTCTTCCTCAGTAGACTTCATGTTTGGTTTGCAGTTACTTATGCGGCTCGCAAAAAAGTTATGCGATCGCAGATGAGACCACATTTTTGACGTTGAACTTTGCCCAGAATTCTGTTTTGATCTGTGATCTCGGCGTGAAATATGCGGCTCGCAAACAGGTTATGCGATCGCAGATGAGACCGCATTTTTGACATTGAACTTTGCCCAGAAATCTGTTTTGATCTGCGATCTCAGTGTGATATATGCGGCTCGCATGTAGGTTTTGCGATAGCATATCCACATTTGCGATGCCTTTTTGCTCTTTTCTTGTCTTTTTGTGGCTTTTTGAACTCTTTTCCATACTCTTAGGTCCTTACGCCTCATACACTACAAAAATACTAAAATTACATAAGTACAAAAGGGAAATTGCATTTAAAATAAGGTAAAATCTAAGCAATTGGTATCAAAATGTGCCGAAATTCTCCGGCACATCACACCTCAACACCTATCACACACCCTCTAAACCAAGTTTAGAAGTGTTACTTTCCTCAATCCGTGCAAATCTCCACTCCAACAAGCCCTTGCCTCGCGAATCGGCCTCCTAACAACTCGAATGAAGCCACAAACAACTCGATACAATCAACATAAGCTATAGGAATCAATTCCATAAGATAAAGCTAAGTTCTTTAACAAAAGTAAAAAAGACAACTCAAAAGGTCAACCCCAGGCCCATGTCTCGGAATCCGACAAAATTAACAAAATACGAACACCCATACAACCACGAGTCCAACCATACCAAAATTACTCAATTCCGATCATAACTCGACCTTCAAATCCTAAAATTAAAGCCTATGAAGTTTCTACAAATTTCCCCAATTTTTTCAACCCAAAACACTAACTAAATGATCAAAACAATGATAGATTCATGTATATAAACAAAATCCGAGATAGAATCACTTACCACAATCAATTCCTCAAAAATCCCTCCAAGAATCACCTTAATCCGAACTCCCAATGTCCATATATGAAATAGTACTCAAACCCTCATTTTTGAAATCTTATATTCTGCCAGATGTTCCTCTTCGCGATGGCAGAAAGACCCTCGCGATCGCGAAGAAAAAAAATTACTTGCCCTCAAATTACTCTTCACAAATGTGAATAATCCACTGTGAATGCAACTCACGGGCTCATCAACCTACGTGATCACAAGCCACTTCACGCGATCACGAAGAACAAATCGCATGAACTCCAGCCTCCTCCTTTCTTCTTCGTGAATGCGACCTAACACACGTGTTAATGTAGCATTGCTTCCCAAGCTTCGCGATTGAAAAACCCTTCTCGCGAATGCATAGCAAAAATTCCCCAAATCCCTACAACATTCTTCGTGATCGCAATCCTCCACTCGTGATTGCGTACAGGGAAACCAGCAATAGAAAAAATCAGTAGTTCCTCCATGTTAAAAATGCACCGAACATGATTCGAATCACACTGCCCCTGGGACTTCAACAAGACATACCAAAAAGTCCTAAGATATCATACGAACTCGCTCGAAGCGTCAAATCACATCAAACAACACTAAAATCACGAATCGCGCATCGATTCAAGCTTAATGAACTTATGAACTTCTAACTTCCAAAACTAATATCGAAACATACCAAATGTTGAAACATACCAAACCAACTCCGATTAACCTCAAAGTTTGCACACAAGTCATAAATGACACAATGTACCTATTCCAACTTTCGAAACAAAAATTCGAGCCCAGTAATCACAAAGTCAACTCTCGGTCAAATTTCTCAACTCTCCAAACTTACACTCCTAAGTCCAAACCACCATACGAAACTATTGGAATCATCAAAATTCCATTCCTGAGCCATTTACAAATAAGTCAACATCCATTCAACTCGTTCAACTTAGGATTCCAACCTTGGGACTAAGTGTCCCGACTCATTCCGAAATATTCTCCGAACCAAACCGACCACTCCGAAAGTCACATTTCAATAAATGAGTGTAGAATAAGTAATAAATGGGGGAACAGAGTTGTAATAGTCAAAACGACAGGCCGGATCGTTTTATTCATTTTAAACTGACGTAGGAAAGTACAAATCACAAACAATTAGTGGTTTCAGAAAGTATACTCGTAGGGATATGACAGATATGAAAATCACAATCAGAAAACTTCAAATATGACTATGAATTCTAATACATTGTCACCTTCAGATATCCGCACCCTCAGCAAATTACTTGTATCGTGATGTAGGAGCGTCCAATTGTAAGCTAATTGTTCCTACTGAATTACAACTCAAATGTCTACAGCATACCAAAATTTCTGGTCAAATTACTTCTTGGATTGACCAAAATTAGGTTTTGACTTTGATTTATAAGTCTGACATGTTTGCTTCTAGCTTTGCGCATTTTCATTGAAAACACATATCTCGAGTTAGGAGTATTCAAATCACAAGCTGCTTGATTCCTTAGAAACTAGATTTTAAAGTGCTGCATCATGCTAGAATATTAAAGCAAAATGCCTTTTATACTGGATAGAATTGAGTTTCGTATCTGAGGTACTAGCCTCGCTTGTTGGACTCACTACTTTTCGCGCTCTCGTCGAAAAATTCATTTCTCGAGCTAGGAGCATCGAATTGCAAGACACTTGCATCATCGGAAAGTACTATCAGAGCCCTACGAAAAATGAAAATTTTGTGGCATAACTCCTTCTAGATTGACTGCTGCAATTTTGCAAAATTATTTTGTTTGCATTAAATCTTCAAATTTGCATGCTTCCAGATTGATCAGCGTGAACTTTTAAATTCGATGGGGCCGTTCCTCACACTTATTCCAAAAAATCATAACTTGATTTAAGAGATTCCAAACCATGCAGCACTTGATCCTCTAGAAGACAAACTACAAGTGCTACAACTATGCCAAATATGGAGGCACAATTCACATTGGATTCAGCTACACAAACTTTTTGCAGTTGCATTATCTTTTGAAATGCCAACTTAATCACGAAATTCGAGACAAGTTAGTAGCAATCCTTGCTTTTAATTGCTTTCATGGCTTAGGTTCTTGGTATAGGATGATGTATGTATATATTTTCATTTCGTTTTTGGCGTTGATGTATTAAACACTTTTAGTAGTAAAGCAATAAAATATTTTTTTCCAGTTCGATACAAGTCCCCTTCTTTCTTTTTGCAATATATGATGTAACGACCTGGCCGGTTGTTTTGTATTTTTGAGTCACGTTTTCCCATTTGATGCTTCTTGTAATCTTGGTTGTTGTTTTGTCACTTGGGGGAATGGTTAATTTGGTTTCGGGAAGGTTTTGGAGCGAATTGAAATATTTAGTTTCATTGTTAGAAGCTTAAGTTGTAAGAGGTATCAAATGTTTTACTATTCTTTAAATGACCTGGGTTCCTATTTTGATGGTTCCAATAGGTTATTATTGTAATTTTGGACTTAAGAGTATGTCTGGATATGAAGTTTGATGTTCCTAGGTTGATTTGGCTCTATTTGCCGAAAGCTGGCAATTTAAAGATTTGGAAAGTTTACAAGTTTTATCGGGTGTTGACTTTGAGACTATCGGGTTCGGATTATTGTTTCGAAATTTTGAATTGGTCCATTTAGTTATTTGGAACTTGTGTGCAAAGTTTGATTTCATTTTGAATTGGTTAGGCTTGAATCGGGTGCTTGGTTGTGAATGTTTAGAGTTCTTGAACTTGATGGAATGCATTATGTGTTTGATGTTCGAATCTTCGTTATGGGTGTTATTTTTATATTTTTTAGCTTGAGCAAGTTCATAGGTGGTTTATATACTTGTTAACGTGATGGAATGGGGCCCCAGGTGGCTCGGGTGAGTTTCAGACCACCCATAGCATTTCGAAAGTTGCAAATTTTTGCTGGCGTTAAGCCTTTCTTCGCAATAGCGGAGGTTGGATCGCAATCGCTATCGAGGAGTGCATTTTTGAGCTGGGCAGATTTCCTTCTTCGGGTTCATGACAGTGGGGTCATGTTGGTGATGGTTGTGGCATATTGGCCATCGGTTTCAAACCTAGGTGGTCGCGTTTGCGTAGAAGTGTGGCAGGCTGGGGGATGGATAGAGCTTGGTCTTTGCATTCGCATGAGGGTGCTCACATTCGTGTAGGTTTGGAGCGCTTGTGCATTCAGGGGTCGGTGGCCACTTTTATGAAGGGTTATTCTGGGTTGTTGCATTTTTGTGCTTCGCGAATGCGAAACAATGGCCGCATTTGCAAAGGGTATCGCTTGGCGGACGTAGAAGTGACTTACTTCAAGATTTTGACCAATAATTTCTTTTTTTTAACACTAGAATTGGAGAAGGGTGATTTGTAAGGGGATTTTCACACAAGGCAAGAGAGGAAGAGAGTTTTACTTGATTTTGATATTATATCTTGTTTCACCATGGATTATTACACATAGATTATGTGATTTTAAAGAGAAATTTGGGGTTTTTGATTTTGATTTTGAAGAGTGTAAATTGGGGATTTGGGAGTCTATTTGGCATTAGTTTTGTAATCTAATCATATATTTGGACTCGTGGGGTTGTGGGTAGTCGGGATTACCTCTTGACTCGGGTTATGATCATGTGGGCCCGGATTGACTTTTGTTGGCTTTTGGGAATTTGATAAACATTGGCACTTTATTGTTTGGAATTGATTCCAATAGCATTGTTTGATATTATTGAGTTGATTTTGGCTAGATTCAAGTCATTGGAGGAGATTTCTATGGGAAAGGCTATTCTAAAGGATTAATTTGGGCTTGTTGAGGTAAGTATCTTGCCTAAACTTGTGTGGGGGAATAAGCCTTAGCATTTTTCCTTATTTGCCCAATTGTGTTATGTGAAAAGCAATGTGTATGCAAGGTGACGAGTGTGTAAACATGTACTACGTGTGGTTTAATGACCGGATTATACTTTAGGCTACTAAAATGCCTTGTTTTGATTGTATGCCCTATATGATACATGTTAAAGCAATTGAATGACTACATGGACTTATCTTACATGCTAGAGATCATGTTTAGGGTTATTATCGCTTAATTAGCCAAGATGAGCTATTGTGCAATGTTTTCTATAATTGATATTGTGAAGCCCCAAACCTGGGGAGGCGTGGCCGGCACCCAAAACCATACTCAGCCTAAGCGTACCACTCAGTAACTGTGAACCCCATAGGGTTAATGCTTAACTTCGACCGATGAGGCCTACCTGCAAGCAGACAATACCAACCAAGGCCGATAAGGCCGTACACTGAAATCATCTGAAGATATCTAACTCACCTGAAGGTTAAACACACCCAAACATATATACATAACTATGCAGGCCAAAGAGGCTGCCATGAACGTCTACAACCAACAATACCAAAATAAACATGTATAAAGGGTCAGCAAGGCCATAATAGCGACATACATAATGTACATAACTTGTCTACAAGCGTTTAGTGATATCAGAAATATATCATGGTTGGGATAGAGTCTCAACCTACCCGTCAAGTCTGTATATATAAAATGGACTCCAAAGTCTTGACATGTTAACTCTGGGAGTGGAGCTTACCAATCAATCTGATATATGGCTCTATCTGCTGGGAAGGTCTATCCGGCTATCTATCATAACCTGCAGGTATGAAATGCAGCGTCCCTGCCAAAAGGGACGTTAGTACGAAATAAAGTACCGAGTATGTAAGGCAATAGAATAATTAAAAGCTAAAATTGAACTGAAGTACTTAGTAAACTAGAAGCCAAATAGTGCTATGGGATATATACACCAGTTCCGATTCAACAAAATGAAATATAGTAATATCATAGCTAACTGGCCATATATAGGGCTCGATGTAGCTCTCACTGGCCAAGTGCCAAGCAATAGTAAACTCTCACTGACCATAAGCCAGGAAATAGTGTCTCTCACTGACCAAGTGGCCAGGAAATAGAAATATCACATTAACCAAATGACCAGGCAATAGTAAACTCTCACTGACCATAAGGCCAGGCAATAGTGTCTCTCACAGACCAAGTGGCAAGGCAATATCAATATCTCACTTTTTCAAGTGGTCAGGCTGCAATAAACTCTCACAGGCCATATGGTTAGGCAAATATAAACTCTCACTGACGTAAGGCTAGGGAATAGTATCTCTCACTAATCAAGTGCCCAGGTAATAGCAATATCTCAAGACCGTGTGGCCAGGCTACAAAAATATATGCATAAGATGTTGTATATCACGTATATAGTAGAATGTACAAAGGTTTGTTTGCAACTTTTTTCCAACATCATGCAATCCCATAGAGTGTATGGATCCCCTCTCAATAAGATACAATTAAAGTATATGGAAAGATGTAACACCTATTGAGACACGAGCTCTATAATATGCGTTTCTCGTATATGATTCATCTAACTCGTACTTACTACAAATTCATGCTAATGAAAGAAAAGGTATAGCCATTATATAGCTTTGACGCTGACTCAATATGTATATGCAGCCTGAAATGCTTCAACATATATTATGAGGTTAGAACTATGGTTAAGTTGTGGAAGAGCTTAAACGTATTTCTAAGGTAGTAGCTCATTTCTAGAAAATTCGGCAGCACTTACCCTAAATTTTTCACTTCACTCTAATTCAAACCAACTCTAAATACAACTAGAACAATAGTAACAAGAACATGTCTAAGTTATTACATCAAGAACTAGCAAAAAACAAGGTCTAAGGACACCTCAAAACAGCCCACACACACAACGCTCCAAATCATTCCACATGTTACAACATTCAACAATAAACAAAATAGATATCACTACATACTCAAGTTATTCCTAAAAATTTCCAGTCACAATACACTATTAATATGACCTTAAAACAGTCCAATACCTCCAGCAATCTAAAACTAAAATTTTAGATTATTAAAAATATGTTTCCAACTTTTCTTTTCTCAAATCGGGCAATACAACCAACAATACCTAATTAACCCCTTTCTCGTATACATCCATAAATTCAACTTCAAAATAAGTTCACCATACCTCAGCATTGTCGCAACAACAACATCACCGCAACTCTTTCAAAACTTACCAGTTTTAACCTTTACAATCGAGCTACAACTCATAGAAGTTTAGATTAGGTAGGAGAAACATAAACTTACCTGGAACTGCGTAGAACCAACAAAACCTAGGCTCTCGTCATTTGAAATTAGTTCCCCGACACAGCTAAAAAAAGGAGAAAGGGAAACTAGCAACCAATGCAGGTTCTTCGGCATTGGAATCACTTGAGTCCCTTGAAATCATTTAGTGTATGTGTGGAAGTTTTTAGAGAAATTTGCAGGGGTTTATTCTCTGATTGTAGGCTGTAAAAGTGAGTGGAATAATGAATGAAATCATCCCTTAAAAGGGTCCTTATGGCCGACTCAACTAGCACCTTTCTGGGGACTTATTTGGTCCTTTTATTTAAGCAAGTAGGTGACACACTTACTTGTCACATACACAATCTGCGCAATCTCGCAAAAACGCGAATATCTCTATAATTAGATATTGGATTGACAAACAATTTAATTTGTTGGAGATAAGGCTCATAGAGCTCCAATTTGATGGGTTGATTACCCCATAACTACAAAATATATTGGGAGAAAAACATAGTGACATCAGACCCAAATTTTAATAAAATTATGAACATAACTTGCAATAACTTTCACCGATTTTCGTTTTACAACACGTTTGACTTCAAAACTTAACATACAAACATTATATGATTCAATTACCTTAAAAAAAGACCTCCTTATCTTATTATGAACTCCTAGTTTTACCCCAAAAGAACAGGTTATAACATCTTTGATTTGTTTAGCCTCCACCCTCATGATACTTCCTTAACACTTGTTTTAACCCATCATATCTTTGTAAAGGTCCTAAACTCTCAGGCTCATATTGATTCACTTAAGAAGAATTCTAAAATGAATGTACAGGGTGTAACATCCTCTCCCCCTTAGGAACATTCGTTCTCGAATGTAAAGACGTCTTAGGGGAGAAACCAGCTCTTATGAATTTTACGGAAATTTTAACAGAGTCTCATCTATAAACAGGACTATCCCATACCTGTAAAACTTCTAGGATATCAGCTAGAACCTCTTCATAAGATAGGTTATCTGCAGTCTGAACATCATGTGCTTGTGCAGTATAGATTCTTGAAAAACAAAGTAGACGGACTCTATCTTTGACGGTAACTTTAGATCATAGGCTACTAATTATTTAATGGTTCAATAAGCCATGGCTAAGCTTGCTTTTCTTTTCGAACCTCACAACACGTTTCATAGGAGAAACTTTCAAGAACACCCATTCATCAATGCGGAACACTTAAGTCTTGTTGTCAAACATCTGAATGTTACTTTTGAAAGCTCTAGACTGTTAATAATCACTCCTCAATGACCTTTAATTCTATATAACTTAATCAACCTAATTGGGTCTAAGCAACTCTGATTCGCCTATCTCGAACAACCAAATAAAGGATGTGAATTTGGCCTCATAAGGAGATATACGGGAGGCACAGCCGGCACCAAATGCTATAGTCGTCCCGAGCATACCACTCTGTAACTGTGAGCATTGGAGGGGTAACCATCAACTTAGCTGACAAGGTCTACTTGAAAGTAGACAATACCAACTAAGGTCGACAAGGTTGTACACTGAAATCATCTGAAGATAATATCTAACTCACATGAAAGGTAAACAGACCCAAACATATATACATAACTAAGTAGGCCGACAAGGCCGCCATGAACATCTACAATCAACAATACCAAAATGAACATATACACAGGCCATCAAGGCCACAATAGTGACATACAAATATACAAAACTTGTCTACAAGCCTCTAGAGATAACAGAACTATATTATGGTCGGGAAAGGGTCCCGACCTACCATATGACAGTATATAAAGAATGGACTCCAAAGTCTAGACTTGGTACCTCCAGGGGAGTGGAGCTTACCAATCACGCTGATGTCTGTCTCTATTTTTTGGGAAGGTCTATCCAGCTGTCTATCCGAACCCGCAGGCCTGAAATGAATTGCCCTCAGCAAAAGGGACATTGGTACGAAATAAGGTATCGGGTATGTAAGGAAATATAATAACTAAAATCTGAAACTGAACTGAATTACTAAGTAAACTAGAAGCCAAACAGTGCTTTGAAATATACTCACATCTCCTGATTCAACACAATGTAATATACAAATATAATAGCTAGCCGGCCATCTATAGGGCTCGATGTATATCTCACTGACCAAGTGGCCAAGAAAGAGTAAAATCTCACTGACCGTATGGCCAAGAAAATATAAACTCTCACTGACCATAAGGTCATGCAATAATATCTCTCACAAACCAAGCAGCCAAGCAATAGCAATATCTAATTGAACAAGTGGACAGGCTACAATAAACTCTCACTGACCCTAAGACCAGGCAAATATAAACTCTCACTAACCATAAGGGCAAGCAATAGTATTTCTCACTAACCAAGTGGCCAGGCAATAGCAATATCTCACCGACCAAGTGGCCAGGCTACAAAAAATATATGTATACGATGTTGTATATCATGTATATAGTATAATGTACGGAGGTACATTTGTAACGTTGGTCCAACTTCAAGGAATAACATAAAGCAGATGGGAACCCCTCTCAATAAGACATGACAGAAGTATACAGAAAGATGTAACAGTTATTAAGACACGAGCTCTCCAATATGCGTTTGTCATATAAGATTCATCCAACTTGTACTTACTACAAATTCATGCCAATGAAAGAAAAGGGATAACCATTACATACCTTTGACTATTAATCAACGACTCTATATGTATATGCTATCCGAAGTACTTCAAACTATTTTACAACGTTAGAACTATGGTTAAGTTACGGGAGAGCTTAAAACATATTTCTATGATAGTAGCTCATTTCCAGAAAACTGGCAGCACTTTCCCTATATTTTTCACTCCTTTCTAATTCAAACCAACTCCAAAAACAACCATAATAATAGCAACAACAACATGTCCAAGATACTGCATCTAAACTAGCCAAAACAAAGTCAAAGAACACCTCAAAACAGCCCACACACACAACTATGCAAATCAGTCCACACGTTACAACATTTAGCAATAGACATGATAGCAACCATGAAATACATAAGTGATTCCTACTATTTCTAGTCACAATACGCTACAAAGATGACCTTATAACAGCCGAATACACATTACAACCTAAAACTGATTTTTTAGGTTATTAAAATGTGTTTTTGACTTTTCTTCTTTCAAATCAAGAAATAAAACCAATAATACCTAATTAACCACATTCTCATATAAACCAACAATAAATTCAACTTCAAAAAGTGTGACGACCCGACAAGTCGTCTCACGAGTTACCGCTCCGTTTCCCCTATTTACACCTCATTATGCTTCGTTATCCGTGTTTCATGTGATCGAATTGAGTAAGTTGCATTCGGAGTGAAATCGGTAAGAAATGAGACACTTAGTCTCTTTCAAGGAGGCTTAAGTTGTAAAAGTCAACCGTATGTTGACTTATGAATTAGAGGGCTCGGATGTGAATTCCGATGACTCAGTTAGTTTCGGGAGAGGATTTATGACTTAGGATAGTGATTGGAATTAGTTTTGGAGGTTCCGTGTAGAATTAGGCTTGAATTGGTGAAGTTAGAATTTTGGCGATTTCCGGTTGATAGGCGAGATTTTGATCCGAGGGTCAGAATGGAATTTTGAAAGTTGCTGTAGCTTCGATATGTGATTTATGACTTGAGTGCAAAATTTTAGGTCATTCGGACGTGGTTTGGCCGGGTTTAGATCAAAAGAGTGATTTAGAGAATTTTGAGATCCTTAGGCTTGAATCCGATGCGAATTTGATGTTATGATGTTGATTTGAACGTTCCGAAGGTTGGAACAAGTTTGAATAATGTTATGGGACATGTTGGAGTGTTTGGTTGAAGTCCCGAGGGTCTCGAATGGATTTTGGATGGTTGATGGAATTTCACTTTGGCATTTCAAGAATGTGTCGATGTCGTATCTTCAAGAATAAGTGGTATCATATTATGAAAATAAACTCCAAATTCAGTTTTGATTAAAGCATTAGATCTGTATCAAAATTTCGGAGTCATAGCAAAAAGAATCGTCCAATTCGGACATCGTATGAGAAAGTTATGCCTATTTTCGTGTCGGGAAAAAATTCTGCAGACATGTCGAATCTGCGATCGCAGAATTGACCGCAGATTCGACATGCGAACCGCATTTTTGGACCTGGAAATCGCAGATTGAGGCAGAATTTGAGGCGAGAAATGCGACCAAAAATGCGAACCGCAAAGTTGAAATGCGGACCGCATTTTTGGCATACAGGATCGCATTTTTGACCTGAAGAGGGTGTTTTAACTCGATTTTTGACACTTTTTAAGTAGAACCCAATGCCCATCTTGTTCTATAAGACCCATTTTCACTACCCACGAAGAGGAACACCATAGAATCACCATAAATCAACCTCAAAACTATATTCAAAGGAGATTTTCATGGACAAATTCTTAAAGGAAGAGTTTTTGTCATCTTAAACATACTTGGGGCCATAGAACTCGGATTGAAACAAGTTTTGAAGCAATTCTTGGAGGGTTTCCGAGAGAAACATCGGGGTAAGTATTCCTATCTAAATTTTGGAGGAATTACCTCAGTTTATCACTATTTTTAGCAATTAATTGGTGATTTAAGTTGGGAAAAATTGTGGAAAAAGGCTTAGGTGTGAGGGTTAGAGGTCGATCCAGTGTCGGAATTCGACAAATTTTATATGGTTGAACTCGTGAGGAGATAAGGAACCCGTTGGAGTGATAACTTCTGAATTTTGAGAAGTGGGCCCGGGGCTCGGGTTTTGCTAATTTCGGGATTTCCTAGTAATTTTGATTATTTTCGCTTGGGCTCTGTCCCCATAGCATAATGTGATGTAATTATTCTGAATTTGAATAGATTCGACGCACGTGGAGGCCAATTCAAAGGGAAAAGGCGTCGCGGGCTAAGGATTTAGCCGGTTTGAGGTGAGTATTGATTGTAAATGATGCTCTAAGGGTTTGAAACCCCGGATTGCACATCGTAGTGCTATATTGAAGTAAGGCACACGCTCAATGATGAGCATGGGGTCATTTACTACTAGGGATTGTGACTTGATCCGTCCTGATTGATGATTTTTTACTACCTATTTGATTGGAACTGATTTGATAATATAAAGATTTGGGCTTCCAGCCATATTTGGGCTTTGTGCCGGTTATGTGAACCCTTCAGGAGTAATTTATCACTGTTTACTGAAATCATATTTGGGCTTCACGCCGGTTATGTAAACCCTTCGGGGGTATTTGTTAATGATTTAAATCATTATTTGAACTCAGTTTTGAAAACTAAATGATGTTTTCACATGATTTTGAAATGGATCGGGTGGCACGCCGCCACGGATATGATGTAAATGGGATCGGGTGGCACGCCGCTACGAGATATGATATAGCGCTTGGGCCATAAGAAGCCCCTCCCGGAGTCTGAACCACCCACAGTGAACGCAGGGTACCTATTATGATAATTACAGTTGGTAACAATGACAACTGTAGGTTATTGTTGGTAACAATGACAACTGATAACCGGAGATGGGTAGATAATACAGTTGGTAACAATGACAACTGTAGGTTGCGGTTGGTAACAATGACAACCGGTAACCAGAGATAATGCAGTTGGTAACAATGACAACTGTAGGTTATAGTTGGTAACAATGACAACTGGTAACCGGAGTTTGATAGATTTATAGTTGGTAACAATGACAACTGTAGGTTACAGTTGGTAACAATGACAACTAGTAACCGGAGTTTGAAAGATTTTACTATTTTAAATGATACTGAACCAAGGGATGTTACAGTTGGTAAAAATGACAACTGGTAACCAGACTGGGGAGATTTTACTGTTTTTAAAATGATATTGAGCCCGAGGGGCAGTTTTAAAGTGCTTTCTTTTACTTCACGTTATTTACTTGAAAGATGCACATGTTTCACCTGTTGAAAGGAGTTTCCACTTGAATTTACACTGGTTACTATTTCAATGATGTTTCATTACTTCATTATGGATTTCCTTGCGCATTTGTGTTTTCTTACTTTCAGTCATTATTTATGTGTATTAGTCACTGAGTTGGAAGTACTCACATTACTCCCTGCACCAGGTGTGCAGATTCAGGCGCTATTGGTTCTGCTCCGAGGCATTGATTACTACTGTCAGGCCGGTGATTCGGAGACTACGAGGTAGCTGTTCATGTCCGCAGCCCCGTATCTCTTTTATTTTGTTGTTTCCACTTTCTTCAAACAATTGTGCCAAAGATATTGTAATAGTTATTGTGTTATTAGGATTTCATTAGTGGCTCATGACTTTGTGACACCCCGATCTGAGGATTGTAGTAAGGATGGTTTACTATATTTTTCCGCAACTACTGTTATTTAACTATACTTATATTATTTTCGTGTTGCTAACTGTTTAAATCGAGGTTCGGTTGGATTTGCTGGCCTTGTCTTCATGAGAGGTGCCATCACGACCAGGTTGAGATTTTGGGTTGTGACAGAGTTGGTATCAGAGCCTAGGTTACATAGGTTTCACGAGTCATGAGCGGGTTTAGTAGAGTCTCGCGAATTGGTACGGAGACGTCTGTATTTATCTTCGAGAGGCTGCAGAACCATTTTAGGAAAAACTTCATATTCTTGATATCCTTATCGTGCGGTTTGATTCTATTGAGGCTTATGCCTTTATTTCCTTCCTACTCAATCTTATGCGGAGCGAAGAGCTTGTGATCAATTGGGCGTCGAAGAGTGTAGTGGTACTATAGACGTGGTTCCAGATGCATGTTCGGGCAGGCTATTATCGTTGTCTTGTGGAAGGGTGTTCTTATGTTCCAGCGAAGGAAAGGCAGTCGGACTATAGATGTCCATGTTGGGTTGATGAAGTAACAAGACTTGATATTTTCAAGCATGATGGGATTTTCAATGTGATGCGGTGTCGTCGTTCTTGTTTGAACGTATTATGGTTCGTCGGTGATACGGTCTTCTTGGAAATTGCCTTCGGATGGTGCTGTGAAATGGTGCTTGAGGGGTGGTTGCCAGGGATAGCTGTGTGCAGCGGTTCAAAAATCAAATTAGTATTTCTAGTGTGAATTGCTCGAGAAAGATGATCTTCGAAGAGGCTTAGAGTCCGTAACATTTTATTGGTTCGGGTGCTGTAGAGATGGATTTTGATTTGATGCAACACGTGAGCAGCGAAGTGTGAGGAACGACATGGCAGGAAGTGCTTCACGGTGGTTGAAGTACTAGTAGGCCAAGAATGAGAAGCAGAGGTTGAAAAGTTGCTTAAAGGAGATTGTTTAACCGAAACAAGAGTGATAGATTAGCATATGGAT
>MCJB01009289.1:0-40355 GCA_002018475.1 Nicotiana obtusifolia
ATATCTGATGATGTTGATGGCTCTGTTGTAACTAATGAGAAGTCTGAATCATCACAATTAGCAACATTTGAATCCATAACGGCCTTTCCATTGTTATTTTTGGCCTTATTCTTCAACTTCGGACAGTCTTTCTTCCAGTGCCCCTTTTCTCGACAAAAGGCACATTCATCTTTGCTGAGTCTAGATCTAGACTTAGATCTTTCCTTCTTTGTCCTCGTTTGATTCTGAGGACGACCCCTCACAACCAGTGCTTCTCCTTCTCTGCCTTTTTGTTTTTCTCCCTTTCTTTGTTCATAGCTGTACAAAGCCGAACAAACTTCTCTGAGAGAAATTTCGTCATTCCCATGGAGTAGAGTAGTTTCAAGATGCTCGTACTCATCAGGAAGTGACCCCAACAACATCAAGGCCAAATCACCATCATCAAAAGTTGCATCCATATTTTGCAAATCTGTGACCAACTTATTGAAACTGGTGATATGTGCATTCATCGTGGTACCAGGAACATAGGTGAAGCGAAACAGTCTCTTCTTCATGTACAATTTATTTTGACTGTTTTTCTTCAAAAATTTATCCTCCAATGCTTTCCATAATTTATTTGCAGAAGTTTCCTTTGTGTATGGATATTTCTGCTCTCTTCCAAGGTAGGATCGAATGGTACCGCAAGCAACACGGTTGATGATTCTCCAATCTTCATCTCCAATAATATCTGGTTTCTTTTCTTCAATGGCAAGGTCTAGCCCTTGTTGAAAAAGGACATCTAGAACCTCGCCTTGCCACATCCCAAAATGTCCTGACCCGTCAAAAATTTCTACCGCAAATTTCGCATTTGACACAATTCTTGTCATAAGCGAAGATGCCAACAATGACGTATTATTGACACTTGATGTAGCTTCTTCTTGTTTATTGTCTCCCATTTTTGACACAAAATATTATTTAATAGCTGACGACACAAATCAAGATTATTTCCTTTCTGATGTGGAAGATCAAACTAAGTTGCAACCACAGAGCATACTCAGACAGAACTTTGACTCAGTTACCAAGATAAATCTTTTCTGACGTGGAAGATCAGACTATGCTGCAACCACAGAGCATACTTTGATAGTACCTTGGCTTTGATACCAATTGTTGCGGAAGCCAAATGTATATAGTGTGAATAAGTCACAACTACTATACCAAAATTATTACAGCCACCAAATAATAAATAAGACAATAAAGCAACAATAAAAGAAACACCAGAATTTACGAGGTTCGGCCAATTTTGCCTACTTCCTCGGACACAACCAATATTTTATTCCACTCCAAAAATACAAGTGAAATAATACTAAAAAAAGAAGATGCAAATGCCTTAAGAAGATATGAAGGCAAATGAGAGGTGTGTTTAAATCCTAAACATTAGGCCTCCTTTTATAGGAAAAAAACCCAACTATTTTTCCAAAGCCCACCGATGTGGGACTTTGTCAAAACCAACAATATGCTGGCAAGGGTAATACTACAGGGAAAGAAGCTCCTGAAATTGACAAAATTGAGATGGAGTTTCTGGAGAATTGTGCATCTAATTATTGTGAGCTCAACGACAGAGAATCCATGATGAAATTTGTTAAAGCATTCCCTTCAATGGACATGAAACGCAAATTTTTGAAGTCTCGGGAGTGTCTTGATGAGCTGCTGTTGTTAGAGGAAGAATTAGGAAACTTCACTGAAGCTGCAGAAATTGCATGGCTGGAAGGAAATATTCTTCGTGAAGCGGATATAATTGGGAAGGCACGGGATTTTGACAAGGCATCTTCACTCATCCTTTTATTTGCTCTCTCTAACTCCTTATGGGCGCCAGGAAGTAAAGGTTGGCCTCCAAAGTCATTCACACAAAAGGAGGAACTTCTGCAAAGGTTAATCTCATTTGCAAGGCATGGCTCCAACTTTCAACCCATGTACATTGTGGTTAAAGTTTTATCAAATGAGTCAAGTGACTGGTCTACCGTGAAGCACCTGTTCATTGCATCTCAGAAATGCAAGTGTCTAATTGCTGAAATGTTGTGTTGTAGAAAAATCTTGGATGTTCATTTTGGAAGTAATGCAGCAAAGTATGATTGGCATGATATGGAATCAGTCAATATTCAAAGTTCGGAGGAACTGATTTCATGCAGCCAGGTTAGTATCAGGACACTGCTTCTGTTTTGGAATTTGTGGAAGAAGAATATCATTGGTCTTCTGAAATCTCTTAATGTCCTTGACGTTGAAGAATTTGGTGAAAATAGGAATTTTTGTGATTTCTGCCTAAATTACTTTGGTGCACGGCAGCAATTGAACAATCTTAATGTTACATATGTTCTGCTGCATCCAGCAGCCGAATGGGTTAAAAAAATTCACCCAAGTTTCATTAGACGGAGCAAAAAGATGGTATTTATTGATTCCCGGCATTTTATTGATGCCGCTCGAAATCACTGGCATGCAGAATTACTCCTTGTAGGTTTGAAAGTTCTGGAAACTCTGGAATCCCTCTATAAGTCGACTGCAACTTCAATGTCTCTATTCCAGTAAAGCATATGCCTTCTAAATATATATGAGATTGCAAAATTTTTGAACGAGTCCAAACTCCTTGATTCTAAGAGTTTTGAGTGGAGAATACGGAACTTTTTGATGCAGTCCTTCAAATATTTTGACAATGTTTTCCCCCTCGACCCCCGGCTGTCAATGGTTGAGAATATGATTTCTCTAAGGAGAACAGAGCTTTCCAGTGACTTACTCCTAGAATTCGTCCTTCAAGATACTAACAACAAAGGTCTTTTGAGCTATGGACAAATTGGAAGGACTGTCATGATATTGCTTGCATCTGGAGGACATTCTGAAGATCTATACAAGAAAATTGTTGGAAGAATTCCAACAGAACCATGGAAATCATTCATGGAAATTCTCGGCTGCAAGAAATCAACAGAACGCACGGAAGAATCTCTGTCTGTCAATGCCATTTGTGAAGGCAAAACCCTGGAGTCTCATGAAGCTTTTTCATCAAGCAATAGTGATCTTGAGTGTTCTCAGAAGTCTTTAAATAACCCAAGTGAAGTTCTGGAGCTTATATTTGTTCAGAAATTTAATGAAGCTTTACAAGATACCTTCAATGCAAATTGAATCAGACTAAATGACTACATATCCCCGGGTTGTTTCCTGTATCTTGTTGAGCGCTTTTTGATCTTGGTGTCGCAGCGCCGGGGATCCTTTTTCACCACAAGATCTTCATTGGTGGAATGGCTTATTTCTGAACAATCTGAGGTCTTACCCACTTCTAGGCTTGCAATCGATACGCAGTCTTTGGAAAAATCTTATTATTCCATTCTTGTGATGGTGAAACAATTCATTTTCGATAAAGTTGGTACTGTTGAATGGATTTCGCGATCGAAGATTAGCGTTAATGCATACTATAAGCTATTTGTTTTGAGATTGGTTGTCATCCTGTGCTTACTGTGTGTGAACTGTGGTAAGTACTATGACGTTCTTCTCCATGTGCTCCGTAACAATGATGTTAGGAACCAGCTTCCAAAGAACTTCTATGGCGTTTTTCGACGAGGAGTGATGCGCAATTACCTTCAGACAAGTGAAATTGGAGAAGCTTTTCTAAGTGCTAGTGATCCTCTTTTGTTTGTCAGCCTGGGTGAGAATGATACCAGGAAGTATTCTAATGTCATTCCAGTGCAGCTGGGAACAAACTGCAAGAGAGAAGACATTATTGACTCCCTGTTTCCGGCAAGAATTGGGTCGCAAACTCCTAATACCACCGTTCCAAAAGTCATGACTAATCCATTTACTACTTCTCCCTCGAATTATGGTAATCAACCAAAGAGTTTGATAATGCCATTTTCTGAAGTCACTCCTCTGTCTGAGCAGATGCTACAAATGAATCGGGCCTTATTTCACGAAATGTCTGATTTTTTGAAGCTTATTAGCAGTGAAAATGATGGAACTTTTGCAAATATATCAGTTGTTGCTCAGAAGGTGAAGGTAATCTTAGTTCTCTTGTAACTATAACATTTATTGTTGTTGTTGTTATTATTATTATTATTATTATTATTAAGCTTCTAAACTTATTTATATAGGAGGAAATAAATACGCATATAAAATTCTTGACTGCTGCAATTACTCTGCCTGCGGTGAAGAAGCCTTACGCTGGTGAAGACATGATTAAGGAACTGCACTTTATGCTTCAGGAGCTGAAACAACTCCATTCATTGCTGGAAACGAGGTATGCTGGATTCTTATCATTGTGTACTTCAATTTTTGTTTTCTGGAATTTGTCCTGCTGCTTGTATTTATGAAATAGGAGTTCATTTTATCCGAATGTCAGGCAGCAGGTGCTGCTAGCTGTTAGATCAAGAAAATGGAATTCCACCCCTTACCCAAAATTTAACTTGAATGGCAAGGGGCAGACAGGATCATAGTTGTCAAGATGAAATTGTTTGGATTCAAAATATATGCTAGGGTGTAAAGTCCATTTCTGGCAAATTCTTTCATGCTAGAAGTACATTATCTTTAGTTTGAAACTGTGGCCTTAGCTAATGACTTATTCCTGTTGTGAGCCTTATAAGGTTCTGTTAGCCAATAATTTATGCTAACTACTTCTATATAGTAAAATATATATATTCTTCAACTTGATTTTGGTAACTTCTACTCATTGTCATGCTTGCACAAACATATTTTAGAGTGTCGAGGCAAGATGTCCAACTTTTGTAAAGAACTCTTGCTAAATTGTTGCCTTGATACTATACAGTGATTCAGAAGTAGCAAGCGCTGAGCGACTATTGAAGAGCTTGCTGTCAAGAAAGCCCATGCTTGAAACTTTACTGACTCAGTGCATTGTACCCAAGGATAACGATGAGAGCGTCACACTAGAGAAGGATTGTGAGGAAAAAGGCAACACAGTGGGCGGTGAAGTTGAGAAGACTGAGTTGCCGTCTGCCACCACCAATGTTGAAAGCAATAATCAGGTTGCTGAAAGGAAGCATTCAGGGAAAGGGAAGAAGTCCAGGAAACCCAAAAAGGGAAATGGATAAAAGAAGTGAAAACCAGCATGCGACAGTATCATAGAGAGGATAGCTTCATGTCCCTCATTTTTATGATTTTCTATACATTTCGTGCAATCTACGTGCTGTGAATGTAAAGGAAGGTGAAGTGAATTATTTTATATCCTTTTCTGGTGAGAAAAGTGGAACAGTATATATAAGAAACTGTATGCCTGTGTACTTTGTTTGTATAATTTTGTCCTTGGTCGATTCTATTTTCTCACATTTATATCTATATGTACATCTATATTTATTTTTGTACTTATATATTTATATTTATATTATTATAAAAGCATGGATGTTCCACACTAAATATTGAATGTCAAAACGTGAGGTGAGGTGTGCATGGAATAATGTATTGAGTCAAACTCGAAATCCATGCTTTGAGTTTTTTTACACAGCAATGTCCGTACAAATGTAAATAATCTAGAGTTCTAGAATTTATCTACTTTGATTAATTTTAGATAATTTGGGTGAAAGGAGAAGACAAAGAGGTGGTGTATAAATATCCTTTCTTATGAATGTCGGAAACGACAAGCAGACTTCTTGGTATCGCTATTTCATTATCTTCTATATGGTATTAGTCTGTCTTAAATTCATATTCTTATGAAGCTTAAATTCAAGTTTTACCGCAGAAAAACAAGTCAGTTAAATTGAAGCTTGTCTTCTAATTATCAATGGTCTCTCTCATATCGAGATGTTAGTTTGTTTAAATTTTTTTTTAGTTAAGGGAGGTTCTTTTTAAACATGTTGAAGATACGAGACATTAACTGCAGGAAGAGGCTTATCTTATAAACTGCACCTGACCAGTAGACCATAATGAAGTTGATCGACTACTTCAACAATGGCAACAATGCCTAAAGAGAATGACGATTCCACAATACTTGTAAAGCAGACAGGAGGAAGATCGAGTCCGAATAAAATAAAATCGTAATATAATGTTCCCGATAAGGTTCTGAAGAAAGGTAGGCCAGAAAACACATGAAGCTAAGCTTCATGCCATGAATGACACTGCTGATGCCAACCGATAGCGTCATTTACACAGGAAAAAAATATATGATACTTTTAGAAGAGATTGTTAAAAAGTTAAAATTTTAATTTAATTGTGATATGCTTAGCGTGTTAAGATTAGGATTACACTGTATTTAATTCGTAGCCATATTTGTATATGGCTAGTTGTGCCACAAGAACGCTATCTTTATAATTAGTCTGTTAAGTCATTAGGAATCACTTAGTTAGAGTCGTTAGTGATAGTTAAGACATTAGATTAGTTGGTTACAATTGTACAATGACATATCTTTGTGTAAGTAGGAGGACTTAGGCACTTTCTCTTCTTAGTTAATGAATTCATTTTACACAAATAGACATTTCTCTCTTCTAGAACCTTTTGTGTTCTTCACTTCTTTATGACTCTCAACTATGGCAGCTGATCTAATCATCTGTTCCTTCTACTAATTGCTAATTTTATCATGGTATCAGAGTAATATGCTTTGTCTATTGAGCTAGCTCACAATTATACTCTTCTTTTTCGTCTTTAAAGTTGTTCAATTTTGGATTGGGGATTTAGGTTTTCAAAATTGCAATTTAGTTTGCGATTTGTTAAAAATTGTAACTTTTCTGTAATCTCTATCTGAGATTAGTAGTTTGTGGCGATTTACCTTGAGATTTTCTCAGAATCGTATATTTTACGCGATTTCTCTCTGCAATTTAGCAGTTGATGCTTGACTCTTTTAGATTCATCGATTGATCACTTCTTCTGTGATTAACAACTTGATTAATGGACGGAGATAAGGATAGTGTTGGGGACAAGGATGCCCTAGATACTACTAGTCTGCTGTACATGCACCCATCGAAGAGTGCCAGATCAGTATTGGTGCCTGTAGTATTTGATGGTACAGGATATAAATCCTGGAGGAGATGTGTACTTAGAGTTCTCCTAGTGAAAACTAAGGTTTGTTTCATCATAGGAAAATATCATAAGTCAGCAGTTGGACATGTAATATTTGACCAGTGAGACCGATGCGATGATATGGTGACTTCATGGATCTTAAATTCCTTTTCAAAGGATCTAGTAGATAGTTTGCAATATGTGAATGATGCCAAAGAGCTATGGCAGGAGCCTGAGGATAGGTATGATCAGACGAATGGTGCGAAATTATACCAGCTTCAAAAGGAGATCAATGATTTGAGTCAAGGAACCCTTGATATCACTAGGTATTACACAAAAATAAAAAAGCTAGGGGAAGAATTAAACACGCTGAATGCATATGTGTAGTGTAGTTGTCAATGCACATGTGGAGCCAAGGCTAATATGCATAAGGTTGAGCAAAATAGAAGGTTGATACAACTCTTAATGGGCGTAAACGAAGTTTATACAATGGTAAGAGGAAGTATAGTATCCCTTACATAGAATTGGACAAGCTTTCTCGATTCTCATACAAGAGTAGAAACAAAGGGAGGTTAAACCACATAATCAACTTGTGATTAAGTATACATCTCTGAATATGAGTCGCACGGGAAACAACAACTTTAGGATAAACCACAACCAACACTTGAACATGATAAATTATATTTGTGGCCTTTAAGAAAATGTAATAATCCGATAGGTCGTTTTGAGTTGTAGCTCCTCATTTCATGATTAGAGATCTTTGATAGTACTATTGGTTAGTATTTAACCTAGTTTTAATTTATTTTCATGAACACCCACATATTTTATCCCTAAATCTAGTAATTTAAAGAGTAGAAATTGGAGTTTTGGGAAAAAACTAAAGAAGACTAATTTTGAGGATTTGGACCTCAATTTGAGGTCAAATCATGATATTGGACTAGGGAAAGAATGGATAAACGAAAATTAGCCTTAATTTCATATTTCGACTATGTGGGCCTCGTTGACTTTTTCACATATGATAAAGATAGATCCTTTTTGATACTAAGATTGTCTTTAACACTTGTTTTTGACTTATTTGAACATTAATTGGCAAGATTCGAGTTATTCGAAGACTTATGCTAAAGGAAAGGCCGCGTTAGAAGGTTGATTTGTGCCAGAAATTAGTAAATGTCTTGGTTAACCTTGATTTGAGGGAAGTAGAATTTAGTTGTGTCTAATTGCTATGTGTCATACGTGTTGGGGGAAGCTATATGCAAGATAACAGATGTATATGAGTTTGCTATGGGTTGAGCATGCAGATAGAACTAGTTATTTACATCTTCTTGCTTCATGTATTATGATTTTCATGTTTTGTCTAGAATGTAAGACTCCTTGACACTTTTCATTCGTGTTAGTAGCCGTGTTAAGCTTGTTGTTATATTGGGGTAATGAAAGTATTGAATTGTTGACATATCCCAAGAATATGGAGTCACGAAAACATGAGCATTCTAGAATTTTACAAAAAATTCTTAACGAATTACAACTGTTCGAAATAAGGAAAACAGTAAAGATAGGGTAAAATGGGACTTCAGGGACTGCGAACGCCAGCAGCTCTACCTCAAGTCTCCAAAAATATTTTTATCCGAGCAGTCTCCGCTACGCGCGGCTGGGACCAACACCAGTATCTGCACAAGAAGTGTAGAAGTGTAGCATGAGTAAAACCGACCCCATATACTATGTAAGTGCCGAGCCTAACCTCGACGAAGTAGTGATGAAGCTATGGCAAGTCACTTACAAATAGCATGTATGAAATAATAATAACAGAAAATAAGAAGAGAAATAAAGCATTAAGCTCATATGAATGGACCCAAAGGTCAACTACCAGAGGCCCCAGAATAATATAATCTCAAATCTCATATCATAGTATCGGAATAAACTCTACATCCAGTAAAAACTAAAATACACCAAGACCTTTGCAGCGTGCAACCCGATCCCAAGTTTCAACATAATATCTTTTACACTGTACAACTCATTTCCAATATCAAATCATATCATTTCATGTTCCGCTGCAGCAGCGTGCAACCCGATCCCGAACATCAACATGCAACCAGATCTCCCAATATTAATTTATTAACATTTATAACTCAACACCACTTTTACGTGATATCAACACAAAAGAAAAGGAAACGTGCAGAACATTAAAGAACTGCTAATACAAAAGGAGAATATTCAACACCTCTAACCTCAAACTTTGACGATTCATCAGTACAAGAATAACTAAATGGCTCACCTAATCGAAATAACATAATAGAGTGCATCAAATAATATAAGAACAATAAAAGCAAGTAAAAACATGTGACATTGAGAATATACAATTAAGGCAAGTAGGAACATGTAGCAAGTAAGCAGATATTGAGTGAAAATGAACAAATCAAAACAAGTAACAATTAAATAACAATTAACAAGTAAAGCATAGATATCAAGTAAGAATATGTAGAAATTAAAGCATATAACAAGAGATAACATGGAATAAATGAAGGCATGAAAGTAAATAGCCCGATCCCGCATTTTTTAATCCCGTGACGATGCATATACACTCGTCACCTTGCATATAGGCTGTTTCCTTACATAATTCACATAACGCACAATCCAACAAGTCCTAATTCCCTCAAGTCAAGGTTAGATACAACACTTACCTCTTTGCTCAACCAACTCAACAATCAACCACGACTTTTCCTTTCGAACAAGCCTCCAAACCAACCAAATCTAGCCAAATATCGTTCAAACAATTCAAAATAAGCTTTAGAAACTACCCACAAGTGAAAAAGGTTTGATCATTAATGAAATTAAAAAAAGTCAACAAAAGTCAACCCAGGCTTGGTTGGTCAAAATCGAGATTCGGACCAAATTCTAATTACTCATTTCACCCCTAAACCCAGTTATGTGATTTGTTTTGAAATCCGACCTCAAATTTGTTGTCTAAATTTGATGTTAAAAACACATAAAAAAATAATGGGGAATTGAAGGAAAGAGGATTATAGTTCCTTACCAATGATTTTGGGAAGAAGAAATTCTTGAAAAATCGCCTCTAAATTGTTTAGGGTTGAGAAATGGTGTAAAATGAGTTAAGTCCCATTTCCCCCCTTTTTTACCCAGCTGCAGGTGTTGCAATTGTAAAGTCTTGTTCGCAATTGCGAAACATAGGTCGCAAATCTGAGTGCGTCAGAAGCCCAGATGTCGCAAATGCGAAAAATTGCTCGCGAATGCGAATGTACCCCCATCACAAATGCACCCAACAACTTCACAAATGCGAAACTGGCCTATGTTGCCAGTGATCCCAAATGCGATCATTATGTTCGCAAAAGCGACCAATGAAAGTTAGCAAAGGAGAACCCATTCTTCGCAAATGTAAGGTCACCCAGCCCAGGCCCCTGCTCGTAATTGCAAACTATTATTCGCAAAAGCAAGGATCGCAAATGCGAGATCTGCAACAGACACCAGAAACATGCACTGCACCAGTAGTCCTGAAACTATCCAAACATGCACCCAAGTATAATAACATCATATAAATTTACTCGCGCAATCAAAATATCAAAATAACATCTTGAACCACGAATCGGACATCAAAACAAATGAATTTTAAAAGGAAACTCAAGATTAGCTAGGAACACAACCAAACGTCCGATTCCTATCAAACCAACTCGAAATTGCACCAAATTTTGTAGACAAGTTTCAAGTAGCAAATCTGACCTAACCAAGTCCCAAAATCAAAATTCAAACCCGATAATCATAAAGTCAATCTACGGTCAAACCTAGAAGATTTCCAAAAGATCAAATTGCTAACTCTCGATAAAACAAGTCAAATCAACCTAGGGACCTCCGAATTTAATTCCGGGCATACGCCCAAGTCCAAAATCACAATACGAACCTACTGGAATCGTCAAAACACCGATCGGGGGTCATTTACCCAAAATGTTGACCGTAGTAAAGTCAAGTTATTTTTAAAGCCAAAATCATATTTTCTTCAAATTGTTACGTAAAAACTTTTTGAAAAATTACACGAACCATACACGCAAATCAAGAAGTATCAAATTAAGCTAATGGAGGTCTTAAAACACAAAAATAAAGGCTAGTGCTCAAAATGACCTATCGTCCTCAAACGGACATAGAAAAGTGCCTGGACTGGTAAAAAGGTGTGGGTGTCATCGGACTCGGACTCCCACGTAGCTGCCCCGGTCGGCTAACCTCTTTATTGCACTTTCACAGAAGGAAAACTCTTAGATCTTAACTTTCGAACTTGCCGGGCTAGAATAGCTACCGGCTCCTCCTCATAGGCCAAGTTTTCATCAAGCTGAACCATGCCGAGGTCTAAAACATGCAAGCAGTCCTCATGGTACTTCTAAAGCATGGAAATATGAAATACCGGATGTACCCCTGATAGGCTAGGAGAAAATGCAAACATGTAAGCAACTTGGAGGAGAACTTTCTCCCCCACCAATAAACCTCAGGCTCAACTTTCCCTTCTCCCCGAGCTGCATCACGCCCTTCATAGGCGACACTCGGAGGAGAACCTTCTCCCCCACCATATAAGCTACATCTCGAATCTTCCAGTTTGCATAAATCTTCTGCCTGGACTTGGCTATATGAAGTCCCTCCTGAATCACCTTAACCTTCTCCATAGCATCACAAACCAAATTAGTGCCTAACAACCTAGCCTCACCGAGCTTGAACCAACCAATCGGCAAACAACATTGCCTCCCATATAAGGCCTCATATGGCGCCATCTGAATACTCGACTGGTAACTATTGTTGTAGGCGAGCTCTGCTAGAGGTAAGAACTGGTCCCATGAACCTCCGAAATCCATAACACAAGCACGTAACATGTCCTCCAAGATTTGAATAGTGCGCTCAGACACTCCGTCTGTTTGAGGATGAAACACTATGCTTAGCTCGACCTGTGTGCCCAACTCACACTGCACGGCTACCCAAAAATGTAATGTTAACTTCATGCCGCGGTCAAAAATGATGGAAATGGGCATGCCGTGCAGGCAGATAATCTACCGAATGTAAATCTAAGACAACCTCTTTGAAGAATAGGAAGTCACAACCGGAATGAAATGAGTGGACCGAGTCAACGGGTACACAATAATCCAAACCGTGTCATACTTCCTCAGGGTTCGTGGCAAGCCTACCACAAATTCCATAGTGATACGCTCCTACTTCCACTTTGGTATCTCCAATCTCTGAGTCAATCCACCCGGTTTCTAATGTTCATACTTCACCTGTTGACAATTCAAACACCGAGATACATAAGCAACAATGTCTTTCTTTATTCTTTGCCACTAATAGTGCTATTTCAAGTCACGGTACATCTTCGTGACACCTGGGTGAATAGAATAACACGAACTGTAAGCCTCATCAAGGATCAAATTTCTGAACCCATCAACATTTCGAACACAAATCTGCCCCTGAAGCCGCATAACACCATATCACCGATCACGACCTCCTTTTCACCACCCCGCTGCACCATATCCTTCAACACTAACAAGCGAGGATCATCAAACTGGCGAGCCTTGATAAGCTCCAACAACGAAGACTGTGCCACAACACAAGTAAGAACCCGACTGCGCTCCGAAACATCCAATCTCACAAACTGATTGGCTAAAGCCGAAACATCCATGGTTAGTGGCCTCTCTGCTACCGGTAAATATGCTAAACTAGCCGTGCTCTCCGCCTTCCTTTTCAATGCATCGGCCACTATATTGGCCTTTTTCGGATGATATAATATGGTGATATCATAGTCTTCAACAACTCTAACCACCTATGCTGCCGCAAATTAAGGTATTTCTGCTTGAACAGGTACTGGAGACTCCGATGTTCGGTATAGACCTCACAATGAACACCGTACAAATAGTGCCTCCAAATCTTTAACGCGTGAACAATGGATACCAACTCTAAGTCATGAACAAAGTAATTCTTCTCATGAACCTTCAACTGCCGAGACACATAAGAAATCACCCTACAATCCTGCATCAACACTGCGCCAAGCCCAATATTCGATGAGTCAGAATACACGGTGTAAGATCCTGAACCTGTAGGCAACAACAACATTGGGGCTATAGTCAAAGCAGTCTTGAGCTTCTAAAAGCTCAACTCAGTCTCGCCAGACCATCTGAAAAGAGCACCCTTTTGGGCTAACTTGGTTAATGGGGCTGAGATAGATGAAAACCCCTCCATGAAATAATAACCTGGCAAACCCAAGAAGCTCCGCATCTCTATAGCTGAAGTAGGTCTAGGCCAGTTCTGAACTATCTCAATCTTCTTAGGATCCACCTTAATTCCCTTGGAAGATACAACAGGGCCCAAAAAGGCAACCAAGTCCAATCAGAATTCAGACTTTGAAAACTTGGCAGATAACTGACGATCTCTCGGAGTTTGAAGTACAATTCGTAGATGCTGCTCATTCTCCTCTTAACTGCAGGAGTAAACCAAAATATCATCAATGAAGACGATCACAAAAGAATCTAGATAGGGCTTGAACACCTGGTTTTCGAATCCATAACTGCTGGGCCATTAGTCAAGCCAAATGATCACTAAGAACTTATAATGACCATACCAAGTCTGAAAAGCTATCTTAGGGACATCCGATGCCCTAATCTTCAACTGATGGTAGCCAAATCTCAAGTTAATCTTGGAATACACCTTGGCACCCTGAAGCTGATCAAATAACTCATCAATCCTCGGCAAAGGCTACTTGTTCTTGATAGTGACCTTATTCAACTGCGATAATATATACACATCCTTATCGTTCCATTCTTCTTCTTCTTCAAAAACAACACCGGTGCACCCCAAGGCGAAACACTCAGTCTAATAAATCCTTTATCAAGCAAATCCTGCAACTGTTCCTTCAATTCTTTCAACTCAACTGGGGCCATACGGTGTGGTGCGGTAGAAATGGGCTGAGTGCCGGGAATCAGATCAATGCAGAAGTCGATATCTTTATTGGGTCTCATCCCCGACAAATATGTAGGAAACACCTCTAGAAACTCGCACACAACTAGTATTGAATTCATGGAAGGAACCTTCGGACTAGGATCTCGAATGTAGGCCAAATATGCCAAACACCCCTTCTCGACTATACACGGGGCCTTCACATATAACCCTGCTAGTAGAATGGACAGGAGTCTCTCTCTCCTCTAATCGAGGCAACGTTAACATGGCTAATGTCACAGTATTGGCATGATAGTCCAAAATAGCGTGATAAGGTGACAGCCAATCCATGCCCAATATAATATCAAATTCCACCTTATCAGGTAGTAGAAGGTCTACCCTAGTCTCATAGCTCCAAATAAAAACCACACATGAGCAATAAACACGATCCACCACAAATAGAATCTCCCATAGGCATAGACACATAAATAGGAGCACTCAAAGAATCATGAGGCATAACTTATGAAGAAAAATAGGATGACACGTATGAATAAGTAGAGCCCCGATCAAATAAAACTGAGGCATTTCTTTGGCAAATAGGAATAATACCTGTGATGACGAAATAAGATGACTCTGCCTCAGGTCTATTTGGGAATGCACAAAAACAAGGTTGAGCCCGACCATTCTGACCTCCGCCTCTCGGATGGCCTCTAACTGACTGGCCTCCACTTCTAACAACCTGACCACCACCTCTAGCAGCCTGACCCCCGCCTTTAGCTGGCAGTGCGGACGATAGAGCAACCGGTGTCGGAATCATGGAACGAGTACCCTGATGTGGTCTGCTGCTCATCAATCTAGGACAGTACCTCCTGATGTGACCTGCGTTGCTGTACTTAAAGCAACCTCGTGATTGGTCTAACTGGTGAGTCTGAGATGATCCATGATGACCCGAACGACCATTGTAGTAAACTTGTAGCTGTGGTGCACTAATAGGAGCTGAAGGTGTACTGAATGACTCAGGACAAGACCCAGAAGAATCACGACTGCTCGAAGCGCCTTGTGCTACCTGAACTGTTGACTGAATCGGCCTGTGAGGATGGACTCTACCAAATGAACCTATGCCTTTGAATGAGGCACCACTGAAACTACAAAAATGATGAGGCTTCTTATTCGATACCGCCTCTCTACCCTCACCACGAAGCATCTCGATCCGTCTAGCAATCTCTACATACCGCCGAAAAGAAATATCATCCCCAGTCTCCTTGGTCATCTGTAGCCTGATACCAAAAGTAGGACCATCAATTAATCTCCTCACCCTCTCTCTGTCAGTAGGAATCGAGATAGCTGCATGGAGGGATAGGTCCACAAATCTGGTCTCGTATTGGGTAACCGTCATGCTACCCTGTCGGAGGCGCTCAAACTGCCTGCGGTACTCCTCTATCAGAGTAAAAGGGATGAACTTCTCCAAACATAGCTGTGAAAACTGATCCCAAGTGAGTGGAGATGAACCTGCTGGTCTGCCTCGCTCATAATCCTACCACCACCTCTTGGCAAAACCGATCATCTGAAACACTACAAAGTCGACTCCATTGGACTCCACGATACCCATGTAGCGCAACACCTCATGGAAATGATTCAAATAATCCCGTGGGTCCTCAGAAGGTGTACCACCAAAAAGAGTAGCAAAGAGCTTGGTGAACTTATCCAACCTCTTCAATCTCTTAGAAGACATTGTAGGTCCTCGGGCCATGTAGCAATAATGAACTGGACTACTCCAATTGCAGGAATTGCTAGAGTCTGGTAGAGGGGAGCCATATGCTCCGGAGTAGTGGGAGTCTGGGCTCCTCCCTAGCCTGAGAGATAGCTGGTGCCACAGGAAATACTCTAGCCTGGACGATACTCTCCAAAAGGCCACTAAGCGGACTAGGGCATCCTGAACTACGGGAGTAGCAATGAATCCCTTCGGGACCTAAGCGGGTTCGACAGATGCAGTCTAAATAGGGATCTCCTCCTCATGCTCAATTTGAGGCTCTGCAATGGGTGCTGCTGCACGTGCTCTAGCTGAGCTATGCCTCTTCCTCGGCCCCTAACCCTGGTAGTGGATGCAATAAGGGGATCTAACTTCTGCCCGACTGTAGATGCTGTGCGTGTCCTTAACATCGAGAATAAGAATAGAATGGTTCAAACTTCAGTAATAAAATAAAGTCGTACAATAGAGAAAGAAAGAAGTGAAATTTTCCTAAAGCCCTATAGCCTCTAGAAGATAAGTACAGACGTCTCCGTACAGATCCTCCTGACTCTACTAAGCCTGCTGAGCGCTAGGCAACATAGAGCTCTGATACCAACTTGTCACGACTGGGAATCCCAACCTCGAGGTTGGGATGACGCCTAACATTTCACTCGCTAGGCAAGCCAACGTTAGCTAATTACTTAACTAGTTTTAACAATTTTAAACAGAACATTAATAATACGAAGCTGTACTAGTCTGAAATAGGTTGATAAATACAACGTAGCGTAGTCTAAACATATCCTAAAAATTTGGAGTCACGAATACATGAGCATACTAGAATTCTACAGATAGAGTCTGAATGAATTACAACTACTCAAAATAAGGAAAACAGTAAAGATAGAGTAGAAGGGGATGTCAGGGACTGCGAATGCCAGCAGCTCTACCTCAAGTCTCCGTAAGCAGTTGAACTCGAGTAGTCTCTGCTACGTGCCGTGGGGACCAACACCAGTATCTACACAAGAAGTGCAGAATGTAGCATGAGTACAACTGACTCCATGTACTCAGTAAATGCCGAGCCTAACCTCGATGAAGTAGTGATGAGGCTATGACAAGTCATTCACAAATAACTTGTAAGAAATAATAATAACAAAAAACAGGAATAGAAATAAAGAAGTAAACTCATATAAAAGGACCCGAAGGTCAACTACCAGAGGGCCCCAGCATTATCTCAAATCTCATATCACAGTGCCGAGAATAAGCTCTACAGGCACAAACAACTACAACACACCAAGATCGTTGCGGCATGTAACTCGGTCCCAAGTTTCAACATAATATCTTTTACTACGTACAACTCATTTCCAATATCAAATCATATCATTTCCTGTTCTGTTGCGGCGTGCAACCCTATCCCCCAATATCAATTTATTTCAGTATCATTGAGGCATGCAATCCGATTATCAATATAAATTTATTAACATAAATAACTCAAACACCACTATTTATGAGATATCAATAGAAAATAGAAGGAAATGTGCGGAACATTAAAGAACTGCCAATACAAATGGAGAATATCCAACACCCTGTAATCTCAAACCTTGACGATTCATCAATAAAAGAATAGCTAAATGGCTCACGAAATCGAAATAACATAATAGAGTGCATCAAGTAATATAAGGACAATAAAAGCAAGTAAAAACATGTGACATTGAGAATATACAATTAACGCAAGCAGGAACATGTAGCAAGTAAGCAGATCTTGAGTGAAAATGAACAAATCAAAAAAGTAACAATTAAATAAAAATTAACAAGTAAAGCATAGATATCTAGTAAGAATATGTAGAAATTGAAGCATATAACAAGAGATAACATGGAATAAATGAAGGCATGGAAGTAAATACCCGATCCCACATGTTTAATCCCATGACGGTGCATATACACTCATAACCTCGCATATACGCTGTTTCTCCACATAATTCACATAACAATTAGTCCAACTAGTCCTAGTTCCCCAAGTCAAGGTTAGACACAACACTTACCTTGTTGCGCCCCAACTCTACGATCACCCACGACTTTTCCTTTCAAAAAAGCCTCTAAACCAACCAAATCTAGCAAAATATTGTTCAAACAATTCAAAATAAGCTTTAGAAACTACCTACAAGTGAAAAAGATTCGATCTTTAATGAAAGCGAGAAAAGTCAACAAAAGTCAACCCTGGGCCCGCTTGGTCAAAACCCGAGATTCGGACCAAAACCCCATTACCCATTCACCCCCCGAGCCCAATTATGTGATTTGTTTCGAAATCCCACCTCAATTTGAGGTCTAAAACTCAATTTTACAAAATCCCAAATCCCTAATTTCTACCATAGAAATCCTAGAATTGATGTTAATAATACATGAAAAAAAATGGGAAATTGAAAGAAAGAGGATTAAAGTTGCTTACCAATAATTTTGGGAAGAAGAAATTCTTGAAAAATAGCCTCTAGAGTGTTTAAGGTTAAGAAATGGTGTAAAATAAGCTATGTCCCATTTTCCCTCTTTTACCTAGTTGCAGGTGTCGTAATTGAGATATCTTTTTCGCAATTGTGAACTCCACAAATGCGAAATACAGGTCGCAAATGCAAACTGTGCGTCAGAAGCCCAGATGTCGCAAATGCGACAAATTGCTCGCAAATGTGAAGGTACCCCCCATCACTAATGCGCCCAAAACCTACGCAAATGCGAAGCTGACCCATGTTGCCTGTGATCGCAAATGCGACCATTAAAGTTCGCAAAAGCGAACAATGATAGTTCGCAAAAGCGAACCCATTCCTCGTAAATGTGAGGTCAGCCAACCTAGGCCCCTGCTCGCAAATGCTAGCCAAACCTTACAATTGCGAGATCTTGAACAGACACCAGAAACAAGCACTGCACCAGCAGTCCTCAAACTATCCAAACTCATCCATAACACATTCGAAACTCACCGCGCTCCAAACCAAAAATCACATAAGTGTAATAACATCATATGAACTAGCTCACCGCAATCAAGAACCCAAAATAACATCCAGAACCACGAATCGGAGATCAAAACACATGAAATTCAAAAGGAAACTCAAGAGTTGCTAGAAACACAACCAAGTGTCCAATTCCTATCAAACCAACTAGGAATTGCACCAAATTTTACAGACAAGTTTCCAATAGAAAAATGAACCTAGTCCAAGTTCCAAAACCAAAATATGAACCCGATAACCATAAAGTCAACCTATGGCCAAACTTAGGGGATTTCCAAACATTCAAACGGCTAAATTTTGGCAAAACAAGTCAAATCAACCTAGGGACCTCCGAATTCGATTTCGGGCATACGCTAAACCTACGGGAATCATCAAAAGAGCGATCAGGGTCGTCTACCAAAAATGTTGATCGTACTCAACTCAAAATATTTTTAAAGCCAAAAATCACATTTTCTTGAAATGCTTACGTAAAAACTTTTGGAAAAATGACATGGATAATGCACACAATTCAAGAAGTATTAAATGAAGTTAATGGAGGTCTCAGAGTGTCACGACCCAATTTCTCCTATAAGTCGTGATGGCGCCCAACGTTACCGCTAGGCTAGCCAATATAGTAAACTAACTGTGTGATTAATTCTTTTAACATTTTAAAATTAGTTGATTTTTAGTTAGTGCATAAATAGGAAGTAAAAATTTAATAAGATGAGAGATAAATAATTTTTTTAAGAGCAAATGAGATAAGTAGGTATCCCAAAAAAAATCATCATGCGTCTACTTGCATAATCTCCAAGACCTGGCGTCACAAGTGTATGAGCTACTAGTAAAATATATAAAAATACTACACTACTGTCTGAAGGGAAATAGACAGAAAGTAAAAGCAAAAGAAAGACTTGGGGTGCTGCAGAACGGGCTCGGAAGGCAGCTCACCGCAAAGTCTCGTGGAATCAAGGATGCGCGCCGGACAGATAACCAGATGCACTTGCCTCAGATCCTGCACGATTAGTGCAAAAGTGTAGCGTGAGTACATAAACAACATGTACCACTAAGTATCTAGTCTAACCTCGAAGAAGTAGTGACGATGGGTCGACTTCGACACTTACTTTGGGCTAATAATATAATATCGAAATTTTAGTTAAGCGCGGGCTACATAAATGAAGTTGAAAACTCAATGACAAGAAATAGATAAATAACTCATTCACTAATAGTACGTCCCAAACCAGTTTCCATCATTTAACAAGTTAACCTCTCAAGTCAATGAAACAATATCAAGTGTAATTGGGCTCCAAGTTTTATTACGCACGAATTATGCCGAGGTCGTACGGCCTGAAAATATAAACGTATATACTATGCACAAACGAGGGTTGAATGACACGAACCATAGATGCATCTTATCTACTGCCGAGGCGTTCGGCCTGCTCCAATAGAAGAAAAAATACTTTATAAACACCTGATTCAAAGATTATTAAGTGGGTAACATTCAAAGAAGCACCAATTCTTATTAACGGTCAAGTAACCTGTCAAAAACTCAAGTAAATGAAATTTGACCTTTTACGGTTTATCTATCAAGTTCCAATATGATTTAAGCACTTAAATTAACAAGTTGGGTGCAAATATCATAAGCATAACATGATTTGGGGTCCTAAACTACCCGGACATAAGAATAATTAGTAGCTACGCACGGATTCTCATCACCTCGTGCGTATGTAGCCCCCACATATAGAAACACATATTAATTCAATTCACCTATGGGGTTAATTCCCTCTTACAAAGTTAGAAAAGAGACTTGGCCAGGCTTCTTCGCAATTGCAAAGCCTATCTCACAATGCGAACAAAATCTCGCATTTGCGATACCTGAGACACCAGCAAAGAAAAAACAACTAGAAAACTGAAGTCTTCCTATCCATCCGAACGCATCCGAAACTCACCCGAGCCCTCGAGGCTTCGCACCAAACGTCCACACAAGTCTAAAAACATCATATGAACTTGCTCGCGCGATCGAAACGCCAGAATAATATCTAAAAGCACGTATCGGATGCCAAACTTCTAAAATCACATCTGCACGTCCGATTCCTATCAAATCATGTCCGATTGACCTCAAATTTTGCACAAAAGTCCTAAATGACATTACGGACCTACTCCAACTTTCGGAATGGGAATCCGAATCGGATATCAAAAAGTCCACTCTCGGTCAAACATCCCAAAAACCTTCAAATTTCCAACTTACGCAAAATAACCCCGAAACTACCTACGGACCTCCAAATTCACATTCGGACGTGCCCCTAAGTCCAGAATCTCCATACAAAGCTATTCCCAGGCTCAGAATCCCAAAAGGACGTCAATAACGTAAAAATCCACTTCAACCCAAACTTATGAAATTCACCCACAACGCCAACTTTCAATATTGCACGCCAAAACGTTCCCTAGTCATCCAAAACTCAATCCGAATATACGTCCAAGTTCGAAATCATCATACGAACCTATTGGAACCGTCAAATCCCGATTCCAAGGTCGTTTACTCAAAACATTAACCGAAGTCAAACTTAGCCTTTTAAGGCCAACCTAAGGAACCAAGTGTTTCGATTTCAACCGTAACCCTTCCAAATGCCGAACTAACCATCCCCGCAAGTCATAAAACACTAAGAGCACATACGTGGAGTCTTATTTAGTGGAACGTGGTTCTAGAAAGCAAAACGACCGGTCGGGTCGTTACATTCTCCACCTCTTAAACAAATGTTCGTCCTCGAACGAGTCTAGAATCATACCTGGAGTGCCGAATAATTATGGTTATCTGCTCCGCATGTCCTCCTCGGCCTCCCAAGTCGCCTCCTCGATTGGTTGGCCCCTCCACTGAACTTTTAGCAGAAATATTCTTGGACCTCAACTGGCTAACCAACCTGTCAATAATGGCAACTGGCTCCTCCTTATATCCCAGGCCCTCATCTAGCTGAACCGTGCTAAAGTCACACATGCAACCTGTCGGCATGATACTTCCGGAGCATAGACACATGAAAAACCGGATGAACTCCTGATAGACTGGGAGGCAACGAAAGCTCATAAGAAACCTCCCCAACTCGTCTTAACACCTCAAATGGACCTATACCCCTTGGGCTCAACTTGCCCTTTTTCCCGAACCTCATGATCCCTTTCATCGGCGAGACTTTCAAGAGAACCTTCTCGCCACCATATGTGATAAATCACGCGCCTTCTGATCCGCGTAACTCTTCTGTCTGGACTGTGATGTGCGAAATCTCTTTTGAATCCACTTTACCTTTTCCAAGGCATCCTTCACCAAATCAGTACCATATAACTTAGCTTCGCCGGGCTTAAACCATCCGATGAGTGAACGACATCGCCGACCATATAAAGCCTCAAATGGAGCCATCTCGATGCTGGACTGCTAACTGTTGTTGTAAGAAAAGTTGGCCAAAAGCAAGAATCGATCCCACTGCCCTCCAAAGTCAATCACCACATGCTCTGAGCATGTCCTCCAAAATCTGAACTGTCCGCTCCAACTGCCCATCGTTCTGCCGATGAAAACCCGTGCTGAGCTCTACGCGGGTCCCCAACTCACTCTATACTACTCTCCAGAAATGCGAAGTAAACTGAGGGCCTCTATTGGAGATAATGGAAACAGCCACACCATGCAACTGAACTATCTCCTGAATATAAATCTGGGTTGACCTCTCTGAAGTAATACGTGGTCACAACCGGAAGAAGTGCGCCGACTTGGTCAAGCTGTCAACAATGACCCAAACTGCATCAAATTTCCGCAAGTTCCATGGCAATCTAATTACGAAGTCCATAGTAATACGCTCCCATTTTCACTCAGGTATAGTCATCTGCTGGAGTAGGCCACCTGGCCTCTGGTGCTCATACTTAACCTACTGGCAATTTAGACACCTCGCAACATACTCAACTATGTCCTTCTTCATTCACCGCCACCAATAATGTTGCCTCAGGTCGCGATACATCTTCATAGCACCTGGATACCGAGAACTGTATGTCTCCTCTAGAATCCTTTCCCTCAGCCCATCAACATTAGGAACACATAGACAACCCTGGAGTCAAAGAACACCGTCCTCGTCGATAGTAACCTCCTTGGCACCACCCTATAGTACCGTCTCTCTGAGAACCAACAAGTGCGGATCATCAAACTAACGAGCCTTGATCTGCTCCAATAGTGAAGACTGGGCAACGAGGTATGCAAGAACTCGACTGGGCTCTGAAATATCCAACCTCACAAGTCTATTAGCCAAGGACTGAATGTCCAAAGCTAATGGCCTCTCCTCTGCTGAAATGAATGCCAAACTACCCATACTCTCCGCCTTTCTGCTCAAAGCATCCGCAACTACATTCGCCTTGCCCAGATGATAAAGGATGGTAATATCATAGTCCTTTAGTAACTCAAGCCACCTGCCCTACCTCAAATTGAGATCCCTTTGCTTGAACAAATGCTGCAAGCTGCGATGATCATTGTAAACCTCACAGGACACCCCATAAAGATTATGTCTCCAGATCTTAAGAGCATGAACAAAAGCAGCTAACTCTAAATCATGTACAAGATAATTCTTCTCATGGGGCTTCAGCTGACATGAAGCATATGCAATAACTCGCCCCTCCTGCATCAATACAAAACCCAAACCAAGGAGTGAAGCTTCGCAATACACAATATACATCCCTGAACCGGATGGCAACACTAACACCGGTGCTAAAGTCAATGCGGTCTTGAGCTTCTAAAAGCTCGCCTCACAATCATCGGATCATCAGAACGGAGCACCCTTCTGGGTCAATCTAGTCAAAGGTGCTGCAATAGATGAGAAGCGCTCCATAAATCGACAATAATTACTCGCTAACTCAAGACGCTCCTGATCTCGGTCACCGTGGTAGGACGAGGCTAACTGTGAACTGCCTTGATCTTCTTGTGATCCACCTTAATACCCTCGCCTGATATAACATGCCCCAAGAATGCTACAGTGTCTAGCCAAAACTCACACTTGGAGAACTTAGCATATAGCTTCTGTTCCCGCAAGGTCTGAAGCACCACTCTCAAATGCTGCTCGCGCTCCTCCATATTACGTGAGTGGATCAACATGTCATCAATGAAGACAATGACAAATGAATCAATATATGTCCTGAACACCCTCTTCATTAAATCCATAAATGCCGCCGGGGCGTTAGTTAGACCGAAGGACATCACTAGAAACATATAATGGCCATATCTGGTCCGGAAGGTAGTCTTGGAACATCTGAATCTCGAATCTTCAACTGATGTTACCCCGATCTCAAATCGATCTTAGAGAACACCCTGGCACCCTGCAACTGGTCAAACAAATCATCAATCCGCGACAACGGGTACTTGTTCTTGATGGTAACTTTGTTTCACTAGCGGTAATCAATGCACATACGCATAGTCCTATCTTTCTTCTTCACAAATAACACTGGTGCACCCCAAGGCGACACACTCAGCCTGACAAACCTCTTTGCCAGCAATCGATATGGTATGGTGGGATAGATATATGCTGGGCACCTGGAGCCAAATCAATTCAGAAATCGATATCATGATCTGATGACATGCCTGGGAAATCAGAAGAAAACACATCGAAGAATTCCTAGACAACAAGTACTGAATCAATTGCCAAGGTCTTTGCGATAGTATCCCGAATATTAGCTATATAAGCCAAATAACCCTTTTCGACTATGCGTCGAGCCTTCATAAAAGAGATGATCCGACTAGGTGTGCTGACAGACGAACCCTTCCACTCCAATATAAGCAACTCTAGCATAGCCAAGGCAACAGTCTTGGCATGGCAATGAAGGATGGCGTGATATGGAGATAACCAGTCCATGGCCGTTATGACCTCAAAGTCATTCATATCAAGCAGCAGAAGATCTGCTCTAGTCTCATAACCACAGAATGTAACAATGCAGGACCGCTAGACCCGATCCACAATAACAGAATCGCCCACCGGAGTGGACACATAAACAGGAGTACCTAAGGGCTCACGAGGAACACCCAGGAAATGAGCAAATAGAGATGACACATATGAATAGGTAGACCCTGGATCAAACAATACCATAGCATCCCTATCGCAAACAAAAATAATACATGTGATCACAGCATCTAAGGCCACTACATCTGGTCTGGCCGGGAAAGCATTGAATCTAGCTGGAGCGCCCATCTGACTGACCTCCACCTGCCTGGCCTCCACCTCTAGGATGGCCCCTACTCACCTGCCCTCTGCTTCTGGGCGGCCGGATGGCTAATGCGGCTACTGGTGCTGTAATTATAGGCTGAGAACCCTGCTGCACTGCCTTGCCCCGAAGCTTGGGGCAGAACCTTTGCATATGGCTAAATAACCGCACTCGAAACAACCTCTCGGTACGGTGGACTGCTGACATGAAGTCAGACCCTGATGGCCTGAATACCCACTGGAGGAACCTTGAATGGCTGGTGGGTGGTAGGAACTCTCTGGCATGGCACTGAAATAAGATTGTACAGGAACACCCCAAGGAGGCGGCGATGTTGGATATGTGGGCCGGCTAGGCTGACCTCTCCAAAACTAACCCCTGCCCCCAGACGGGGCACCACTGAACCCTCCGGAATAACGGAACCGCTTGTCTCGCGACATCTGCCCTTAGCCCCGCTAACAATAACCCTCAATCCTTTGAGCTATCTCCATAACTAGCTGGTAAGAAGTCGTCATCTCAATCTCTCGGGCCATAGTGGCCTGAATACCGGAGTGCAACACCACAACAAACCTCCATACTCTCTCCGCCTCAGTATAGAATATCATAAGTGCATTGCGGGATAACTTAGAGAATCTTGCCTCATAATTAGTCACTGACATCTGACCCTGCTGGAGCTGCTCAAACTGAAACCGCAAGTCTTCGCTCTGAGAGGGTGGAATATACCTATCCAATTAAAGAAGTGTAAGCTGATCCCAAGTCAAGGGAGGAGAACCTGCTGGTCTGCCAAGAAGAAAAAACTGCCACTATCTATGGGCCCTGCCCACCAGCTGGAAAGTAGTAAAATCCACCATGTGGGTCTCTAATATCCTCATGTTGTGCTGTCTGTCCCTACACCAATCAATGAAGTCCTGGGGGATCCTCATGTCGCTCAACATCAAAGACAGAAGGGTGTAGCCTAGTCCATCTGTTCAATAGCTTTTGTGGCTCGTTGATCGCAGCTGGTCTAGGCTCGGGTACGTATGCTGCCACTAGCTGGGCTCTGCCTACGGGTAGTGTGCCCGGGTCTGATATACATCGGCTGCATGCCCAGGAGCCTGAGCAGTAGAGGTCATTGCTTCCCCTCCTGCCTGAGATGTGGCTGGGTTTGCTGGAAATAAATCAGCCTGAGTCATAGTGTCCATGAATCGTAGCATACGGCCCCTTACCTCCTGGAAGCCCGGTGCTGACATGAAATCTACCGGGGCTCGCTCGACTGCAGGCACCTCGCCTTGCTCCTCAATAATGGGATCCTCTACTAGATCCGCTGCTGGCATGGCTGGAGCAACTCTGGGATGCCCTCGCTCGACCTCTGCCTCAGCTTCTAGCAACAGGGGAAGCAGCTCCTCCCGGGTTTGGAACATTAATTGTGCGCGTTCTCACCATTTGTGAGAGAATAAGAGAAGGATACTTATTATAACATCAACTGCATGATAAGAGATGAAGAAAGGGTAGTTTCCTAACACCCTATAGTCTCTCAAAGATAAGTACGGACGTCTCCGCACTGATCCGCAAGACTTTATTAGGCCTGCTCATAACTTGTGAGACCTACGTGAACCTAGTGCTCTGATACCATGTTGTCACGACCTAATTTCTCCTATAGGTCGTGATAGCGCCCAACGTTACTGCTAGGCAAGCTAATAGTGAACTAACCGCGTGATTAATTCTTTTAACATTTTTAAAATAGTTGATTTTTAGTTAGTGCATAAATAGGAAGTAAACATTTAATAAGATCAGAGATAAATAGTTTTAAGAGTAAATGAGATAAGTAAATATCTAAAAAAAAATCATCATGTGTCTACTAGCATAATCTCCATGAAGTCTTGTCACAAGTGTATGAGCTACTAGTAGAATATACAAGAATAATACACTACTGTCTGAAGGAAAATAGATAGATAGTAAAAGCAAAAGAAAGAATTGGGGTGCTGCAGAACGGGCTCGGAAGGCTGCTCATTGCAAAGTCTCATGGAATCAAGGATGCGTGCCGGACTGATAACCAGATGTACCTGCCTCAGATCCTGCACGATTATTGCAAAAGTGTAGCGTGAGTACATAAACAACATGTACCTAGTAAGTATCTAGTTTAAACTCAAAGAAGTAGTGACGAGGGATCGATTTCGACACTTACTTTGGGCTAATAATATAATATCGAAATTTTAATTAAGCGTGGGCTACATAAATGAAGCTGAAAACTAAATGATAAGAAATAGATAAATAACTCTTTCACTAATAGTACGTTCCAAACCAGTTTCCATCATTTAACAAGTTAACCTCTCAAGTCAATGAAACAATATCAAGTATAATTGGGCTTCAAGTATTATTACGCACGAATTATGCTGAGGTCGTACGGCCCGAAAATATAAACATATATACTGTGCACTGCCGAGGGTCGAATGACACGAACCATAAATGCATCTTTTCTATTGCCAAGTCGTTCGACCTGCTCCACAAGAAGAAAAAATACTTTATAAACACCCGATTCAAAGATTATTAAGTGGGTAACATTCAAAGAAGCACCAATTCTTATTAACGGTCAACTAACCCGTCCAAAACTCAACTAAACTAAATTTGACCTTTTATGGTTTCTCTATCAAGTTGCAATATGATTTAAGCACTTAAATTAACAAGTTGGGTGCAAACATCGTAAGCATAACATGATTTGGGGTCCTAAACTACTCGGACATAAGCATAATTAGTAGCTACGCATGGATTCTCGTCACCTCGTGCGTAAGTAGCCCCCACATAGAGAAACACATATTAATTCAATTCACCTATGGGGTTAATTCCCTCTTACAAGATTAGAAAAGAGACTTACCTCGTTCTCAAGTTCACTTTCGGTCCAAAAATGTACTTTAAACCCTCAATTCGGTGCCAAACGACTCGAAATTAGTCAAATGTTATATAAAATAATCAATACATGTTCAAAAGTTCATGTCTTAACTATTAAAGTGATTTTCCAGCCCTAATTGAAGAATTCCTAAAATTTACCCCCGGCCCACATGGCCGGATTCCGGAAATTTTTGAAGAAAGTTGTTATTCATAACCTCACGAACTCAAATATGTAATTTTCTTTCTATTGCATAACCATTTTCGTGGTTAAACCCCATTTTTATCAAAACCCTAGGTTTTTCTCAAAAATCCCATAAATCCTACCATATTCCATGTTAAATCTACTTACGATTTGTGTATTTAGCTAAAGAATTGATAGGGATCACTTACCTCTTGATTTTGATGGAACCCCTCCCAAAAGTGTTTTCAAAATCGTCTAAGACCAAGTGGGAAATGAGGAAAATAAGGCCAAGTCCCGCAATAAAAGTTGTTGCACAGGTTGCAGGTGTCGCAATTGCGACACCTTGTTCGCAAATGCGACAAAGTCTTTGTAAATACGAAGCTGAGCCCCCATTGTCAAGGTCGCATTTGCGACAACAACATCGCAAATGCGAAGGGAAGCTGATCGCAAAAGCGATTGAGAATCTCGCAAATGTGAGTCCTGCCTTGGCCATGCTTCTTCGCAATTGCGAAGCCTTTCTCGCAAATGCGAAAAAAATCTCGCATTTGCAATACCTGAGACACCAGGAAAAAAAAACAGAAAACTGAAGTCTTCCCATCCATCCGAACGCGTCCGAAACTCACCCGAGCCCTCGGGGCTTCGCACCAAACATCCACATAAGTCTAAAACATCATGAGAAATTGCTCGCATGATCGAAAAGACGGAATAACAACTAAACTCACGAATCGAACGCTAAAATGAATGAATCAAATCATGAAAACTCAAAACTTCTAAAAACACATCCGCACGTTCGTTTCCTATCAAATCACGTCCGATTGACCTCAAATTTTGCACACAAGTCCTAAATAACATTACGGACCTAATCCATCTTCCGAAATCGGAATCCGAACCCAATGTCAAAAAATCCACACTCGGTCAAACTTCCCAAAACCTTCAAATTTTTAACTTTTGCCAAATGACCACGAAACGACCTACAGACCTCCTATTCCACATCCGGACGCGCTCTTAAGTCCAGGATCACCATACGGAGCTATTCCCAAGCTAAGAATCTCAAACAGACGTCTATAACATAAAAATCCACTTCAATCCAAATTTATGATATTTACCCAAAATGCCAACTTTCAATATTGGGCGCCGAAACGTTCCTGGATAATCCAAAACTCGATCCAGACATACGACCAAATCCGAAATCATCATATGAAACTATTGGAACCGTCAAATCCTGATTCCGAGGTCGTTTACTCAAAACGTTGACCAAAGTCAAACTTAGCTTTTTAAAGGCAACCTAAGGAACCAAGTTTTATAATTTCAACCTGATCCCTTCCAAATCCCGAACTAACCATACTCGCAAGTCATAAAATAGTAAGAGCACATACGAGGAGTCTTATTCCCGGGAACGGGGTTCTAGAAAGAAAAACCACTAGTTGGGTCGTTACACAGAGCACAAAAATAAAGACTAGTGCTCAAAACGACCTATCAGGTCGTCACGGGCAAATTATATGATGAGTTACTTTTGAAAATTATAGTTGCTCAGTCATGTTTTGAAGAAGAAATTATCTTTGTATGAATGGTTGTTAGTGATATTCTGGATTCTAAGAGTCTTTCAAGAATTCTTGTAATGCCATGGTTATGTTTGGTAACATTGCTTTAGACTTGGCTATAAGGCTCTAGGAAACTGTACTTTCTTTCTTTCTTTATCGTGCGACTTTGTTCTATCCTAAAGTTTGAATCTTCATTCTCTTTTTCTCTCAATGATGGTGAAGACACATGCTTCGACTGCAGCTGATTAAGAGCTGGAGCCCCAAATTGCAGCCACTACTAGGGGTAGGGGCCAGGGCAAGGTTAGAGGCAGAGACACATACAGAACTCAGCCTAGAGTGCACGTAGTAGCACCCAAATTCAGGCCTCAGATAGCTCTGGAGGATGAGATTCCAATTCAGATTGAGCTCATATGACCAACTTAGGTCCCAGATGGGTTCATTTCTACCCAATGCTTCAGGTTGCCTAAGCCCGCATGGTCGGATTCATGGAGAGTATGGCCCAGATCGGAGTGTTTCCCATGGTACCACCCGTTTCTCAGGCTAGGGGAAGAGTTCAAACTCCCACTACACGTACCACAAAGCAGATGGCCCATGGTTATCTGATCCTAGGAGTTCTATCAGTTGGGGTGGTTTGGTATATTATAGCCGCACAGTTCGGTGATAGACCCACGATGTCAGTTGATGTGAAGAGGTTCGATAAGTTCACTAAGTTGTCTCCTCCACACTTCAACGATGCATCTTCAGAGGATTCCCATGACTTCTTGGACCATTGCCATGAGATTTTGCACATCCTAGGACTAGTTGAGTCCAATGGAGTTGATTTCATAGTCTTTCAGATGCATGGTTCAACAAATAGGTGGTGGCGGGTTTCTGAGCTAGGCAGGCTAGCAAGATCACCTCTTCATACGGAGGCTCAGTTTTCATAGTTGTTCTTGGAGAACTTTATTCCCCTCACTCAGAGAAATGAGCTAGGCAGACAATTTGAGCGCCTTCATCAGGGTAGCATGATCATCACCTAGTATGAGACTAGATTTGTTGATTTGTCTCGCCATGCAGCTATCCTGATCCCTACTGAGAGGGAGAAGGTGCGGAGGTTCATACAGGTTCTTACCCATGGCATCATGCTCCAGATTGACGGAGAGCCTGAGACCGAGACTTCTTTCACTCAGGTAATAGAGATTTCTTGAGGTTTGAGCACAATATAGGTCAGGTGAGAGAAACAACCTCTGACAAGAGGCCTCGTTATTTTTGAGGTTTCAGTGGTGCCTCGTCGGAAGGCAGGGGTTCCTTTGGTAGAGGCCATTCTACCAGGCTGGTACAATCAGCACTACAATGGCACACATGGCACATCAAGTAGCAATAGTGCTTATGGACCTCGTTCCGAGCATCAAGGATTCAGTGCATCTCTAGCTCCTATTAGTGTACCTCCAATAAAGAATTACCATGGTGGTTATTTGGGTTGTCAAGTACAGCTCCAGGTTTCGCATTCACATCAACAAAGGGCTTGCTATGTGTGTGGGGATTTGAGTCACATCACGAGGTTTTGCTCTAGATCGCAGAGCAGTATGCCACGACAGGGTACTTATGCCATAATTCTAGCACTGGTTTCTACACCACCCGCTCAGTCAGCTAGAGGAGGGGGTCAGGTAGCCAGAGGTGGAGGCTAGCCAATTAGAGGTGGAGGCTAGTCAATGAGAGGTCGTCCTAGAGATGGAGGACAGGTTGGTGGAAGCTTAGCCCCATTGTTATGCATTCCCATCTAGGCCTAAGGAAGAGTTGTCCGATGCAGTTATTACAGGTATTATCTTAACCTGTCATAGAGATGCTTCGATGTTGTTTGATCCGAGTTCTAAATATTCTTGTGTGTCTTCATACTTTGTATCCCACTTGAGTATGCCTCGTGATTCTCTTGGTATTCCTGCTTTTGTGTCCACGCCCGTTGGGGATTTTGTAGTAGTATATTGAGTGTATTGGTCTTGTGTTATTACTATCAATGGTTTTGATACTATGATCTCTCGTTGGATATGGCAGATTTTTGAGGTTATTCTGAGTATGGATTGGTTGACCCTGTATCATGCCATCTGGGATTGTCAGGCCAAGATTGTAGCTTTAGCCATGTTGAGGTTGCCTAGATTAGAGTGAAGAGGGACAACATTCATTCTACTAGTAGAGTGGTTAGCGTATTGTTGAGAAGGGGTGCTTATCATATTTGGCTTGCATTCGCGATTCTAGTGCGGAGGTTCTTTTTATGGATTTAGTGCAGGCTGTGAGGGAGTTCCCAGAAGTATTTCCTATATATTTACCGGGCATGCCACCCCGCAAGGATATCGAATTTTGCGTTTATTTGGTTCTGGGAACTCAGCTATTTCTATCCTACCGCACCGTATAGCTCTAGCCAAGTTCAAAGAATTGAAGAATCAGTTTCAATATTTGCTTGATAAAGGATTTATTAGACCGAGTGTTTCACCTTAGGGCGTGCCAATGTTGTTTGTTAAGAAGAAGGACGGATCGATGAGGATGTACATCGAATATTGACAGTTGAACAAGGTTACCATCAAGAATAAGTATCCATTGCCTAGGATTGATGATTTGTTTGACTAGCTTCAGGGTGCCAAGGTGTTTTCCAAGATTGATTTGAGATCGGGCTACCATAAGGTGAAGATTAGGGCATCATATGCCCTTAAGAGAGCTTTTAGGACCCACTATGGTTATTATGTGTTTCTTGGTGATATTATTTGGTTGACTAATGCTCCAGCATCCTTCGTGGATTTGATGAACTGAGTGTTCAAGACTTACTTGGATTCCTTTGTGATTGTTTTTATTGATGATATTCTAGTTTACTCTTGTAGTAGAGAGGAGCATGAGCAGCACCTACGGAATGTACTTTAGACTTTGAAGGACCACCAGCTTTATGGCAAGTTTTCAAAGTGTGAGTTTTGGCTGGACTTATTTGCTTCTTGGGCCATGTTGTGTCTTGTGATGGTATCAAGGAGGATCCTAAGAAGATTGAGGCAGTTCAGAGTTGGCAAGACCTGCTTCAGCTATAGAAATTTGGAGCTTCTTAGGTTTGGCAGGCTAATATCGTCATTTTGTGGAGGGGTTTTATCTATTACAGCCCATTGACCAAGTTGGCTCAGAAGGGCTCTTTTCAGATAGTCTTATGAGTGCAAGGAGATCTTTCATAAGCTCAAGACTGCGTTGACTACAATCACAATATTGGTGTTGCCTAGCAATTCGGGGCATTATACTATGTATTGTGATGCTTCGCGCATTTGACTTGGCGCAATATTGATGCAAGACGGTAGGATGATTGCCTACATGTCTCGTCAAATGAAGATCCATGAGAAGAACTATCCTATGTATGATTTGGAGCTGGTAGCTATTGTACACACACTCAAGATTTGGAGGCACTACTTGTACGGCATGTTGATGAGTGGTGATTTTACCACTTATTTTTGTCTCTTTTCTTTAAATTTTGTATCGTTTAATTATAAGATGACATAATTTATGGTGTGCATTGCTAAATTTTTAGGTACAATGAGTCTTGAGGAGAATTGAAATCAAATAAAGTGGAATTGAGCAAAAAATAGTTGAAGAAGTGCAAAAATTGGTTCCAGTGATTTCGCACCTGGGGGGAAATTTCCGCTTTTGCAGACTCGCATCTACGACTACCTGTCCGCATCTGCGAATGGGAGTTGTTACACTGAGATCACATCTGCGAGTGATTCTCGCATCCGCGGAGGTGCTTCTGCACAATATGTCTGCACCTGGGTGTGCACTTCTGCGCTTCAGAGTCCGCATTTGCGGTGCAGCCAATTTCCACAAGACTCGTATCTGCGAGTGAGTTTCTGTATCTGCAAGTGAGTTTTTGCATTTGAGATGATTCTTCCGCAGGTGCAGTCAATAGGCTTTAGATCTGGGTAGATTTTCCATTTTACAATATCCCGATTAAATGCACCCCAGGATGTCCAAATCACACTTCAAAGAGTAAGCGAACACGATCGCATGCAATATAATTTACCCAACTATGAGTCCAGGTCGAACCCCATAGAGAACAAAATGTAGGCGATTAGGAAAATAAGAGAATTATCTCTTATTTTGTTAAGCCAAACACTGATAAAGGTGTTTTGAGAAAATGTTATAACTAAATGCGAAAATATAAACTAACCTAGAAAGCAAATAAATGATCAATGGCTACAAGCATGGATACATGGGGAATTACACTCAAGTAACGATTCAATGTATTTCACGATTTTACAAATATGAGCGAGTTTATGTTAATTAGCCACGGATAATAATTTTATATTTGCTTATTTCAAAGACTAATAAGACTTCCTAATTGAATTATCTAAAAAATAATTAAGAGGATTAAGTTCACCCGAATATGGCTACAAGTAGTTCAATCTTATCCCTAGGTAGTATCTATAAAATAAAGTGTTAACGCTTCAGGTTCTTGTTAATTAATCTTTCCCAATCCCAACTTACTTTTTCCAAGTTTAATTCGAAGTTAATTGGCAAGTCCTAAGGTGAGCTAATCCCTTTGGAAACATTAAAAAACAAGAATAATTAAAGAAATAATTAAATTACTTCAATATTAATAAAAAACATTTCAATACATAAGCACAACAAGATGTTTAATTCAAACTTTAATAATAAATATTCCCATAAACAAGATTCAAGTAATGGAATAAATACACCACACTTAGATATTAAATATAAAGTAAGAAAATGAAGAAATGAGTAAAAATGGATAAGAATCTCAACCAAAGTCTTCAAATCTTCAACTCCCAAGTGTGTGTGCAAGAACCCTAGCTCCACGCTTGCATTTTTGTCCAAGGATATGCCAGACACAGCCAATGATGTGTTCCAAATGATCTAAGTTGTGTATTTGTGGGTGGGTATAGAGAGAATGTGAAATGCCAAGTCTGTCTAGAGCTGAAGCCTGTTGGCCGCACCTGTGGAAGAATCATTGCAGGTGTGGCTCCGTAGATGCGGAATTTTACTCGTAGATGCGAGTCTTGTGGAGAACTGGCTACTCCACAGGCAGATATGTCTCCGTAGAAGCGGCTCTGCAAATGCGGATGTCTAGCGCAGATGCAGATGGCCAAACGCAGGTGCGATCCGAGTGGAACATTGGCAATTCTGCAGATGCGGGCATCTTCTCTCAGATCCGAACAGTGTTCTGCAGAAGAAAGATCACTGGATGCATTTTCACTTCTTCAACTCATTTTTCTCAATTCCGTTTCATTTGATTTCAATTTTCTTCAAGACCCATTTTACCTAAAAATCTAATAATGCACACCATTAACCTCATCTTACAATTAAACGATACAAAAACTAAAGAAAAGAGACTAAAATAAGTAGTAAAATCACCACTCATCAACACCCCCAACTTAAACTTTTTTCTTCTCCTCAAGAAAATCATAACCAATAATTCAATGAGCCTCAACCATTTAAAACACAATTAGCATCGCCGTCATTTCCAAATTTCCAATTAAGCACAACTTTTATGGTTTGGTTGGTACTAATAATTTGGATACAAACATGTGAACATTAACCAAATAACTTCCTCATTTAAAAACACAATCTCAAAAGTGCAATGGAGTTTCAAAATAATCAAGTGAATACAACCATACCTCAAGAAGTGACTCAAAAGCACTAGTCTACTAAATATGCTCATTTTACTCAATTTGGAATATATTAATGTCACCAATCCATCATAATCCATGTTTCCTCACAAGAAAGAAAGTTTCAAAACACCATATTTACAACAAGGACACAAGGGACAAATGCACAAAGCCACTCACTCTCAACATAGAATATCAAGTGTTAACAAATATCATACCATAAGCTTGCCCTTATTTTATTTTGCCGCCAATTTAAGAACATTCGTTTGGAGATCCCATAAGGACTTTTTTTGTATGTAATGTAGGTTTAGGGAAGGATAAGATAAGAATTTGGGATACAAGTGACTACACCCTCCCTGAACACTACTCACATTTGTCTTTCTTTTTGCACTTTGCTTCTTTTTAAAACACATAGCCCTTATTAACCTCTAGTTGCCAACATTGAACCACCTTGAATTTCGTAACTACCCTCTAGTTGTGCTTCTTTTCTAATTTTCTCAAGACTCCCCTGTTTTATGTAAATATTTTTTTCTTTTCTTTTGGATCTTGAGTGTTTTCACATAACACAACTTCGGGGTATTTTCTTCTACACACAATATTCATCTTCACCATTTTCCAATTGACACCAACACCCCCAACTTAAACTTTAGCCTCATTCATAACATTCAAAGGGATGGGTTCAAAAGAGGGAATTATTTCACAATAGAGTAAAGGTTTGTAATGTAGTAGCAAAAAAAAAAGATTAAAGGCTCAAATTGGGTTAACTAGTGATAATATTTATGCAATGGTAGGCCAAAAGGGTAAAGAGATTTTTTTGAAAGATCACAAAGAATGTCTAAGGTCATCCCTCAACCAAACATAATTAAGATTAGCATTGAAAGACCAACCGGGAAAGTTCTAGATGATAAAAGTAAGTACAAGAATGTTTTAACAAAAACTAACACACATGGCATATGAACTAGTCAAGACGGATCACTTTCACTTATTAATACGAAAAAGTAGAGCAATATCATGCCAACTAGTGGGCAACGAGTCACAAAATGAGCCAAGAAATAATCACAAAAATCATTCTTTCCCATGCATTTTACTTTTTCAAATTTTCAAGAAACAATTTCGGAGGGGAACTCTTAATTCACATCTCACATGCAAAAGACTAATTTTATTAGTACCAAACAATTGAAAAGTTTCTACATACTTAAACAAGACTCATTCCCTTAATAAAACTGTCACGCTATCCGTCATACGAAAAAGTCACCCGGTTCAACACAAAGGCGACTTCCAAATTATAGTCTCATTCTTCCCTTCCCTTGATTCACGATCCTTGCAGCTTAATTAATCCCCCATGTGTCGGGACCTGAACCGTGGTGGTGCTCTTCTACAGCTTCTTCTACATAGGCTCTGTAACTTCTGAAATTGAAAAAGGAAGCTTTTTTAAGCCCGAACAAGATCAAAAGAACTGATCGCTTTCTACAATAACAAAATAGTTATCTACTAGCCATGTTTTCTTTTTTTGATAATGTCGTAGCGCAGAACTCCAGGAATTTTGGAAGCTAAACATGCTCAACAGATGCCTAAAGCTTTTAGCTTTGATCATTCGACGCCCGACTATCTCCACTATAGAAAGAAGAAAAAAAAGAAAAATCTATAAAGTAACTACTAGAACCAAATAGGCTTTCTACATATGCATCGTCTAAAACAACGATTTATCAGTTGTAGCAAAGAAAGAAACTTCATAGATATAGGAAAAATTAAAAATGTCTAGCAACTTTTTTCTATGGATATAATGTCATGACCCAAATTGGAGGGCCATGACNAGAATGATATAAAAAGAAGAGAGGGAAAATATTCATATTTATCCGACTAATTCGGCTTCGTACCAAAATATTCCACTTTTAGGGTAAATAGCTCGTGGTAAAGGTATTTTTATTTTCAAGATTCGAAACGAAACCTCTGATTAAGAATCAACGAGTACTTAACATGTGGTAATAGACACACCTACATTATCTAGCGTCCATGCTCATGCAAATTAAGTTAATGGTTTAGTCAAACAATAGAATAAGAAAACACTTGTCCTAATCTTTCCCTTTTCCTCAAACATACCTTAATTAAATTAAATGTCACGTGAAACATATTCAATAGCATATGGCATCTTTCTTTCATTTATACTAATTCCTGGTGTCTCGACAAGTATAATGGACAAATAATTATCCCTAAAATGACCAAAAAGAAATTCTCGATTTTAATTTTTTAGTCAACAGCGAAGACGAATCAGGTCGAGTATCAGAACAAAAGCCACACCGTTCTTTCAGTTTCACAGCATATTTTGTTCTATTTCTGAATAACCAAATGGCACTAACACGTTTTAAAGAGCTTAATTTGTCAAAAGGAAGACCACCAATAGCAATTGTTAAACTAACTAATGTGACTGATTGAATATGAACACACTAATGGACTTCCTTTTATAAATAGCACAATGTTCCTGTTAAAGAATAATAGACCTGGACATAACCATAGAAAACCCAACATTGGATAAACTAAAAATAGGGAACGAGTATATCGGACTTGAGTTTAATTCAACCTCAAAGTTAGCTCAAGAGACGTGTAGACGGTAATACCGCCACTTTTGGCAACGTGATCTTTTCTTATTCACTTGTTCTGGTGGCGGAGAGGTCGGCGCTTGTGTTCTGGCTCTAGGGGAGTGAGTCTTCTCTTTCTCAATTATGACGTACTCGGTTAGGTTGCCATCTAGGTCTCGGTCGGGGGCGACTTTCAAATTATGGTCTCATTCTTCCCTTCCCTTGATTCACGATCCTTGCAGCTTAATTAATCCCCCATGTGTCGGGACCTGAACCGTGGTGGTGCTCTTCTACAGCTTCTTCTACATAGGCTCTGTAACTTCTGAAATTGAAAAAGGAAGCTTTTTTAAGCCCGAACAAGATCAAAAGAACTGATCGCTTTCTACAATAACAAAATAGTTATCTACTAGCCATGTTTTCTTTTTTTGATAATGTCGTAGCGCAGAACTCCAGGAATTTTGGAAGCTAAACATGCTCAACAGATGCCTAAAGCTTTTAGCTTTGATCATTCGACGCCCGACTATCTCCACTATAGAAAGAAGAAAAAAAAGAAAAATCTATAAAGTAACTACTAGAACCAAATAGGCTTTCTACATATGCATCGTCTAAAACAACGATTTATCAGTTGTAGCAAAGAAAGAAACTTCATAGATATAGGAAAAATTAAAAATGTCTAGCAACTTTTTTCTATGGATATAATGTCATGACCCAAATTGGAGGGCCATGACTGGCACCCGAGCTATACCCGCCGAGAACCAACGCACATTTTATTTAACCTTTCTTATATATGTAAGCACCGACGAGATCAATATAAATGGTAGACATGAATCCTAAACAACCAACAATGATAGATAATGGCATGAACATATATACCATGGGCTGACAAGGCTGTCATGAAGCTATGTATAAGGTACGAGCTGAAAAGCTGCCATGAGAGACTATACAACAAAAACCAGTCGACAAGGCAATCCAAACTATACATGAGTCGACACCTGTCTATGAGCCTCTAAAGGAACATAAGTGCTGCAACATTGCCGGAACAGGGCCCCGACAATAACCATAATATCTATAGCAAAAATGCATACCAAGATCACGGCAAGTTCGGAGAAGGGATCTCGCCAATAACAACTAATCTGGGCAGGCTACTATAGCGGGGGAGCTTTGCCTACCTGTCTATCAGGACCTGCAGCACGACATGCAGCATCCTCAAATCAAAAGGACGTCAGTACAAATAGAGTGTTGAGTATGTAAGGCAGGAAAGCATAAGTAAGAATAGTAATGTAAATAGGGATAGAGAATATACAACCTGCAACATCTGGGTGCCTCTAAGGGCTAGTAACATGAAATGCAATATATATATATACACACACATAAACTTTAAAACATATGCCTCTGTGGGCATCATCATCATCATATTGTACCCGGCCATCATAAGGCTCGGTAGAATCGTACCCGACCACGTGGAGCTCGGTAAAACGCAACTGATCAGTGCTTTCACAATAGGTGCCGTACCCGGCCGAGTGTAGCGTGGTTCGGTAGAGTAAAATAGATACATATATATGATGTGTGCTGGAATCATTGGATACATATTCTGAACCTTTCGGAGTGACATAAGGTTAGTATCCTTCGTACACATTATTAGGACTAACTCTTCATCAAGAATCTTATAAGAATCAGGAAGTACCGACAATAGTGATAATAGAAGAATAAGAGAAGTAACATCAACCTCAATCGTTCCATAAGAAGGAAAACAATGTAAGTATTGCTAGCTTCTAAGAGTGGAGTATCTTTGGAAGCTCGTTCATTACATTATGCATAATCGAAGTCATGAAAAAGAAGGAAAGGGATAGCCTCATATACCTTGTATATACTGACCAACCTCAAGCTATGAAAATGCTACGACTCCTTAGTCTACAATAAGAGAAATGACACTATCGTTATCGTTTAAGCGTCGTAACTATTATGTATCAATCGTAACCTATTTTACGATAAAATGGACAGCACCTCCCCTATTTATATGACTTCCCACAAGTCAACACAATCACCAAACAGCCCAAACAATATCAATAATAATCATATTGAGCCTCCCAAAATAGTCCACCAGCCAACAACATTACTAACAAGCCTTTCAATATATATCTGACAAGTTCTGGCTTCAACGACTTAGCCGAAACTTAGATAATCTTAAATACATGTAGGGTAAGAGGTTCCTTAACTTTAAACAGAAAGAAAAACTCCAATTTGACCTTAACTGACCACGAAATATCCCTCCAATGCTGCCACAAGAACAAGGAAGCGAAGCTAGCAATCAATTAGGGTTTTTCGGCACTAGAATCACTTTACAGGACTTGAAACCACCTAAGGTTGATATTAAAACTTGAGGGAGTATTTTACAGAACATAAACAACTTAAAAAAACCTCCCACACGAGCTGGAACAACACAAAAATCAGCAACAACAAGTAGAACAAGAAACTTACTAGCGCCACGGGATTCCCGACAATTGATTTGTGTTGTTTGCCCTTTGTTTTGGTCTTGGATCATGAGAGAACCTTCAAAGAGTGTTCTTAGGGTTCTAATGTCTGCATATACTAAAAACTAATCACTTAAAACGGGGTTGAGGCGTGTTATATATATCCATATGTCTTAACCACCTATGTGGGCCCCATAGAGAGCTGCTTGCGCAGTCTCGCGAAAACACGAATATCTCTCAACTATGAGATCGTATCAACAAATGGTTTAATGAGTTGGTAACTAAACTCATAGATATTCAATTTGGTGGGTAGATTAACCCCCCCCCCCCCCCCCCCCCCC